>CAMQGK010000211.1:1407500-2007500 GCA_947000775.1 Pterois miles
GGCAATGTACTCTGATCAAGGCTCAACACATGATTATATACAGTGAGCCAGTCATTGTTTCATAATAATGACCTGCTAGCTGTACATTATCCTGCTTTTATTTAAAAAATCAGCAATTTGACACTAAAACGGTCTAAAATCAGACCTGCATCCATAGCAACAGTCTGTTATACATAACAAGCACCTGTTATAAAGAATTAACAGACTGTAGATCATTGTGTGAGGGTCACAGGTTCAAATCCAGCTTGGGGTCGTTCTGTGTGGAGTTTGCATGTTCTCCTTGTGTTAGCGTGGGTTTTCTCCAGGTTCTCCAGCTTCCTCCCACAGTCCAGAGACATGCAGGTTAAATGATGACTCTAAATGTCCCGTAGTTGTGAATGCTAGTGTGTCTCTATGTGCACTGCGATGGACTGGCGTCCTGTCCGTGGTGAACTCCACCTTCGCCTAATGCCAGCGGGGATCAGCTCCAGCCCCCACACAGTCCCTAACGGGATAAGCCATTGCAGATGGATGGATAGATCGTTGTGACTGACCAATCAAAATCGAAGTATTCAACATAGCTACGTAACAAGAACTTTTAAAAGTGTTTGCCAGGTATCAGCTTTTGGTTGAAAAAAATGTCAAAATTGGTGATTTTTAGTCACCTTATATTTTGAGAAATTAAGATACTACGCTGTTGTACGTCAGCTCATTAATGAAGGTCTTGCTCATTGGCACGTTCTAACTCTGGCATCCTCCACCTCATCATGTTGTTGAGCTGCCTGCTCATGTTGCTTCGAGCTCCAGTGCTTGTTTAGCACTGTGGTTCTGTAGGATGTGCTACCTTGAAAGAGTGAACTTGATGTGTCACTTATCACAGGGTTTTTGACAGAAAAAGTATCTTACAAATACAAAGTTGGCACCTCGCATTGCAGCCTCTGCCATCAGTGTCTCTTTGTCAGTTGATTCAATTTGTGTATACGTTTGTGACGTTAGTCAAACTTTTCACCCGACAGTCGAACAACTTAATTGTAACAGCAATAATTTAAGAAATTATATTTTTTTGTGGTGCATGTTTTGAAGTCCATATTTTTTATGTTAACGTGTGTCAGGTCCATGGAAAAGAGACTGAAAAGTGGTTTGTTAGCTTTTAAAATTCACTTGTGTTGATTATCGGGGCTAAGCAGGTGGTCATGGCGCTCCACCAGAAACCTCTCTAAATGCACAGTAGATCATTTTTGTAACACCTTAGTTCTAGTTTGTTAAAATCGCCTCAATATCAGCGTCTGTCCAATGTGCAGTCCCAACACCCTGTATATTTTAATATAACACGCACTGACTAATCATTATTTTTAACACTCCTAACACACACCAAACGCACCATACAGAACGAAGTAGTAGTAGTCAGGGTAAAGTAGCTGGATGTTGCCTCTCTAAAGAGTTGACGTGTATCGTTGGATTAGGACAGTGGCATATCCTCCTGATACACCGATGTCTGTCAACATGCCCCTGATCAGCAGACATACAGTACATAGGTCTTACATACTGTTTGAGTGATATATTTGTGCCACATGCAGACGTTCCAACAGCCTGATCCTTTTCATTGTTTGGGACTGCAGGTCACGGTGACAGCAACAGCCGAAACATTCCTACCTTGGTTAAAGACATCAGCAATGTGGGAGAGGTGTCCTGTGGTAGCTCCCATACTATTGCACTGTCAAAGGATGGACGCACCGTGTGGTCGTTTGGAGGAGGAGACAACGGTGAGGAAACCCTTCACCTTGACTTTGTTGTTAAACGTCTTCATAAATTCTGTATATTAAAGTATTCATTTTTTTTAAATTTAGCCCAGATATGTGCATGTCTACAGAATAATACTAACAGTTCTGTTGTTTTCAGTGTGTTAAACTGTTGCACACATAGAGATAGAATAAGAGTAGAGCGGACATTCCCATTCAAATTACCATAGCAGGATGGTCAGAGCAGCAGACGTTTCTATATGTGCTGTTGCCATTGTGAACGTTGTAGTGGGCTAACTTCTGTATTAACTAAACCGCCTTACGGCATGTGGTGAACTCACTGAAGTGACGTTTTGCAGTAACAACTAAAACGATCAGTGGAGTAGTAATGTTCCGACGCACAGAGACAGAGGAAATGAGAACAATTTAACAACTTAAAGGCTCAACACACAGTGGACTGTCATCGCTAGTTAGCTAGCAAGCTAGCTCATTCCACCATACTTTAATGCTACACTGGTTACAGAAAATGAGTCAAACAGCAAGCTGGTGGCGAGCTGCAACCACACTTTACGGCCTCACTGATATGTGTTGTTACTAGGGCTGTCAGTCACATTTTTTTTTAATCTGTTCAAAATGTACCTTAAACGGAGATTTGTCAAGTATCTAATACTCTTATCAACATGGTAGTAGACAAATATGCTGCTTTATGCAAATATATGTATTTATTTATAATTATAAATCAGTTAACAACACTAATCAATGACAGATATTGTCCAGAAACCCTCCCAGGTTCTGACTTTAGCATCAAAAATCTGCTCCAATCAGAACATGACAAACTGCAGCCCAACAGGCAACAACAGCTGTCAGTGTGTCAGAGTGCTGACTTGACTATGACTTGATCCAGACTGACTGGGACTATCATAAAGTGGGCATGTCTGTAAAGGGGAGACTGGTGGGGACCCAGAGAACCCATTTACATTCACACATCTGGAGGTCAGAGGTTGTTTGGAGTGTTTTTTAACCACCTTCCCAACAAGCTAGTCTGACCTGGTTGGTACTAATGGCTTCATTAGGTTTTCTAGTGTCATATAATACCAGTAGCTTCACTCTAGCTTTTACATTAATGAAATAAGTGGCGTTACAACTAATTTGGTCAACAATTAACAATCGCAATTTTCTTTTGTAGTCAAATGACTGCAGAAAAGAGTTCAGTGTCCGTTCTACTCATATTTTATTTCAATAGTTGCACATCACTGGAATGTGAGAATATGCTCCTACAGTCTAAAGAGAAACCATGTGTTGTTCTGTAGGAAAACTAGGTCATGGTGATACTAATCGAGTCTACAAGCCAAAAGTAGTGGAGGCACTGCAAGGAATGTTCATCAGAAAAGTGTGTGCAGGAAGCCAGTCGTCTCTTGCCTTAACCTCCACCGGACAGGTAGGACACCGGTCCTGCATTGGTAACCGAGACACGATAAAAACTGTGGTTCGTTGAGAAAATGTGGAGGCTTGAAGTTCTTGTTGCATTCGTCCCAAAGAGGGAATTTCATACTGCTGTTTATGCATTCCAGCCGACAGCTGGTTGGACGCTGACAGTGATATATTTTAAGGTCAGGACTTGTTATGTAACAAAGATCTTCTTTCATGGCTTTGTCTCAAAGATGCAGCCTCACTGTTTTCTCATCAAGGCAGTTTTTGTCTGGGAAATGGACCAAAATAAATTGCTTTGCAGTACAAATGGCAGAAATCATCTGCTAATGTTGATTCATGTCACTTGTTTTTAGGTGTACGCATGGGGCTGTGGTGCTTGCCTGGGGTGTGGTTCTTCTGAGGCCACAGCACTCAGACCCAAACTAATCGAGGAGCTGGCTACCACCAGGGTGGTGGACATCTCCATAGGAGACAGCCACTGCCTGGCCCTGTCGCATGGTAGTTCTCTCTTTCCTCTTCATGCCCTTTTTAATTGATTAACTGAGGCGAGAGCTGAAAGAAAAATACCCTGCTAAAGTTAATGAAGATGACTGCGTGTTTTTTGTAGCACACTGTTATTATTAAACCTCCTTGACAACATAAACACACAAGCCAATGAGATAAACTTTCTAGTATTAATGTTACCAGTTAGCTCACGTTGGACTGTCTGATGTTAATGTTAACGTTACAGTTAACACTCGCTAACTAGTCAGCTACCGTCTTTTGCATTTACAGTGGTGAGTGAGCTGAAGATAACATTGAGTTAACAAGGTGTCGAAACTCAGCAACAGCTCAAATCCTGTTACAGATGTTAACCACTTATTTACTTACTTACTTCTCTCATTGTCCCATATGTCTAATAAAGCTGCAATGAGATCTCTCCATTGCGTCTTGTCCGTGATGACATGCTGCGTCGCTCCGCATGACAGGAGCATCTTGTCTAGCAGCTCCTCCAACTTTAAGACGCGCAACTAACAGCAGCTAACAGCTAGCAGAGCCGGTTCTAGCTAGCAGGGTCGGTTCTAGCTAGCAGGGCCGGTTCTAGCTAGCAGAGCCGGTTCTAGCTAGCAGAGCCGGTTCTAGCTAGCAGGGTCGGTTCCAGCTAGCAGGGCCGGTTCCAGCTAGCAGGGCCGGTTCCAGCTAGCAGGGCCGGTTCTAGCTAGCAGGGCCGGTTCCAGCTAGCAGGGCCGGTTCTAGCTAGCAGGGCCGGTTCCAGCTAGCAGGGCCGGTTCCAGCTAGCAGGGCCGGTTCTAGCTAGCAGGGTCGGTTCTTGCTTTTTGGGGGCCATATGCAAAATCTTGTTTTTGCTACTTTTTACACATAGAAGATGTTTTATTTTAACTTAGCTGCATTATTTACAAAATCCAAACAAACCTGCAAATTATGAATATAAAAAAAACATTAAATGACTTTTTAAAATAAAAAATGAGTTTTGGATAAATTCTAAATTCATGAACAAAAATAAACCACATTTGATGTTCAGTTTATGTTAAATGTCACTTTGAATGATTAAGTGATAATAATGTAGATAAACAAAGATTTAAATTAGCTTAGGTTGTATTTTGGGACGGTTCTGGGAGGATGGTGAACAGAGTTAGTTCAGAGCCCTGCTCCACTTCGTCTTTCTCTCTTCTCTTATCTGTAGATGTTAACTGTAAACAGCTGGTGCTGCATTGACGGAAACATATTTGCATGCTGTCAGGGTTCAGCTCTCAGTATGACAGTACCGTAGTGCTAAATCCTCTTTCAAGTCACAGTTTATTTTGCTGACACAGTCAGATGTGTTTGTTAAACATGTGACAGAACTGTTGCAAGTAGCATGATGTAATAGCAAATACATACACAGTATTTGTTTAAGCTAATACTTAACTTAAGCTCAACATAACTAAGGTCATATTTCAGCTCAGTGCAGCACAAATCCTACCTCCATTATTACACAGTGTAATATCATGTTACTTTTCTTCCACTCAACCACCATCTAGACAATGAGGTGTATGCGTGGGGCAACAACTCCATGGGCCAGTGTGGCCAGGGGAACTCCACCGGGCCGATCACCAAGCCCAAGAAGGTCGTCGGCCTGGACGGAGTCGCCATCCAGCAGATCTCAGCCGGCACTTCCCACAGCCTGGCCTGGACCGCCCTGCCTAGAGACAGGTCAGCCACCGTCAGAGTAAATACACTGGCTGTAGCAAACGCAGCATTGACCATAACCTGAGTTTAACAGGAGGTACTCGCATAGGAGTGGAGGGAGGGGGGGGAGGGGGGGCAGGTGCTGATGTCACAACAGCCCTGGAAGGGTACTGTAAGGGTTGCATAACATAGCGCTATGTCAAAGGTCAGTAGCTGCAAGTGAAATGTGCAGCTGTTTGTTTTCTCTTGTGTGTCACAAAGAAATTATACAAGACTGTTAACGTCATGCTGTCTGTGTACTGACGTGCATTCAGGTACTCTATTTTGGTTCAGAGAAAAGGTGACAGGAGTTGAAGTATTTATATATCCAATTATTCTCACGAGGTTAGATAAAGAAGATAAACTCTGCAGTTTATTCAGATGAAAGCAGGGAGTTGTGTGTTTACCAATGTGTATAGAATACAGGAAAATGACATTTAGGGCTGCAACTAATGATTTCACTGTTGATTAGTCTGTCTATTGTTTTCTGGATGAATTGATTAGTTGTTTGGTCTATAAAATGACGTCCTCAGATGTCTTGTTTTGTCCACAACTCAAAGATGTTCAGTTTACTGTCACAGAGGAAAGAAACCAGAAACTATTCACTTTTAAGAAGCTGCAATAACAGAAATTAGACTTTTTTTGTTTTAAAAAAATCAAACGGATTAACTGATTATCAAAATAGTTGGTGATTAATTTAATAATTGACAACAGATTGATTCATTATTTTTATCTAATGACAGTATCTACTGAGTGATTATAGAAGTTGCAGATTATTACCAATTTATCAGGTTTTTAATTAGCTGGATTAGTCAGAAAAGTGACTGTCTGGTATTTTATTTTCTTTGAGCTTATCTTCGGTGAAAAATACAAAATCTTATTTTCAGTATATTATTACAATTATTAGGGCCATTGTAGGATAATAAAAAGATAAATTATAGCGGGGGGGGGGGGGGGGGGAATAAGCATTTCCAGGTTGAATTGGTATTGCTGTAGAGATTTAAAGTCATAATTTTACAAGGAAAAAACTCATAAATTTATGAGAAAAAAGATATGGATCTTCTCTGTGATTGAAGTTGGAAATTACGAGATTAATGAAAAAAAAGGGCCATTGTGGGTAAAAATAAATGAATTTGACAATATTCCAATAAAAAAACTTAAAATTTCAGAGATTAAATCTGTAAATTTGCAAGAAAAAAAAAGTCATAAATTTGAAAGCAAAGAAAAGAAATCGTAAATTCTCAGACGTAAGTGGTAAATTTCCGTGAAAGCACCTTGGATATTCTCTGAAATTAAAGTTGTAAATTTACATGAACAAAACTCTTAAATTTATGAGAAAAAAATTGAATATTCTGAAAGATCATAAACTCTTAAATTTGCGAGAAAAAAACTCACACTGACTGTCAATGTAAGAATGAACATTTTTCTGAAGAACACTGCTCAGTTCAGCTTCGACCTCTTTGCCATTCGAGCACATCTGAAGAACCGGAGCTCTTATTGATATTTACTCTCTCCAGGCAAGTGGTGGCTTGGCACCGGCCCTACTGCGTCGACCTCGAGGAAAGCACCTTCTCCCACCTACGCTCCTTCCTCGAACGCTACTGCGACGGCATCAACAGCGAAGTTCCTCCTCTTCCGTTCCCCTCCTCCAGGTGAGAGCGCACTGACAGAAGGAGATTTACCACAGTTTTTATGCAAATAAATTAATAAAATAATTACCATGATGAAAGGTTTGTCGTAGCTTTTTTATTCATGAATAAATTAAATTTAGATGAACTACATGTTCAGACAAAGGCTGTTATATGTGTAAATGATGTAATGATTATCTGAATAGCGCTGCAACTAACGATTATTTTTATTTTCGTTTAATCTGATGATTCTTGAGTCTATAAAATGTCAGAAAATGGTGGTAAATGATGATATGTTTCCCAAAGCCCAGGATGACGTCCTCAAATGTCTTGTTTTGTCCACAACTCAAAGATATTTAGTTCACTGTCATCGTCAAGTCAGATTTATAACTATAGTACATTTAAAACAACAGAAGCTGAAAAAACTGCTGTAGCAAAGTAGTTGGCAATTAGTGTAATAGTTGAAAACTAATTGAGTAATCGTTGCAGCTCTATATTTGACTGTAGCAAACTTTTTGGCTGCGCTCTGTAGTAATAATGGTCCAAAATGATGTGAAATTGCAAAATTTTAAGTCTAAAACCGTCAGGATTTTTTGAGGGAGGACCCCAAGTTACCCTCCACGAACATGAAAAAGATTAATATTGTGCCCTGTGTGTTGGGCTAAATGATTGATTTTTGCAAGTTACACCTGTTAAACACACAAAAAGCAACAATATGAGGGTGATACAGAGATCAGTTTTTGAGGATGCTCTGTGTATTTTCCTGCTTTTTGGACCTTTGGACCGTTCACACGTATCCTCTCAAATGTAAATTGGTGTGAAATTATAACTATACCTAGATATACGGTATAACTGCAAGTTCTGCATCATTCATTTTTTTCTGTATTTGCAGGGAGCATCACAACTTCCTCAAGCTGTGCCTTCGGCTTTTGTCCAATCACCTGGCTCTCGCTCTGGCCGGGGGCGTGGCCACCAGTATCTTAGGTCGGCAGGCCAGACCCCTCAGGAACCTGCTCTTCAGGCTGATGGACTCCTCTGTGCCAGATGAGATTCAGGAGGTAACAGGAAAGAAAATGTACTGTTGACCATGGGGATGAGTTTCCAGCATAGTAACACAAAGAGTGAGATCAAAACAGAGAACAAGTTACAGTAATGACTCAATAATGACACTGTGTGAAAAAACACAATATTTAAGATAAGCTGCTCACTTAGTTGATTAGTCGATTGTTTGACAAAACAGTTTTGGATTCATTTTTTTGTTGATCGACTAATCGATGAATCGACAAATCGTTTCATCTCTGAAGTTATAGTAAAATCTGGCTTCCTTTTTGTTTTCAGTAATTAAAATTTAAGATGGAAATAGTCACGTTGAACACACTGTAACTGGTAAAGATGTACTGCAAGTCCAGCACTTTCACACTATCAAACTTACACTTTGTTTTTCTTACAAACATGTTTAATAAATGATTAAAGCTGTATTATGAAACTGTGACTCATCACTCGTTGGCTCTTCTTTTTGTAAAAAAGCTTGTACTCATCACTGTGGAATTGTACTGAGTATTTTTGTGCTTTTTAATTCTCTCTGCCTTGAAAAACATCTTTTTTATGTTCAGTTTCTCAGTGGGGTTGTATGAGGTACTTCTATATAGTCGGTGTATTACTACAGTAGATGGAGTTTGGAGAAACAGACAGGCGAACCAGCACAGGAGAAAAGCGATGTACTGCTGAGGACCTAAAAGAACCAATATCAGTTATCAGCATTTTTATTTCCAATTATTATTTTTTCGGTGTACCTCACTGTTAGACATGAGGAACTGAAGCTGTTTTTCATGCTCTCTTCAAAGCCACCGGAATCCATTGACAAAACAGTAATTTACCTCGTAGAACACAGGAGTTGCTGGGCTGCCTCGATCGGTTAGTTTGTTTGTATTGTTGTGTGACTTTGGTGAATCTGAACCAACCCTTTAAAACACTGAAGTCACACAATAACACAAACTAACCAATCAAGGCAGCAGTAGTACCAGCGACTCTGGCTTTCTACAAGGTAAAATTGTTATTTTTGTCAATGGAGTCTGGTGGAGAGAGGAGAGGATAGATTTCCATCTACTGTAGTAATACACTGACTAAGGAGAAGTACCTCATACAACCTCACGGAGAAACACCTGAAGTATCCCTTTAAAACAGGTATTTCCTAACAAGTCAACAAGCTCTGATGCGTGGGTGTGTGTTTGTCCCGTCAGGCGGTGATTGAGACTCTGTCGGTGGGGGCGACCATGCTGCTGCCTCCACTCAGAGAGAGGATGGAGCTCCTCCACTCTTTGCTGCCTCAGGGTCCCGACAGATGGGAGAGTCTCTCCAAAGGACAGGTACCCTCTGCTCCATGTCACTGGATGGACATGCAGAATGATTAGCACCTTTTTTTGATTTTGTGAACATCCATGAAGACACAGATGCTTAAACTGAGCATGTTTGTAGGGTAGACATAGTTTTTTCATGTCTCATTAGGTCTGGCGTTGAGAATATACATGAGAATACGATACCACTCGTTGCTTAGCCTAGCCTAGCTTAGCATAGCGTAGCTTAGCATAAAGACTGGAAACTGGGGGAATCAGCTAGCTTGGCTCTGTCCAAAGGTAACAAAATCAGCCTATATAGTTCTGTTTTGGGGAAAATTTGCTTTTTCGTTATTTTGCCTGGAGTTACATGAGAATATGATTCCACGTCAGCTCATGTCCGTGTAGCAGTCCTTTCAGAAAGCATAACCGAAGCTGCAAAAATGTGCATTTAACTCAACAATTATAACACTGTGAAACTGGTAGTTTTTAGTGTAATAAAATCACATCAGAAAGGAAAGTGACGTAAAACAAGAAGTGTGATCAGCTGCTGCTGACGGCTGTGATAACCCCGGCTGAGGCCAACTAGTCTCATGAACCAAACCTTTTTGACTGCCCATACATTGACCTTATTTCTCTCATTGCTGAATCCCCGATAAGCATCTGGCGACTGACCTGGTGTTGCCTTCAGTGTGAACAAGTTTACTTAGTTGACTGTTGCTTGGTTCTGTTAAAGGATGTTTTTCGAGGTCAGCTGTTTCATTGAAATGCTTGTGTTTGTGTCGCAGAGGATGCAGCTTGACATCATCCTGACCAGCCTCCAGGACCACACCCACGTGGCCTCGCTCCTGGGTTACAGCTCCCCCGCCGACGGCCCTGAGGTACTCTGTTCTGGCCCGGGCTTCGTAGCGTCCCCAGACCCCACATACAGCGCCACAGCAGGCCACCCCGACACCCACCTGGCTGAGATCCTCATGAAGACGCTGCTCAGGAACCTGGGCTTTTACACTGTGAGTAGATGTGTGGTGCAGCTCCATCAGAGAGCACAGAGGTCCCTATTGATTTCAGTGTGTGTTACTCAATAACAAACCATTATTTGTAGGATCATTGTGATCTGTTTAGGACTGACAGAGGCAGACATTATGCAGGAAGGAAGTCATCAGTGAAGTGGATGTATAAAGCACCATTGTTACGCTCTCTCCATCTCCCTGGCTCCTCTCAGTATTGGAGTGCTGGAGGCAGAGCGTGACGCATATACTGTATAATCCTTTGTTATTATCACCTGCTGCCTTTTTTCCTGGCACAGCAGTGGCTTGTTCCTGTGCCTCGTCTCTAAAGATGGTGTTTTATTGATTGTAACACACACACACACACACACACACACACACACACACACACACACACACACACACACACACACACACACACACACACACACACACACAGGCTGTTTTCAAGTGTGTAATTATGCAGGCTTGAGCAATGAATGATGATTAAACAGCAAGGCTTTCTGCGTTTGAGTCACTCTTCGATTCATTGCCTCTCGCTGTGTTTTTCCTTTATGCTCTTCTTACTCCTTTCTTAATCTCTCATCTTTGTAGGGATGCTCCAATCAAAAATTTTTCAGTCCTGGTACCGATAGCAATAACTGGGCTTTGGGTATCGGCCGATACCGAGTACCGATCCGATATACCGGTGTTTAATTAATAAGCGGTATGCCTCACTGTGGGCAAGTGACTGGGATCATTATTTTAAGTGTAAAGCAACGTCAGCTTTGACTTAAACTTTGCTTTCCTGACTTTGTGAAACAAAATGGAACGAATAAACACACAGATAACATAACATTTAGTGAATTGTTATGTATTATTAAAATAATAATCTATATTGTACACCAACAACATGGCAAAAAAATCTTTGAAATTAACAGGAATCATTTTAATGGCCCCATCGTCACTGATTCTTGATCCAGCTGTTTGAGTGGCCTGAATAGCCTGATTTTGGGGAAAAGGACAAAATGTAAAGCAAAAAACTGTAGTCAAATTTTGTTGGTCTAAATGTGAAAAGATCACAAAAGCTGTGGGGCCTTGATGACACAAAGTGAATATTTCCCATCAAAACTATTCGTATACTGGTAGTGATGTGAATTAGCGACCGCTTCATCAGTTTTTGAATAAATAAATGAAAAGAGTAGATTTGCGCAGGCAGAGAACCAACTACCAGGATATTGTTGACCCAGAGCAGCGTCTGGCCGTCTGTCTGAGGTACATTATTGTATACACTAAACTACCCTAAATTATTTTGGCTTCCTTTTTAACAAAATGCTCAGAATGAATTTGCCTCAGATTAACAGTTAGGCAGTGTATATTTCTAGGGCTTTTATTGTGAACTGAATGGAGTAATAAACAGGGGCTGAAGGAAATTACTTCATAGTTATTTCCTCACCTGCCACTATAGATACTCCGATACCATTTTTTACTTCCTGATGCTGATTCTGATACCTGAGCTTTTATATGTGCTGTTGCCATTGTGACTGTTGAAGGGGGCCAACGTTCGTATAAACTAAAGCAACTTACGACAAGTCGTGAACTCACTGAGGTGAGGTTTTGTAGTAACGACTAAAACGATCAGTGTAGTAACGTTACGAAGCACCAGAGAGCCAGAGGAAATGACAACAATTTAACAACTTAATGCTTGTTTAAGTTTGTAGTGTTACTTAACCTCCTAGTCTGACCTGGTTGATACCGATAGATTTCTTAGGTTTTCTAGTTTCATTTCCAGTGTCTTCAGGCTAGCTTAAAAACTGCATCCACTACAACCAAAAAATCGCAAGTTGCATTATTGTGTTAAAGAAATTAGTAGCATTAAAGAAATTAGTGGCTTCAAAACGAAGTTGCTTTTAAGTGTTACTATCACGTTAACTTTGACAGCCCTGTTTGTGTCTGTTTGTGTTGTGCAGGATCAGGCGTTTGGCGAGCTGGAGAAGAACAGCGATAAGCTGCAGCAGGGAACGTCCTCCTCTGACAGCAGCCAGCCGGCTCACCTCCACCAGCTGCTGTGCTCGCTGCAGAAGCAGCTGTTAGCATACTGCCACATTAACTCTGTCACCGAGGTACAAACATACTTACTGTCTCTGCTTCCACAGATGACAGCTTCATTATGTGGAAAATAGTGTTGTTCATGTAGTTATTTAAACTTGCTGGTCCAGCGCCGTCAGGATCATGTGTCTAATGGCGTCTTGCGACACTGCTGAGATTACAACGAAATGTTTCGTTGACTTGAAAGGCAGAAGCCCCATGATGTTCAATTTGATGAAGTTATTTTACCCTTTATTGCACATCTAATTTCAGAGCTCACATGGTCTTGATCATGAGGCATAAAATGACATTAAATTGAAAGAAAACTCTTTTTTTATCACTGATCCATGAAGCAAAGTTAACTCCTTGTTGCATAAGAGTGGATGTCACTGGCTGTGCTTATTTATAAAACTCACTGTTTTTTTTATTTGCTGTGATTATGTGAGAGATTAACATCCTGAAGCCAGAGATTTCAGTTTAGTTTTAAAAGTGACTTAATTTGAGTTTAAAACATTTTGATCTTTCTGTGTTTTTCTGCAGAACTCCAGCAGTGTGGCTTTACTCCACAAGCATCTGCAGCTGCTGCTGCCTCACGCCACCGACATCTTCTCCCGCTCAGCCGCTCTGATAAAAGAGAGTTCCTGGAACGGCAGCATCCGAGAGAAGCTACAAGGTGAAGGAGATCCAGTCAATCCCTTGGGCTGAAATGCCTCCTTGTCTCTTGCTCCGTTGCTATCCTGACCCTCTTATCCTCCGCTTGTTAATTTCTGCCTTTTCATCATAAAACACTTTCATTATATCATCTTTCTACTCATACCTTAGGCTACTGACTCAAAGAGAGTTCAGATTAAACAGCATAAAACAACACGTAAATAATCTAGGTCATATTTTGTAGGGCTGTCAAAGTTAATGCCATAATAATGTTTATTCATTCATTCATTCATTCATCGTCAGCCACTTATCCAAACTTACCCCAGACTTCCCTTTCCCGGGCCACATTAACCAGCTCTGACTGGGGGATCCCGAGGTGTTCCCAGGCCAGTGTGGAGATGGGAATAATCTGTTAAGGCAAATTTGTTTTAACGCCACTAATTTCTTTAACACATTAATGCAACTTGCAATTTTCAGGTTGTGGTGGGCTCAGTTTTAAGGCTAGAGTGAAGATACTGGTATCATATGAAATTAGAAAACCTGAGCAATCCATTGGTACTAACCATAATTACCGTATTGTTTGCACTATAAGGCGCACTTAAAATCCTTTAATTTTCTCAAAAATCAACAGTGCGCCTTATAATCCGGTGCACCTTATGTATCAATTCTGGTTGTGCTTACTGACCTTGAACCAATTTTATGTGGTACGGGGTACTCAAAAATCTGTCAAAATGTTTTATTACGGCTTTGGTAAGCTACGAAGCCGCTCTGCTGGACGCCTTGTAGTGCGAAAAATATGGTATACTAAATTTTGGTGAGGAAAACTTGTCATTTCCGTTTTCAAAGGGGTCCCTTGACCTCCGACCTCCAGATGTGTGAATGTAAATGGGTTCTCTGGGTCCCCACCAGTCTCCCCTTTACAGACATGCCCATTTTATGATAGTCCCAGTCAGTCTGGATCAAGTCATAGTCAAGTCAGCACACTGACACACTGACAGCTGTTGTTGCCTGTTGGGCTGCAGTTTGTCATGTTCTGATTGGAGCAGATTGTTGATGCTAAAGTCAGAACCTGTGAGGGTTTCTGGACCATATCTGTCATTGTTTGGTTTTATTTATTGATTTATAATAATAAATATATTAATACATTTGCATAAAGCAGCATATTTGTCCACTTCCATGTTGATAAGAGGATTGAATACCTCAGCTCCATTTGAAGTACATTTTGAACAGACAAAAAATTTTTGCTATTATTTGGGATTAACTATGGACAATTATGCGATTAATTGCTACCAGATATTTTAATTGACAGCCCTAATATTTTTACTTTAAACAATAGGATAATTTTGTCACAACAGAAATGATCTGAACCCCACAGAGTGGTTTTGTAGGTGGAAAACACGAAGCGCACTGCGCTGCATTGTTGTTCAATCAGACAGAGCATCTTTCGCAGTTTGCTGCATATTTTTATTTAGATGTTGCTAGGAAGCCACCACGAGAGTGAATGTTACCTTATTACAAACCATGAACTGTATGTGACCCAAATAGTGAACAGATCAGTTTTAATTAGTGAAAACAAAGTACCTGAAATCTGAAATACTGAACTAATTTACCTCCTGCTGTTTTCTGTTCAGATCATGGTAACTACAGTTGGTAAAGCCATTTAGCTCTGGGTGTCCAGCAGAAGTGACCACAGTGAGAAAAATCACTAATGACGTTTGTTGCTTTCCTGCTCTGAGTTGAATTTTTTTCAGCTTGAGGCGTTCAGTGCGCTCCTGTAAAGAACACAGGGTGCTCAGAGTGGATGAATGCGAGGCGCTCAGCAGCGTAAAAGCAGTGCGATGATGTTTCTTTCTTTAGTCGTCATGTCATTGTTTTAAACCTCACACAACTGACCATGTCTCTGTGATCTCCAGATGTGATCTATGTGTCAGCGGCGGGCAGCATGTTGTGCCAGATAATCAACTCGTTGCTGCTGCTCCCGGTGTCAGTGGCGAGGCCTCTGCTGAGCCACCTGTTGGACCTGCTGCCTCCTCTGGACCGCCTCAACAGGCTGCTGCCTGCTGCCTCCCCTCTGGAGGACCAGGAGCTGCAGTGGCCTCTTCATGGTGAGCATGAAGCAAGAAGAATGCTAAGAAAACCTTTATGTGCATCAAATCATCAAAACGTATACCACACAGTTGACAATATTAAAGGGACAGTTCACCTCAAAATCAAACTACATATTGTTCCTCTTACCTGTAGCACTATTTATTTTCCCTGAAAATGGAAACTTTTTGGAAACCTTTATGTTTCTGGGCAGTTTAATTCATGCTGTCCATCGTCTAACCTTCCAGGTACCTCTGACTTTGCCGAGCCAGCTTCAGGGATGTCCCTGCCACAGCCGGCGCTCTCCTGGGTGTGGCTCGTGGATCTGGAGAGGACCGTTGCCCTGCTGGTGGGCCGTTGCCTCGGTGGGATGCTGCAGGGTGCTCCTACCTCGCTGGAGGAGCAGGATACCGCTTACTGGCTCAAAACGCCCCTCTTCAGCAACGGCTTGGAGATGGACATCCCACAGCTCGGTAGGACTGTAAATGTTGATCACTGGTAATAACAGTTTTCCCAGCTATTGTGCATTTAAATTCCAGAGGGACAGTTTGTAGATGAATGTGTTCCTCCCTTTATTCCATTATGTATTGATGTGTTGTTTCTTCTGTGACTTGTTGAGATGATGAATGTTTTTGTCCTTCAGACGCCTGCATCAGCTCATTACTGGAAGCAGCTCTGTCTGGTAATGAAGAGCAGAAGCCCTTTGACTGCACTCTGCGTCCGGACCTGAGTGTCCTGGTGGATCTGGCTCTGTGTTCCTCGAAAGAACCGGCCAACAGCCTCTGGATCAACATACAGGACTACGCCATGAGCAAAGGTCCAATTCTATTGCCTCTCTGCTATCGTTGTTAGTCTTGAAAAGTAAGTGCAGTGTATTGACTGTTCTATGTATTCTGTTGCAGACTGGGACAACGCGTCCCTCAGTAATGAGTCCCTGTTGGACAACGTGTCCAGGTTTGTGTTGGCAGCGTTATTGAAGCACACAGGGCTGCTGGGCCAAGCCTGTGGAGAGGGCAGGTACTGTAACATGATATCTGAGATGCGTTGGGTTGAAGGTCTCCTCACTGTTTCATAAACCTCACATTTCACAAGTATATTTGTATGTTTCCATCAGGTACCAACCATCCAAGTCCCTCGCAGAGGTCTATCGCAGTGTTTATAAGGTACGAAATCGCCTGCTGGCCTGTAAGAACATGGACTTCATCCAGACAAGATCGTCTTCACGTGAGAGGAGGGTGAGGACACAAAAGCAACATTTGTATTTAATAATTTGCATAGAGTGCAATAGGAATGAGTCCTGAAACCCAGAAATGAGTCAGCATTTTAGCACCTCATCTGGAAGTTAGTGGGTTTTTAGTTAGATGCTTGGAGTAACGTCTGTGGTTAACACAAGCTGAAGAGATTTTAACGTTTTGTTTTACGACATGAAATATATGAATATATACTCCACTCGTGAATTTTGAAGCCTTTATTGTCTTAAAAAAGATGGTTGCCTACTAGCAGCTAAATGAGATGACTAAACGTCATCACACCGACTCGTCCTTTTTTACAGCCTCGTTGTTTTTACTCACGTTCATGCGACGGTGTTGTAGTTTGTTTATAGCCTCACGTTAGCTTTTTAGTTCTGACCAGAGATCTGAATCCAGTGGATGTAATGTGATATGTTTCATTGCCATGACTGTTTGAATGTATTTTGTACATCTATGACAAGTATCATATGTGTAACTCTATGTTCAGGCTGTTGGTAAACTTTTTGAACAGAATTGCGTAAGGATTCAAAATTTATTTCAGTGTCAACTGAATTACTAAATCTGTATCGTGCCGTGTCGTATCGTATTGTCCTGTAACATGTTGTCGTACCATACCGTATCATATCATATCGTATCGTACCGTGTTGAGTCATATCGTATCGTATTGTATCATATCATACCGTGTTAAGTCATGTTGTGTTGTCATATTGTATCGTATCATACCTTGTTGAATTGTATGGTATCGTATCGTGTCATATTGTATCGCACCATACCATACCGTGTTGAGTCACATGGTTTTGTATCATATCGTATCATACTGTACCGTGTCATATCTTATTGTATTGTACCGTACCGTACCGTGTTGAGTCATATTGTAACGTATCGTATCATACTGTACCGTGTCATTTCTTATTGTATTGTACCATACCACACCGTATCGTACCGTGTTGAGTCATATCGTATCGTATTGTATCATATCGTACCGTGTTGAGTCGTGTTGTGTTGTCATATTGTATCGTATCATACCTTGTTGAATTGTATGGTATCGTATCGTGTCATATTGTATCGTACCATACTGTGTTGAGTCATATGGTTTTGTATCATATCGTATCATACTGTACTGTGTCATATCTTATTGTATTGTACTGTACCGTACGTGTTGAGTCATATTGTAACGTATGGTATTATACTGTACCGTGTTATATTTTATTGTATTTACCATACAACCGTACCGTACCGTGTTGAGTCATATTGTAACGTATGGTATCATACTGTACCGTGTCATATCTTATTGTATTGTACCATACCACACCGTACCGTACCGTGTTGAGTCACATTGTAACGTATGGTATCATACTGTACCGTGTCATGTCTTATTGTATTGTACCATACCACACCGTACCGTACCGTGTTGAGTCACATTGTAACGTATGGTATCATACTGTACCGTGTCATATCTTATTGTATTGTACCAACGACACCGTACCGTACCGTGTTGAGTCACATTGTAACGTATGGTATCATACTGTACCGTGTCATATCTTATTGTATTGTACCGAACCGTACCATACCGTGTTGGCATATTGTAACGTATGGTATCATACTGACCGTGTCATATCTTATTGTATTGTACCATACCACACCGTACCGTACCGTGTTGAGTCACATTAACGTATGGTATCATACTGTACCGTGTCATATCTTATTGTATTGTACCATACCACACCGTACCGTACCGTGTTGAGTCATATTGTAACGTATGGTATCATACTGTACCGTGTCATGTCGTACCGTATCATGGATACAAATGTGTGCTTTTGTTCATGAAACAAAAAGATTTTTTAAATGCGCTGATGCATGTCATTTGGTCACTTTGGTCAGATATCAGACAATCAGGACTCTCTGGACATGGACCCTCAGGAGCACTCGTTCACACGCACCATCGACGAGGAGGCGGAGCTGGAAGAGAGGGCCAATCGCGAGAGAGAGGAGGGCCACCAGGAGCAAGATGATGAAGAGGAGGACCGAGAACACGAAGTGATGACAGCTGGAAGTAAGTACACCTTGTCTGGAGTTGTACGTTTTTATCTGCTTTCAGTGTGCTAATCATTAGCATTTAGGTAATTTAATAACTGTATTTTTTTTATCCCGCCTGCTTTCATTCATTCACATCTCCGCTTTATGATGAGACTTATTACACTGGTGAAAATACGTTTTTGCTGGATACGTTGTTTTGTTGTGTTCGGTTAGTTCTGGTGAAATTCAGGTTTCCAGTCAGATGTTGTGTCATTTAGGCTCAGCAGTTTCAGTGGTTTCATTATTTATTTAACGATATAAAAGCTAGAGTTGTCCTGGCACAGTTACCAGTATCGGAAATGCATCTGATACAGCCAAAAATGCTGGATCAGGTATCGGCAAGTCCGCACGTCTATGCACCGATCCGGTATCACGTTATCATATCATTTATCAGCTCATATATACCACGCAGGAACAACAACAATGTGTTTTTTCCAGAATTGCAAATGTGAAGCAGTTCACCAGTTAGTTTCATGGTAAGAGACGTATTGTGATTTCATACTACGTCATGATTCGTGTCCTCTTGCTCAACGTGGCTTCTGACGTACAGTAATTAGAGGTCCTTCACACTAATGGAAATACAGTAGATGCATTTAAGTGATTTGATGGTTCATTTACAGATATCTGATTGTAAAATAAACATTGTTGTAGGGGTGGGGCAGTTCATAAAATTCACAGTTTGGTTCATATCATGGTTTGGGGTCACATTTTTTGGTTTGGTTCAGTACAGCGGTAAACGGTATTTATGGTACAGCAAGGATGCCAATTTCGATTTAAACAGCTTTTCACTTATTTGCCAAAATAAGTCAGCTGTACAACTGTAGACTAGGCTAACATAAGCAACAAGTGCCACTGTGTTATTTAAAAATGATTAATAAATAAAAAAAACAAATTATAGGCTCAGGCCATCAGCAATTCAGAGCAGTTCGGAAATTACTGTGTAGCTTATGTGTCTGCGAGATGGCGTATTATAGCGTGGCTCAAGTACCCGAATCATATGCTGAAATCCAGAGTCCTCCATGACTGCATAAGGCTGCATATCTATGGCTATAATCATCCCCAGTGCTTTAGTTGTGTTGTTCTCTGTCGGAGTCTGCATGTAGAGGCTGTTTAAATGCTGCTGGGAGAAGGAGTTGCTCTTTCCTCCTCAGCTCTCTCCTCCTTGTGGTTTCAACGGACACACCGGAGTGATGTCGCCAAAAATGATTCATTATATTGGAAGTATTGCATGAAGTATAGCATAAGCCACATGTGTTGCACAGTGCTTACACACAGCTTTATCACCACTTTATCGTGTCCACTCTCCGTTTCATTAATGGAATCACAGCCGTTCTCTGCACTTCATCAGTGTCTCTGCCAACAGACAAGTTTGAGAAGGAAAGCGGCTGGGTCACACATACGCAGGAAAATCTGGTCCGCCCTCGCCGAAATTGAACCAATAACAACGCACGACCGCAGCTTCAGTTACACTGCGCATGTGTTATACGTCATACTCCTGTCCACCGCGTCCCAGCCTCTTTCCATAGGCCTTGATTTCTAGAGTGACAATAAGATAAGATAAGATGAACCTTTATTAATCCCTGGAGGGAAATTCGGGATGAAAAAAAAATACACAATCGTCCTCATAACCTATTTCAAATGAACCAAATGATACATACATGACCTGAACCGTGACTAGTGAACTGAATGGTTTGGATTTCTACCCGAACTGTTCCCATCCCTACATTGCTGTCAGAGAAAACCTGTCGACCTAAAATGTGCTTGGATGCTTTTTGATGTGTTGCATTGGCATGGGCTTCGGTTATGAACTTTGCGCTCTAGTAGAGGTGTATTGCGTGGCTGCTGCTTGTCCTCTAACCCAGCATATTGTGTGTGTTTGTGTGTGTGCGCGTGTGTGTGTGTGTGTGTGTGTGTGTGTGTGTGTGTGTGTGTGTGTGTGTGTGTGTGTGTTATTTGTGTACGTGCATCTTGCACCACACAGAAATCTTTCAATGTTTCCTCTCAGCGCGGGAGGTAGCTCGCAGTCGGGACAGAGAGCGGGCCAGCAGCAGCACAGGACTGGGCTCCGGCTCGGTTTCCAGGAGTGGAGGAGGAGCAGGAGGAGCAGGAGGCGGAGGAGGAGGAGGAGAGGAGGACACCATTCTGTCTCAGGAGGGGAGGAGGAGCAGTGCGGGTCTCCCAGAAGGCCAGGACCTGTACACAGCAGCCTGTAACTCTGTGATCCATCGCTGTGCCCTGCTGTTGCTGGGGGTGAGCCCTGTGCTGGGAGAGATAACCAAGCAGAACCAGGAGGAGGGCCAGACCCAGTCGGCCACAGGAACACAGGAGTGTCTGAGCTTCATGACCAGGTCAGAGCACGCCCACCTAGATGCACGTCATGATTCAGACTAGATGTGTTGACTGATAAATGGTTGGATCCTTCTTTAGTTGTGATTCTGTGCTGCAAAAACGTCCCTCTACTGTAGGGAGTTACATGTGACCCTTTCCTGAGGTACAACCAAGTATTACTCAGAATTATTATTAGAACTATATTATTATAAACATATATCGTGTATTATTATTATTCACACATAGCAGGAAAAGCAGAGCTAGACATCAAGGCTAAAGCTGCATGCTAACTCTGTCACAGACGGGAAACGTCATCGTATGGCGGTAACGTGCGGTCCGGCCGGCCGTCGCTCTCGTCTCCGTGGTCAAATGGGCCGACGCTACGACTGTAGAGCGCCATATACTGACATTTATGTTAAATGTATTCAAATGGCCCCGATGGAGCTGAACATGGATGGATAAAGAGAACGGAGCTGACGGAGAGCTAGAGACCACCTTGGAGAAGGAAGTAGACCCCTGGGACTATGTCCAGTTTTCAAAATAAGGTGTCAACAAAGGGAATTGAATATACAAAATCCATCTATGGAAATAAGATTGATGGATTATATTCAGCAGAAATATGAAACATTACATGTCCCAAAGAAAATTCCACTAATTTGTGAGGGAAATGTCTTTATTCTTTGATTTTTGGGTTGCTGGATAAAAATGTAATCAATAATTCCTGACAATGATCCTGATATATTTGACTTCAGGACATCTCTGACTACAGACATGCTGAAAATCAGACAGTTTTACTGGATTCATGTAGAGATTTCCTAATGTAAAAGCTCCTAGTGTATGATGCAACTTTTCCCCTCACAGTCTAGTGTTAAAAAACAAAAATCACACTAAATTGCAATACTTTTTGCATTGCATTACATATTGAATCGTCACCCAAGTATTGTGGGAGATAGGTGAATCGTCCCATCTCTTCTCATGAAGAGGTTCCCTCCAAAAGCAAATCCAAAATAAGAGATGAGGGACAAAATGTGCCGTTCAAATGGCCGTTAATGCATTTGAACCTTGAACCAAAGCTAATGTGATGTGATCAGAGTTAGATTAAAGGTAAGACTGGTGATCTTGAGAAACTAGCAAGAGTATACTAGATTTTAAAAATGACCCAACCTAATAATAAAACAGCCAAGTGTTGCCAGCTCTTTTCTGATCAAAGTAGAGAACATCAGTAGCTCCAGACGTCCCTGACTAGGTAGGCAGGTACAGTAGGTTGTTGTTGTTGTTGTTGTTGTTGTTGTTGTAACAACACTACCAACCCTGACTTTAGTCAAGTCTTTTCAGTTTGTTTCTCCTTAGACAGTGTTTTCTTTATGAGCTGCAGGGGGAGAATAGTAACTCAAAGAGGGAACTTTTTGATAAAGGACAGCAACTTTGGATGATTTAATTTGGGTCAGACTGCTGAAGCCTCATATTAGCTCTCGCTGACTGTACGCATTTTTTGCAGAACAAGGACTATTGATTTTGTCCCCTATCTATAACACTGGAATCACTTAAGGAAGGAATCTCTTTACAGCCAGTAATGAAATCATTAGACAAACCGCAGTCTTCTACTTTATTGGCCTGAGTGTTGTTTTAAGACAAACCTGTTGTTTAAATTCCTCTTTTTGATTAAATTATTAAAAAGTCATCTCTGTTCATCAACATTACATATTGAGAAGATTTTTCATGAAAAAAATCCCTTCATGTCTTAAAGCAGCAGTAGGCAGATTGGAGCAGGTTTCATGCCTTTTATTGTCATAATGTACAATTACAGAGAAGCAGTCGGTGAAATGCAAGTTTTAGACCTCAGACTCTCACCAACAATGCTCATTATATAATGTACATATAAAAAGAAAATTGCATAAGTAAAAATGATAATATGAGACAAAATAAATAGACATTATGTGTAATGAGAACTAATAGACATATACTGTATATACAGAGATGTAAACAATGAGTAGAAAGTGATGTATAATCTTTTTATTAAAGCTGTCAAAGTTGACGCGATAGAATTGAATAGAATATCTGTCATTGATTAGTGTTGTTAATCGATTTCCAATAATAAATCTATATATCTACATATATATCTACATATATTTGACTGACTGTATACAGTCAAATCTAGTCAGTGCTACATTTTTCTCAATATTACTTTTTAATCTCAGAGAATATTTAAATTTTTTCTCAGAAATGTATTTATTTATTTACTTTAAACTTGTAAATTCTTTCAAAATTAAGCGATGTGGTTCCACAACACAATTTTTTCCAAGATGTTTTCTCATAAATTTATGACGTTAATCCCAGAGAATATTCAAGTTTTATCTTGTAATTTTGTAAGTTTTTTTCGTAAATGTATGACTATTTAATCCCAGAGTTTTTTTATTGTGAATTTGTGACCTAATGTAAAATATAATTTCTGAGAATATTCTTTTTTTTCCTCATGAATTTTTTTTTTTTTTTTCTCAGAGTATTTTCTGGTCTTTTCTTTTCTTTCTTGTCAATTGGGATTTCTTTCTGTAAATATTACCCCCCTCCCCGGCTACATAACCATTGTTTTTTTTTTTTTTTTTTTTTTACCCACAATGGCCCTGATCCACCATTTGCAGCTGGTGATGCATTGGCAAGACAAAGGTGATGGATTCGGTTTTGTGATGTGTTTGTAGGAGTGAGAGTCTGAGTGCAGAGAGCCGCTCGGTGCAGAGCAGCCCGAGTTACAGACTGATGAAGTCCAGGAGCGAGTCCGACCTCTCTCAGCCCGAGTCGGACGAAGAGGGTTACTCTCTGGTACTGCACACACTCTCTCATTCACACACTCATATACCCGTCGGCCTCACTGCTTTGGTGTCTTTGTGCTTATTTGTCCCTGTTTTCTCTCTCAGAGTGGAAGGAGAAATGTTGACCTGGACTTGGCGTTCTCTCACAAAAAGAGAGGTAAAGATAATTTACAGAAAGATGTGTCTGATGTTGTGAGTGAGGACGATACAGGCCATCAATCATGTGTTACTCTTGTCTCTCTGTCTTCTGATTCCTGTGTGGATAGTTTATTTGCTTCTTTTGGGGCAGTTGAGCCCCAAACACAAGAGGAGCTCCAAGCAAGTAAACGATGGCATGTTTCTTCCTCTTGTTAGCTCATACCTCCATGATCCCCCCCCCCCAATCCATCTCTCATGATGAGGGTCTCGTTTTGAGCTTCACTTCAAGACACGATCATATTCTAGCCTCTGTGCTAATGCATAGACAGCAACAACAGACCACCCGGATGGGCCAGTTGTACAAATAACAGTTCATTCTTCTGCTTGGAATGTTTGTTACGTTGCACAACGAAGGCTCCTTGTGCAGAATGTGATTTGTGAGAGTTTTCATGGAATTACCAGGCACACTTTAAAAGAAATCACCAGAACTGATCCTTTAAAGGGATAGTTCAGATGTTTGTCAGTGTGGTTGTATGAGGGACTTCTCCATAGTCAGAGTTTTCCTCCAGTAGACGGAGTTTGGAGAAACAAATTACCAGCATGGCGCAAAGTGATGTCCTGCTGTGGACAGGGGCAGTAGCACAACAGATTTTTATGTGTTATTGTGCGACTCTGGTGTTTTAAAGGGTTAGTTTGGATTCACCAAAGTCACACAATAACACAACTATCTAACCGGTCGATGCAGCAGTAGACTAACAGCTCCTGTGTTCTGTGAGGTAAAATCCCTGTTTTTGTCATTGACACTTTAAGTGTATGCGATAGAGCTGTCCTCAGTGGAAGAAATGCAAGTGCAAGTTAAAAAGACTGTTTTTTTCAGTGGAGTCTGGTGGCTTTGTAGAGAGCATAGATGACAGCCTCAGTTTCCTATCTGGAACGGCTGTTTCACAGCAACGTAAACCGCCGACAATATTTACTTACATTTTAACTGGTATTGATTTTTTTAGGTGTCTAAAATCTGTTTTGCTGCTGCCCCATCCACAATAGTACATCACTTTGCTTCGTGCTGGTACTTTGTTTCTCCAAAGTCCATCTACTGTAGTATACTCTGACTATAGAGAAGAACCGCATACAACCACACTGAGAAACGTCCCAACTATCTCTTTAAAAGAATTCATCAGTGCTGATACTTTAACTTCAGTGAAACATCGGCTCTGGCAAACATTTCACTTCTCAACTGCAGCATTTTTTCATCGGTGGGTATTGGAAACTCAGAGCGCCCATTATAGATGAACCTATACCGGCTGAAGGCTTGTGCCTGCATGAAGAATCAGCATTTTGATGAACTCTTATAGAGTAATAATGCATTGCACTGCATAGCTCTTAAGTGCTTAAAAGGCCCATCCATCAAAAGAATTATGTTGTGCATTTATACATCTGAAAGGCTCCTCTCCCTCTCCTCCCTCCCGTCTTCAGGCTTACTCCACAGCTCACCGGACTCTCTGGCCGAGTCCTGGTTCCGGGCCAAACTGAGCCGCCAGCGCAGCTACAGCTCGGCACACTCCTACGAAGAGTCGGACCTTGACCTGAGCCGCTCGCTGGGCATCCACGCTCTCATTGACAACATGGTCAGCTTCATCAGTGGCGACGTGGGCCTGGCTCCAGCCTTCAAGGAGCCAGAAGAAAGTATGTCCACCAGCCCACAGGCGACTATCCTGGCCATGGAGCAGCAGCAGAGCAGGGCCGAGGTGAGGGGTGCTCTCTGGACTCCTGTGCTCTCTGTCTCCCTCTAAGGGAGGTCACTTTTATTGGTGCAGGGCCACATGAAAATAAATAAAATGCAAATTAATTTATTTATATTTAAATAATAATTTAAAAAAAGCTACTCAGTTATATATTATCTTCTTTTCAACAAATCCCATGGAAACACGAAAATTAAAAACGCATTAGTTCATCTCTTATTAAGATGTTTTGACTTCCCTTTTGTCTGTCTCAGGTTACAGAACAGGTTACAAATATACAGACTTTTTCAGCAGATTAATCCACATTTGTTGCTCTAGTGAGTATTTGTGGCAGCAGGATGGTGTGAGTGGGTTTGAAACTACAGTGAGTCATATTTAAATTACTAGTCACTAAATAGTCACAGGGAAGTCTTGTTTTGTTAAGTACCTGTTGCCTCACTTCCTCCACTTGCATCTCAGGTGGGAGGGACTAAGACATGAGGAGAGGAGATGAGGAAAGGAATTGAGGATGTAATGTACTGAGAAATGTGAGGAGCCCTGTGTGTTCATGTTGATGAAAGAACATGGATGGAGCTCTATGGCACCGAGCAAGAAGAAATATCACCACATTCATCCTTTGAACCTAAACTATTTTATGGTCAAACAAATGAGGCAGATTTTCTGAAAATAGAAACATTATTAGTCATTTTTCCAGAAAACATCCATCATGACCTTTTTCCGAGTATCCACTTGACTCCTGGGATGTGTTTTATCTCCAGCTGCGGTTGGAGGCGCTCCACCAGATCGTGGTGTTGATCTCTGGCATGGAGGAGAAGGGCAGCCAACCCGGGAACGCAGACCGATCCAGCGGCGCCTTCCAGTCCTCCTCCCTGCTCACCTCCGTCAGGCTGCAGTTCCTGGCTGGTTGTTTTGGCCTCGGCACCGTCGGCACTGGAGGGCTGAAGAGAGAGAGCGTGCAGCTGCATCACTATCAGGTATGAACCTGGCCAACCGCTGGGTGGTTAACAGAAGGTTGAGTTTGATTTACAAGAGATGGTAGTGGTGAGGCAGTGGCATCGACATTATGATGTGTGCGTGAACTACAATCACACTACTACTTTTTGGAGCTGTCCAGCAAATGCTCCACATCAGAGGCAAATCTGTGTTGGCTCAACGCTCACACATTGGCGCTCTAGTGCTATGTGAGAACTGTTCAAAGACACAAGCTTAGAGGCTCGTTGGTGCATCGCAAACACTTTCCAGATATCTAGCAGGCTGATTATCTGGACCTGTTGGGGAGCTACAGCCAGTTAGAGCATTAGACATGGGTTGAGGGAAGCACGGTGGAGGGGTTTCCTGTAACAAGAATAGGAACATAACTCTATGTGTTGGATTTGCAACATGGACCAAAGTTGTTATTGCACCTAGTGTGGTGGATGTTTGCACAAAGAATGTATATTAATAAGAAGGGAAAGTCAATTGCACCCAGCAGCAGAGCTACGCTTCCGCCATTATGGACAGAGAGCGACTACCGGACGGCAGAAAAACATCCGCCTACAAAGGGCTTAAGACTAACACCGTACCATCGTCCTGGGGACGAGAAAATTTCCTGATAATTCTACAATGTGAACAACAATCCTGTGTTGAAATCATCAGTAGGAAAGCTAGTAAACGGCAGCTGTTAACAGCCAGTGGGAAGCACAGTCCTACTTGGCTAAATAACAGAGCTAACAGCTAACATATGGCGGTTGCATTAAGTTACATTATGGTGCGTCCAGGCTGTTGGGTGAAGGTATACTATAACATTATTGTGATCTGTTCAAATCTAATCCTGTATAATTGTTGGCAAGAAACTTGAGGCACATCATCTGGGATAAATAATAAATTTGCAAGAACTGCGCAAAAGTTAATAAAGGAGTGTATGTTTAAGTACACAGGATTTATTGTTTTGTTTTTATTTTTTACCGTGGTATCAAATTGGCATCAAGAATCCTAGAATTTCACTGGTATTGATATCAACATCTAAATTCCTGGTTTCATCCCTTTGTGCAGCCCTAGTAGTTACCATGTTGACAGTTTTTATCTGTGTCTTAACCAGTGCATCCTTTTTTTACAGGATGGTGTAAAAGCAGCTAAGAGGAGCCTCCAGATGGAAATCCAGACAGCTGTTCATAAGATCTACCAGCAGCTGTCTGTCACACTGGAGAGAGCTCTGCAGGCCAACAAGCACCACATAGGTAGCAGACTATTACAGTACATCCAGCAGTAGAGCCACAGTAGTTTATTCAAGTTGTTAAATATACACATCATAGACATTTATCTTTAACTTTTTAAGTTAGCAGCTTCACCTGCAAGTGAATGTAGGATCTGTGTGTCTTTCAAAGGGCAGAGCGACTCTTTTTACTCTGTTTAGGATGAGTCTTGTCTCATATCTCTTTCTCTTGTCTCTTCTCCATCCTAGAAGCCCAGCAGCGCCTCCTGCTGGTGACCGTCTTTGCTCTGAGTGTTCGCTACCAGCCGGTGGACGTGTCCTTGGCCATCTCCAGCGGGCTCCTCAACGTGCTGTCCCAGCTCTGCGGGACGGAGACGATGCTGGGACAGCCGCTCCAGCTGCTGCAGAAACCCGGAGTGTCCCAGCTCAGCACCGCCCTCAAGGTGGCGTCCACACGCCTGCTGCAGATACTGGCCATCAGTACTGGGTAAGAGCTTTAACATCGCAGGAATGGAGTCAGCACTTTGTAAACCTGAAGAAAACATTAACGGCTGTGCATTTCCTCGGATTTGCAGGACGTATGCGGACAAGTTGAGTCCCAAGGTGGTCCAGTCGTTGCTGGACCTGCTGTGCAGTCAGCTGAAGAACTTGCTGTCTCAGGCAGGAGTCAGTCTCCTGTCCTCTGGAAAAGACCAAGAAGACAGCAAACAGGAGGACAGCGCCGACTCTGAAAAGAAAGACTTCAGAGGTGATAAAACAGTTTGCTCTTGTTGCTCTTTCATGGAAAAGGTCTTTCTTTTGTCAGTTTCAACCTGTCAAGCTCAAGTTGTCCCTCTTTTTTTGATTATACAGCAATACACTGTATTTGTGGCAAAGGGTGTCACAATTTTGATTCTACACTGGAAATCAATCAAAAATCACTTTTATTTTGCTCAAGAAATGTAATCGCCTTCTCACTCATTGTTAAAACTACAAACCAGCACAAAACCAATATTACCACCATGTTCTTAACAGACACTTTACATTACAATCACCAACAAAGCTAACATAAAACACCAAACTTAAACTATTCAGTCGAACACTCAAGACTACCCAGGCATGATGGGAAATGTGGTCCTCAAGACTAAAAGTCTAACAATGGCATGTTTAAATTGAATCTTGGATTTGGAGATTCATGACACCCCTATTTGTGGCTGTTGTATTCCTGTGAGCAGAAGCTATGATCAGACACATTTATTGCTAACAGTTTTTTCCATGATAACAAGTAAGTGATGAATATGAATTAATTGTTTGCAACTCAAACAAAAATGTGTTTTTGTCAACAAACAATGAACAATAATTTGAAAACCAGACTGTTGCAACCCAGCTCGCTACAGTAAAGGGAAGCAACATAAAACCAGATTTTCTTGATAAATTAAGTTATTTTATTTACAAGGAAGTTGATTTTTTTAATACATATACACACACTACCAGAGTCGATTAAACAAGTTAAAAGGATTAATTGCAGTGGCCGTAACACAGACAAATTTACAGTCAGTTGTACAGTGTGATCAGGAAATTATCTATTGCAAACGTGTGACCATAGTCACCGATAATACACATCAAAGATAATGACTGTCAACTTGTATAGATATAAGAAATACTAAATAGAGATGAAACCAGACAACTACAATGAAAGTGAATGAAGGTTTGTGTTCCAATGTTACAAACAGCCTGTAATTAGGTTTGTGTCTAGAAGGTAACCCGCAAATTGCAAAATCTGATCTAAAATCTGTAAAATCCTGCAAAAACTCTGCAAGATTCACTGCCGGACGATCTGTCCTCACCATAATTATTCAAGACATGACCTGTAATTAGCGCCTGAGTACTGACTGGTGTATCTCCAGATTTGTGATGGCAAAATGGCTTGAAAGCATCATGAAATTTGATAGAGTATACCCAACAGGAACCATTTTGAATTTACTGTGCATTATTAGTTATTGTTGTTTTCAATTTTCAGGCCCTTTACTTTAACAAACTCCTCCTAGAGATTTGATCAAATCCACCGTACAAAGACCTTTGTGATGAAAAGTTGTTAAAAGTTTGAGTTTTCATGTAACTAAAGAGTCCTGGCCTGAGGACACCTACATTTCAATACTGACTGATTAGTAGCGCCACCTTCTGGCACTGCCTGTTGGAAATCAGCCTCCTGTGATAATCATCATCCGATTTACATGAAATTTACATTGTGTGGTCTACACATGGTATACAGCAGCATAATGTATAATTAGTTTGTGTTCTCTGGCACCACACAGTGGACACAGGAAGAGATATTGAACTCTTTAATGTAATATTTGTGAGGCATGTCACGCTGCCACGGCTACAGCTCCACTTGAGTGGTGCAAGGGCCTGATCATTGCTGTCGCAGCTTTAATTGCATTTGTGTTGTTGTTGTCTTGTTGTTCAGCGTTGATCCGTAAGCAGCACACTGCTGAGCTCCACCTCGGAGACTTCCTGGTCTTCCTCAGGAGAGTGGTGTCCTCCAAGGCCATCCAGTCCAAGATGGCCTCCCCTAAATGGACTGAAGTGCTGCTCAACATCGCTGCACAGAAATGCTGCTCAGGTACAACTAACTAATGTAACACAACACACTTAAATGAGCAACACTTATTCTAATGAAAACCTAGCTGAGACATTAACCCTTGGTGGCTGTTAACTCTAGGAGTCCCTCTGGTGGGAAACTTGAGGACTCGGCTCTTAGCTCTTCATGTGTTGGAGGCTGTCCTTCCTGCCTGTGAGGCCAATATGGAGGATGACCAAATGACACAGGTATACTGCTGTCTTTGCTTTGTACGAGTCCTCAGTGACAGCCAGTGAGCTGATATGGTTTATTCTCCTCTAGGTTGTTGAGCGGCTGTTCGCCCTGCTGTCTGACTGCATGTGGGAAGCTCCCATAGCTCAAGCCAAACACTCGATCCAGATTAAAGAGAAGGTTCAGGAACTCAAACTACAGGTGTGCAACCAACCTCTCTCCTTCCTCCCCTCCTCATTATCATCATTATTCTGAGTGACTGACAGTTAGTTTACTCCACAGGGAGAGGCGGAGGAGGAAGACGAGAACCTCCCCATCCAGGAAGTGTCCTTTGACCCAGAGAAGGCTCAGTGTTGTGTGGTGGAGAATGGCCAGGGGCTGACGCATGGCAGTGGGGGTAAAGGCTATGGCCTGGCCTCTACTGGGATCTCCTCTGGATGCTACCAGTGGAAGGTACTATAGTGCATTACTATATCTGCTGCTGCCTTCATGTGCTCCGCAGATGCCTCCATTTCCCAAGGGGGGGAGTTTTTTTTTTTAAATTGGTATTATTAATAAGTTAAAGGAAGAACCATGGATGCTACAAAGATGTGCTATATTTTATTGCTCAGAGCGTTTAACAGGACCTATTATGTTCATTTTCAGGTTCATCCATGTATTTTGTGTTTCTGCTAGAACATATTTACACGTTTTAAAAAACGCTTCAGTTTCTCAAACTGGCTGTGCTGCAGCACCTCTGTTCACCCTCTGTCTGAAACGCTCTTACTAGCTTTGTTTGACGGCATACAAACTAGCCACTAGGCAGCTATTATGAAAATGTGTTACTTGCTGACATCACCACATTTCAGAAGAAAAGGCAGGACTTCAGTCAATCATTTCTCTGGTGGAGAGTAACTCTCCTTGGCGTGGACTTTGGGCTGTGTAACTTTGCTGACCTTTTACATGCACAAAAAGACTATATAAAACACTAAAGGGAAAAAGCACAAAAGCACCATAGGTCATCTGTAAAGGTACAGTGTGGAGGATCTCATGGTATCTAGCAGTGAGTTGAGGATATTGCAACCACCTGAACCCTGTCCATCGTGTTGGAGAGCTACGATGGCCGATGTGAAACCGCGAATGTTCCTTTCTAGAGCCAGCTAGAGCACAGTCAGTGTGTAGAGAGTGTGTCTACATCGTGGGAAGTGAGTGGTGAAGTAAGAGAGAGTGGCAGCGACAATGGAAGTGTGTAAAGTTATGAACTTCAGCCCAAAGAGCAAAAGTGAACAGTAAAGAGGACCCACTCTCGATGTAGATATAAGCAGCTCATTCTAAGCTAACAAAAACATGATTATTAGTTTCAGGTGATTATGAACTGGGGGCGCTCACATGTAGTTTCCCAATTGAGATCTCCTTTTTCCGATTATTGTAACAGCACATGAATGCCACATTCATACGTGACATAATGATAATAATAACAATAATAATAATAATAATAATGAATAAATAATGATGCTGTTATCATTGCTGTTCCACAGGTCCTTTGTACATTTTGATAATATTTTAAGAGAAATCCTGATAAACTGAATGTACACAACAGGGCTGAATTCATTGTAAATATTATAGAAGGATTACAGTAGAGACATTAATTAATGGCAAAGTGTTTCGAAGAAGAAGAAGAAGAAGATCTACCTTTATTAGTCCACAGTGGGGAAATTCAATTTACACTCTGTTTAACTTATACATGGTACATGCACACAAACACACACACACACACACATAGAGTAATGGAGAGATGTCAGAGTGAGGGGGCTGCTCCAGACAAGCGCCCTGAGCAGTTGGGGGTTTGGTGCCTTGCTCAGGGGCACCTCGGCAGTGCCCACTCAGTTTTTGGTCCATGTCGGGACTTGAACCGGTGACCCTCCGGTTCCCAAGCCAACTCCCTACAGACTGAGCTACTGCCGCCCCCACACAAAGGTATAATACAGTATTCCCATTTTTGTTGTCTGCCTTTTTAAAATTCATTTCATGTTTTATTTCCTGCGTAGTTTTACATTGTGAAGGAGAACCGAGGCAACGAGGGAACATGTGTAGGCGTTTCACGATGGCCTGTGCACGACTTCAACCACCGCACCACGTCGGACATGTGGCTGTACCGAGCGTACAGCGGAAACCTGTATCACAACGGCGAGCAAACACTGACGCTGAGCAGCTTCACGCAGGGAGACTTCATCACCTGCGTCCTGGACATGGAGGCCAGAACCATCTCCTTCGGCAAGAATGGAGAGGTGAGAGACGCCAGCTCGCAGATACTGTCACAGACGATAAAGGTTATATTCATGTTACACAAAATAGTTTATCGTGTTTGTCTGTATATGTTCTGTTATTTATTCTTTTTGAATATATGAATATTTTTGAGCATCATTCCTGATCAGACAACATCTGACAAAATAAAACCAACCACTGCCTACGTAGGAATAATGCGTCTAGATGACACTGAACTGCACACATGCAAATTTATTTATTCACACAACATTCAACAGCAAAGACGATCGATAAAGGAGAAGCTGTGTTTCCTCCTCGCAGCTTTTTAATTGAATTTTTGAATTGAATTGAATTGAATTTCTCCTAGTGATAACTAATAGAAGGACTATCTTCTTCTTCTAGCTTCTGTGTTCATCCTGCTAACTTGTGATTCAACAGGAACCAAAGTTAGCCTTTGAGGATGTCGACGCCACAGAGCTTTATCCCTGTGTGATGTTCTACAGCAGCAACCCAGGAGAGAAGGTAAGATCATCAACGTCCACCTTCATCTGCAGAGGATATTTTACCTGATGCACTGCTTATCTTCTCTTTACAAAGACTCAACAAAATCAATGCATGTCAGAATCTGTCATCTTCTACAATTTTGAACCACAGCTTCCAAAAATCCAATTTTTTAGCACATATTCACTCTGTGCACTTTGACCCCATCACACATGTTGAGCGACAGCCCCGTCATTCGCACAATAAGCCAGAAATATTTAAAAACATCTTAAAGAAATGTCTAAAGAAAAAAAATAAATAGGTTTGGGGAAGAAAATAAAAAAAAGGGGGAAATTGCAAAGAGAAAATAATGCAGACATAAATAAATACTTTCATACATGAATTCAAATAATGAATAAATACATTTAAAAATAGATTTTAAACAAAAAATGAATGCATAAATAAAAAATAAGTAAAATTATATAGAAGAATGGATGGGTGAATAAATACAATAAATAAATAAGTAAATAATAATGAATTATGTAAAGTAAATAAATAACAAAATAAGTAAAGCAAATAAAGAAGCAGCTATAAAGCAGATATCAGTTTATGTCACATTTTATCAATTATCAATTAATGCCTTCATTTATTTTAAATATTATTTTTGTTACATTAAATGACATTTATTTATTGAGTCATATATTTATTAATTTTTGATATTTGGCAGGCTGTCTCCTCCATAGCTAAGAAGTTGTGATGCTTTTTATGTAAATATATGTGCAAAAAAAGCTATTTTCAGTCATGTTGTTAGACTCTTCCACTTCTGCTTTCTTTAAAAGTGTCCGTCTGTTTATTTACTGCATATGGGGTATCGATTCACCCATTCATTCTGTATCCATCAACCAAAACAAACCGAAATGATAGTAGAAAACAACATGGAAAACGGCGGAGGGTCAGCGTGGATCCGACCTTCACCCTCCCATTTTAAATCCAGCGTAGTAAACACTACACATCCAGTAAAGAGGGAAACACTTTGGAGGAAAAGCTGAGCTAGACATCAGTGCTAAAGTAATAAATGTGTGACTATGTCCAGTTTTCAAAATAAGGTGTTAACAAAGGGAACTTCACATACAAAATACATCTATGGAAATAAAACATTACCTGTCCCTAATAAATTAAATAGAAAATGCCACTAGAAATAATGTAATTAATAATTCCTGATATATTTGACTTCAGGACATCTCTGACTACATACATGCTGTAAATCAAACATTTTACTGTATTCATTTAGACAAGTGTATGATTCAACTTTTCCCTATGGTCTAGTGTTAAAAAAGTTAACAAAAATCCCAATAAATCGTAATATATAATCAAATCGGCACCCAAGTATTTTGATAGTATCGAATCGTCCCAGCCCTAGTACCTAATGTATCCGTATGTTTGTATTTATATATGCATATTCTACTTATTTTATCCAGGTTAAGATCTGTGACATGCAGATGAGGGGAACGCCTCGAGACCTCCTCCCCGGTGACCCGGTCTGCAGCCCCATGGCCACCGTCCTGGCCGAGGCCACCACTCAGCTGATCCGCATCTTACACCGCACAGACCACTGGACCCATCGCATCAACAAGACCATGATCGAGCGGCTCCACAAGATCAAGCCTTGCTTCAGGGAGTCGGCCAGCGCTTCTGGCAGCGGTGGAGGTCAGAGGCTGAAGAAGAGTCGCTCGGTGCAGAGCCGCGAGGAGCACGACGCCCAGAGAGAGAGCCAAGAGACCCCCGCGAGGACAGAGGAGGAGAGGGGGCGCCACGGACGCCAGCACGGCCTTGGGGAGCTGTCGGAGCACCACCTGAGGACGCTCTGCACGGAGGTGTGGCCGGTGCTGGCGGTGATCGGAGGAGCGGACGCGGGCCTACGCGTCGGCGGACGGTGTGTGCACAAGCAGACGGGGAGGCACGCCACTCTGCTGGGCGTGGTGAAGGAAGGCAGCACCTCGGCGAAGGTGCAGTGGGACGAGGCCGAGATCACCATCAGGTACCGGCTGAAAAGTTCTGCTGCGGCACATTACTTCTGGTATATTTTATAGATATACCAAATTACAGCTATTGATTTAGATTTTGACAGTACCAGCCATGCAGAGTTTGGCTGTCGCTGCTGTTGGGTAAAAACAACACATTTAAAACTTGTACACTGTGAAATAACTACTTTAATGGAGAAAGTCCTTTTAATTCCTACAGGGGAAGATCACATGATTGTTGGTTCAACAGCAGTGCTATGCAGATGTTCACATCTGGGTATTTATTAGAGATGCACCGATTCCAGTTTTCTTAGCAGATATCCGATTTTTCAAAAGTTTGACCTGCTGATTCAGATTTTGTTTTTTCTGAAAACCATAATTGTCAGCATACACAAACATTTTTGAGTTTTTTCTTAAATGGAAAATTCAAGCGAGTTAAATATTATGTATCTAAAACTATCTATTTATACAAAACTATTTTTGAATCAGTATTAATTCACAAGAATGTAAAGGTGTGTGTATTTTATTAATTATCATCCACACCTATTGACCAATCAGATGATGAAGAGATGACATTTTGGACAGAGGGATGCAAACTGAAACTTGACTGGTTGGAGGAGGCATAAGACCATGTGGTGGTGATCCTAGTTAAAAGTAGCTCTGTAGCAACAACCGCGATATTGACGAGCCAACCGCAGCAACGCCACAACCGCTTTGTTCATGTTTTTTTCTGTTTTGAATGCTTTGCAGTAGGAGCACCTCATTTTTACACTTTGCTACAAGCAGTGCAGCAGCATGACGAGGCGCCGAATGTCTGCTCTGCACTGAGCGGGGCATGTATGGTGTTTTTTTTTTTTTTTTTTTCCTGGTCGTTAAGAGTTGAAAATTGTTCAACTTTTGGTAAATCTCCACAAAGACCAACTGTCGTTCGTAGTTTACATCAGAATTTTTACACAATTGGTCACAAAACTACCAAAGATAACTGTGAATCTCCTGTAAGGCTCATTTTATAATTAATAATTCCCGCCCATTCCGGTGGACCCCACTGGACCTTTTTCAGATAAAAATAAAAAATGGAGGAGAAATGAATGCACATAGACTGGTGGGTCTGTCCTCTGTCCCTACAAACTTCAGCCTTCCTTCATCCAGATCAAGTACTCCGCCATTTTGTTAAGCTGTATCATCGCAACCAGACGCCAAGACCTCATTGCCCTTCTGCATTCTGCATTTAACAATAAACAAGTGTTTAACTACTTTAAAACTGTCGTCTTAAAAGCAACTATATACCTAACAATAAAGCACCACTAAAATCAGGATAAATAATAATAAATAAATATAGGGAATATTATAATAATATTTTGCAACGCTAAAGCGATAATATTGCATATTGTGCTGTTGAGCAAACCATTATCACTGCAGAGGCCTAGTGAAAGTTTCCAAGTTGATAACACTGTTCGGCTGCGACAGTAGTTGGTTACTGTCTGTGCTGCTGTGTGCGCTACATGAACCATCGTTCAGAATCGGCTGGATCTGAGACTGATCACCGGTCACTGGCCGATCGATCGGCACATCTCTGGTACTTCTGTGCTGTGCGCCGTGGTCATCGGCAGTGTGACCAACGTATTTTGAAGCACAGTTAGAGCTGAATGTTTCTTCACTGCCTGTGTTCACATCCCTCTGACACACTGTTCAGCATCTTTATTGCTTTTTCACCCTCCATTTTCCCTCTAATTCACTGTCCTCATGTTTATTGACTTGCCCTTTTGCATCATTATTAATCTATAACTCTTCTGCATGTCCCATCAATCACCGATCGGCATGTTTTTGTGCCATACCCACATTCCATCTCTTTATTTGTCGTGCATGCTGTGCTCTTTCTCTCCTGCCCTTTCCCTCACTTTGTGTTTCCTTCCCTTGTCTCCTTCCACTCTCCACTCCCTCCTATTAAAGCTTCCCAACTTTCTGGTCGCCTAGTGACACTCCACTTTACAACCTGGAGCCCTGCGAGCCGCTGCCCTTCGACGTGGCGCGTTTCCGTGGCCTCACCGCCTCGCTGCTGCTGGACCTCACCTACCTCACCAGCATCCACGAGGAGACTAAGCTCAACGCACGGCGCCACGACAAGAAGCATCGCAACGCAGCCTCGACCGGGCACGAGCCGACCGGTAACGACGACAAGGCGGAGAACGAGGGGCACAACCGTAACGAACAAAAGGACAACGGCGGAGCCTCATCTGGAGCAGCTTCAAACAGCACGACCTCTGACATGCGTGTGTCCCACAGCCTGGACGAGGTCAAAGCACACGTGGCGCCTAACTCAAAATCAGAGAGTGAGATCTCCTCTGTGGTTAGCGGAGGCGGGAATGAGACGCTTTTCACCGCAGCTCCTCATACTCCTGCCGAGGGGAACAGGAAGAAAGGCCACGAGCACGGCTCCCGCAGTCATGAGCCATCTCCCTCCTCTATCGCCACGCAGTCAGAAATCCACGCTGTGCAGCTGTCCTACCTCTACCTGGGAGCCATGAAGACCCTCAGCGCCCTGCTCAGCTGCAGCAAGTACGCTGAGCTGCTGCTTATACCAAAGGTACCGCAGCTTGTTAGGTGTACTCGTACAACAGCAGGCCAATCACTCACATGTTCTTCAGTGGTGTGAGGAAAGTCTTTTATTTATTAAAGTGGGGTTGTATGAGGTATTTCTCCATAGTCAGTGTATTTCCTACAGTAGATGGCGGTTAGCACGCTGCAGTTTGGAGAAACAGGCAGGAGACAGACATTATCAGTTTAAGTGTGTGTTATATTTAAAATATTTTCACCCTTTTACCTCACTGTCAGACAGCCCTTTCTGATGGGGAACTCAAGACGTTATCTGTGGTCTCTAACCGGAGTTAGAGTGAAGATACTGGCATCATATGAAGCTAGAAGACCTGTCATATCATACCAGTACACCATACATCATACATACACCATACAGTTGTGCTAAATTTTGGCGAGGAGAAACTGTCATGGCCTTATTGAAAGGGCTCCCTTGACCTCTGACCTCCAGAGATGTGAATGTAAATGGGTTCTCTGGGTCCCCACCAGTCTCAACAGACATGCCCACTTTATGATAATCACGTACAGTTTTTGCAGGCAGTCTAAGAGTCTGTTATTTTGTCCTATTCTAAATTGGTTTATTTGAATATTTTTGCATACTGGGTCCCTACACAGTGTGGGTCTCACTGTAAAACTGAGACTCTTCTGGGTCCAAGGAGCCCAACTGTGTTCAAGTGTGATAATGTTAGTAGGAGCCAGGAGGAGTAGGAGCCATGTCATTAAGCTCACTGTATAAAATGACCTGTGGTGACCTCTAGGATAATCACAGCCTCATGAAACTTTGCAGCCACAAACTAGAGACCTACTACTACTACTACTACATGGTAACTGGTACTACTATTACCTGGTAACTAGAGACCTAGAGCATTCAGAGGATGGATCGCTTTCCTAGCTACACTGAAAATAAGGGTGTTTCTGAGCAGTTTACACAACATAAGTGTTCGCCATCCAATCACCGAAAAATCCCAAATCCCAGCATGTCTTTTTCTATGGTGTTCCTCAAGGTCTTGATGTCTCAGTGTGGTATTTTAGAGGGATTATTGATCATTTTTATCAATTTTTAAGTGGTACAAAATAGGTAATCTTCAGGTTCCCAGCTTTCAGATGATGTACACCACTTCTATGAGACGTCTACTGTTGACCTGTTATCTCCCCCTAAAGACCTGAATCCCCCTAAAAAACACAAAAATGGGTCTGTTGTGGGTCTCTCAGGGTTAAATACACAGACCAGGTACCTTGTACAACCCCACTTCAAAACATCCAAACTCACCCTTTAACTGTGTGGAAATGTGCTTCTTCGCTTTCTTGCCGAGAGATAGAAGAGAAGATCGATCCTGCTCTCTGAGACTGTAAGGCAGTGATTCTTTAAGAGGGGTCTGAATACGCAAATCTTGTGTCATTCACGAATTTGCAGGAATTGAAATATTTCAATTTGAGTTAGAAATCTACATGGAGCTACATGGCAAAAGCTTCCTGTCGTCACCGTTGTTGAATCAGAAATATAATATATTTTTTTTTCTTCTCACTGGTGTGTTTAGTATGAATGAACACAAATGATACTGGTGGTCCAACTCGTGAGTAAAGCGAGGTGAAAATTTGTCGTAATATTTGACATACTGATGTGAGAATAGTTTTGATATCAGAACTCTGTAAGAAAGTGAATAAGTATGTTTCTTTGTTGTTTTTCACCTTCCTTCCCTGTTTTTATATGAACAGAATAATTAGAGAATAACAATTAGATAAGGAGCATACCTGAAACAGGTCAAATATGGGTCAGATTCATACTAAGCTGTTCTCTCCTGTAACTTGAAGGTGTTACCTGAAGCAGCACCCAGCGGGCACAACGCTGACCTGAACGCCAGCACCAGCGGAAGCACAGCTGCCACCTCGCCAGTCTGCCAGGAGGAAGTGGAGATGCGGGCAGCGCTGCAGTTCCTCATGCGCCATATGGTGAAGCGGGCAGTGATGCGCTCCCCCATCAAGCGGGCCTTGGGCCTGGCAGACCTGGAGAGGGCTCAAGCCATGATCTACAAGCTCGTGGTGAACGGGCTGCTGGAGGAGCCCAGCGGGGGAAAGGCCAAGCCTGGTGAGAATGAGTAGAGATGTGACGAACCGAGAGTTTTTTATTGGTGCTTGGAGAGCATTTCTTAAGCTTTGTCTGTCTTTTGTCGTCCCCTCAGGAGTGAGAAGTGAGCCAGAAGGTGAGGGGGAAGGTACAGAGGGTGAGCAGTTGGCACAAACCCCCGTCACTACCAGCCCCTCTGCCTCCAGCACCACCTCCTTCATGAGCTCCTCGCTGGAGGACACCACCACCGCCACCACACCTGTCACAGACACAGAGACCGTCCCGGCCTCCGAGTCTCCGGGGGTCATGCCTCTCAGCCTCCTCAGGTCAGAACAGATGGCTGCCCATATTGCCAGTCAGATAGTGTTAATGATTAGCCTCGTTTCTCATGTGTGATTAAACTAAGATAATTATTTTAATGCTTCTCAAAGGCAAATGTTCTCCAGCTACCCGACTACCACCCTGGTTCCAACCCGTCGAGCTCAGACCCCTCCGGTGTCCTCTCTGCCGACATCTCCCTCCGATGACGTCGGCCGCCGGCAGAGTCTCACCTCCCCCGACTCCCAGCCCTCCAGACCACAAAACAGGACGGGTACCTGTAAGTAGGCCAGACTGCCATGCATGTAAACATCGCTGTTCTGCTGGTAAAGTACAGTACAGTATGTCCTTAATGTAAGCCAGCAGAAACTACACACCTCCAAAGCTTGTTCACTGCTCGTTCTCTGTATTCATACAAAATGCTCTGCAAGGCTTCATCAGTGGAAGGCTGATATCCTTCATGACAGTGCAGGGTTTCCCCCACACTAGTCGTGTTTCAATCAACATATTTTTATGTCAGGATCACATTAGAAAAGCTGTATGGTAACGGCAAAAAAAAAAAAAAAAAAAAGTTTTTACGCTTGCTTGAGGTATTTTTTTTGTTGTTGAAAATGCGATATGGAAAGGCTTTTGCCAAATAATTTCTGACACTGAACATTTAACTCGCATGACTGATCAGCTGTTTCTGCTGTCAGCGTTTCTCAGATATTCCCATAACATGTGAATGCTCGTCTGTGTCTACGGACAACAGCTGACGTAATGAAACAAATTCCTCAAGACCTCTTTTTCCCCATTTTTCTGTCATATATGCGGATATATTGATGCACAAGCATGTGTTTTTGTTACTGAACTCATTTTTTAATAAATTGTACAATATTTCTGCTTGCAATTATTTTCCTAGACTTCTGCTTTCAGAGATAGTTGGTAAATAAATTATTAATAAAACTAATAATAATCAAATGCAGAGGCAACTTTGTAATATGAAGAAGAGTAGATATATTTATTTAGTCTTTCAATTACCATGATGCTGATGAGGCCCAGGATTAAAGTGACTTTGACACCCCGGAAATAAAGTATTGACTGGGTTAATCTTTGCATGTAAACTATTAATCACAAATCCATACAGTATTTTTGAGAACGGATATAGTATCACAAAACATAATATTGAGTTGAGTTTTCTTACACCCCTAGTACAATCTGATGAATCAGACAGTTTTAAGTTTGTTTGTTTTTTTAACCTCTAGTAGCACTATGGAGCGGTTCCTTTTTGAGTGGGGCTGTGGTCTAACAGTGTTTTACTATGAAGGTTCCTAATGGAGTAAAATGACCCAGAAGTATCTAAGTGGCAGCCGTGATAAGACCTAGTCAAATCCTCTAAATGCTAAGGAAAGGTGCTTCAGTGCTTCCTTTCCTATCTCCTATAACATAGGATACACTGGACCATCCTTTAAGAAAGGAAAGGAGATAATATCGTCCCAAAATTCCTGGCAGCAGTAACATTTAAAGCAACACACGTCAGTACGTACTGTACTGCTACTGTAGGTGCAGTCGGATTCTGTGACCACCACGGTTTTCTTTATGAAGTCTCACTCACATCTTTCCTTGACCTCATGACGTTTTCCATCAAGGTCAGGGAAAGGTGGTGAGGAAAAGACATCAGGACATCATTTATTTGACAGTAGCCTGAGTCCCCATTAGGTTTGCCCTGTGCACATGGGAAGAAGATCCACTGTAAGCTAGTAAACCTGGATGTAAACAGAACAGGTTTCAAACTTTGCACATGTTTTATGAGGAAGATGATGATTAAAGGATGATGAAAGATGCATTTGACAGCATTGTACAGCTCAAGGAATCACTGAACATAACATGACTTTTGTTTGTTTTGCAGAAAACTCCAGAGGGCCCCTTTAATTATGACCAGATGGTTTAAATAGTGGGCTTTGTTGTGTGAATTAGCAGCTCTGCTTGTTTACCTTGAAACTTAATATTTTCCTTAAAAGTATAATAGTGTCTGCAGACATTAATAGAGGTGCTCTTTATTTCATGCTCCACTATAAGACACTGAGGGAAACCTGTCAACATTCACTTAATATCTTATTATCCTGGGTTATTCATTTTTTCCTCTATGGGACATCTGAGGGCATACTGTATATGAAAGAAACAAATAAGTATTGATTAAAAACAGAAACTCATCACATTATGATATAGCATAAAAGAATTGACATACACAAAGCATGATGCTCAAACCTGCAGTATATTCCAGGTGTAACTGTGTTGTTGTTGTTGTTGTTGTTGTTGTTGTTTGCTCCAGCTCTGTCGGACCCCAGCAGCAGGCTGTCGACGTCTCCCCCTCCTCCCGCCATCGCTGTGCCTCTGTTGGAGATGGGCTTCTCTCTGCGCCAGATCACCAAAGCTCTGGAGGCCACCGGTCAGTCAGTCACTGCTCTGCCCCCGTCTGCAGTTTCATTTCATTTCATTCAGTGCACTGAAGCTTCTTATTCTGACCAACACTGGTTATTAGATATTATTAGATAGCACACTCTGACTTCTAAGAGTGAGGGATTATTTCCATCATTGATTTATATATTCATTATAATTTCATGTAGTTGAATAATTGTTTATAAAAAAAATTTGAAAATAGAGATAAATGCTCATCACATCATTTCAAATTCAAAGATATTAAGTTTACAATAATATAAAACAGAAAAGCAACAAATCTGCACACTGGAGACGCTGGATCAGTTATCAAACTTTTCAATCTACTTATGATACTAACAATAATAATAATACTAAACTTGTTTCATACAGGAAATGCTGCACAAAGTGCTTTACACATAAACATGAGATGGAAAATAAAACACTTAATAAAATAAGAAAAATACTATAAAGAAATATAAGATTAATATTATTGTGTGGTATATTGAGAATGTGTTTTTGTTACCTCAGGGGCCCGAGGGGAAGCTGACGCTCAGAACATCACAGTGCTGGCCATGTGGATGATAGAGCATCCTGGTACTGAGGACGAGCATGACGAGCCTCACACCAGAGGCGGCGGCGGCGGCAGCGATGGGTCTGACTCGTCGTGTCCGGGTGCAACAGCCTCCGCTGGAGGCAAATCTCTGGACAGGAGCCCGTACCTGTGCTCACCTGGAGACATCGCCAGCGCAGATGCTTCAGAGATGGAGGAGGGATTCAGCGAGAGGTACAACTGGAAGTGTTTTTCATAATAGATGTCTTCATGAGCTAATAATTAACAAGCAGCCGTGGTCAAAAACAGCAGCAGTCTCATGGCATGGTATCTGCTATCGTCGATTGCTGATGGATTTGACCTTCAAGGACTTTGGGCTCATGAAGTGGGGCTTTCCCAGAGGCAGGTGGAACAGTAACGGGCACGCAGCATTTTCCTTTTGACATAGAAAAGATCAATGGTTCTTTTCATTTGGAATTACAGATATGTTTTATGGTTGAGATGTCTCTGGAAGAGAAGTACAGGACATGGTTTCGCTCAACAGATTTTTGGTCGCATATGTGATTGAATAATAATAAAGATATTGTATAAGTTTGAATGGTAAATTGACTTGCATTTATGTAGTGCTTTTCTAGTCTTCTGACCACTCAAAGCGCTTTACACTACATGTCAGCATTCACCCATTCACACACACATTCACACACTGATGCCAGAGGCTGCCAAGGTGCCATCTAATCTTAATACTAGATTCATCTCATTCACACACCGATGGATCAGCCGTAGGGAGGAACGTGGGGTTAAGAGTCTTGCTCAAGGAAACATCGACATGTGACTGGAGCAACCGGGGATCGAACCACTGACCTTCGGATTGGTGGAGGACCTGATCTACCCTCTGAGCCACAGCCGCCCCAAGTTTCTGAAACTGAAAGAAAAAAATGCGTATATATAAAGTATATAAAGATAAACTCTGTGTTTTTTGTACTGTAGTCCTGAGGGTCTGGAGCAGGACAGCGCCTCGGCCTCCAGCGGCGGTCCACTCAGAGGACGCTCTGCTGTCGGGAGGAAACACCGCTTTGACCTGGCAGCACGCACGCTGTTAGCTCGCGCTGGTAAGAATATTCCACATCTTCTACCTTTCTTCACACCTTTATTTATCTTCCACTTCCTCACTTTAAACCTCCTGTCTCTCCAAGCTGGACTGTACCGCTCGGTGCAGGCCCACCACAGCCAGTCACGGCGGGAGGTCTCATCCCTCCAGCAGCAACAAGACCCCGGCGCCCTTTACGACTTCAACCTGGATGAGGAGCTGGAGATGGACCTGGACGAGGAGACCATGGAGGCCATGTTTGGCCAGGACCTCGCCAGTGACACCGACATTCTGGGAATGTGGATCCCGGAGGTACTGGACTGGCCAACATGGGTGTGTGTGACTTTATGCTACGTCCAGAGGGCCGCCATCACCATTCTGCTCTTTACCTGCAGCACCTCTCACTCACAGTTAATTCATACTACAGTGGAAGCTGCTAATAATGATCACAGATACAGCGACCAACCGCTTATATGGGTCAAATGTTTGGGAGAGAATCATTCCTATTTCAATGCTGTTTGAATGATTTGCTTATAATAATAAATTAGTCCACTTACAGTGGTCATTTTGGGTCTTTTCATACATGACAACAAACAGAAAAATATTTAAAACTATGTTAGACTAACTTTGGTTGAATTTTTGTTTAGTTTTTTACATTACTCCCCGGATAGCTGTGCTGCCTGCACATTGATATCGTGACGGGAAATCAATTGAACATGAATAAAAAATTAATGTGCACAGGGAATGCACCTGTGGTTGATGCAGCCCTCATCAAGTGGATTGATACATACACGTAATGCCCCCAAAGTGAATCTTCCTGGATGGCTCTGCAGCACACATGCAGACCGGCGCCATCTCCCTCCACGCCGCTACCAAGCCCTGGCAAACGGGCGCCGCGCTGCATGCATGCATGCTCGTGCTGTAGTACTGTTTCACACTGTGAGGGAAAAGGCAGAAGAAGCGAGCCAGTAAATGGTGGTCTGTTTCTTTACTTTATGGAACAAATACACAAATGTCAATTAGATGGTAATTTGCCTGAGAAATGAAGCATAACAACAAAAATTCTGTTATAAAAATCATCAGTTTGTAGTGATCAATTTGACCCGGATAGATGCGATCAGTATAAGCGGTTTCCACTGTAAATCTGCATGCCCGCCAGCACTCTTCCTCCTGATAGCCTACTCTCTCCACTAATCTAACTGGCATGGAATGAGAGACTTAACAAAATGATAATTGTCAGTGCTGATAACTGAATGCCGCTTGGATCTCATTAATGCAAAGCTATCGATTTATGTTTCTAACACATCACATTGCACTGATGCTTAACTGCTCATGTTTGTCTTCTGTGTGTGTGGTGTGTGTGTGTGTGTGTGTGTGTGTGTGTGTGTGTGTGCTGTGTGTGTGTGTTCCTCTGTGATCGCAGCACGTGTGTGAGACCGACGATCGAGATGAAGTGGTGGTGTGTGAGCTGTGCGAGGCCAACGTGGCCAACTTCAATCAGCACATGAAGAAGAGCCACCCAGGCTGCGGCCGCAGCGCCAACCGCCAGGGTTACCGCAGCAACGGCTCCTACGTGGACGGCTGGTTCGGAGGGGAGTGTGGGAGCGGGAACCCCTATTACCTGCTGTGTGGCGGCTGCAGAGAGAAGTACCTGGCTATCAAAAGCAAGGCTAAAGTCCCCATCGTAGAGAGGTACATGCACCTGGAAAAGAGTCAGTGGACAAGGATGCACATTTGTTTCTTGGCTGTATTGTAATATTATGATTGTTTTTGCCCCATTATGACTTAGTCCTTACAACCAAAGCTTCTTGTGTTCAGTAACCTTCTGCAAGAGTCACAGACAGCTGTTAAATCATCCAGTGATCACCTCCAGAGTTTAAGTATGGGCAGGCTTCACTTCCAGGGCACTGATAATCAAATTATGTTTGTCTCTTTTATCAGTAAAAGTCGTATCAGTACACAGTATCAGCAATGTGATAATCAACATACTCCTGTTTGCAAAAAGTTCCTTGCAGCTGTGCGAGTTGAGGTGGTTTAGGCATCTGGTAAGGATGCTGGAAACGCCTCGGGGTCCCCCAGTCAGAGCTGGTTAATGTGGCCTAGGAAAGGGAAGTTTGGGGTCCCCTACTGGAGCTGTTGCCCCCACGACCCGACCCGGATAAGAGGCTAATGATGAGAGAGTGAGTGGTTTAAAAATGATAAAAAGATGATAACCAAAGGATGATAAGATAGAGTTGTGATAACGGATATCACAGGAACCGCTACTTTGATAACAAGTTGATGGCAAAATTTGGAAAATGTGAGGAACTCGTTTTCTCCAGTACTGCAGACATCGGGGATCAGGGCTCGAGACTGTGGTGTACCATCGTCCTGGGAAAGATTGAAGATTTCCCTGTTAATGCTACAGTGTGAACATCTGTTTTGAAATCAGCAGGAGGAAAATAATGTTAGCGGTTAGCTGTAAGCAGCTGGTGGGCAGCACTGTCCTGCCATTGGCACAGTGGCAATAAAAAATAATTAAAACATGTTTTTATATGTAAAAAGTAGGCTTGTCAAAGTTAACAATTAACGTAAATTCATTTTAATGCAGCTAATTTCTCTAACGCATTAATGCAACTTGTGATTTCCCCTCGTGGGACTAATAAAGGACTATCTTCTTCTTCTCTTCTTACTGTCCTGTTAACTGAGTAGTAGTTTGATATTTTTCCAATTTATAATTTGATGTCAGCTTTATGTTTGTTTGCATAGTTAGACTCGAAAGTATTGCCAACGGTTTTGACACTTATTTTTGGGTAATTTGAGAGGAATTACAATACCATCATAAACCAAGCTTCACCACTGACACCTGTCCCTCTGTATTTGGACTCTGGACTCTTGGAGTCGTCAGGCATCCTGTTTGATTTCTGTAATACTTTGTCCTCCCTTGTTATTTAATGGAAGTCAGACTCCTCATGTCTTATTTTGTGACATGTATTCAGGTATAAGGGACAGGCTCCGGACCTCCTGGGAAAGCAGGACAGTGTCTATGAAGGTGAGTTGTGAACCTCTCAAACTCAGTATGATGTGTTTGATACACAGACATTTGGGTTTGTCTTTGATTTTAAATTGTTTGTTTGTCCCGCTGCAGAGGACTGGGACATGCTGGACGTTGACGAAGACGAGAAGCTGACGGGGGAGGAGGAGTTTGAGCTTCTGGCCGGACCGTTGGGTCTCAGTGAGCGCAGGATCGTCCCCGAGGCCGTCCAGTTCCCCGACAGCGACCCGCTCGGAGCCTCTGTTGCCATGGTGACAGCCACCAACAGCATGGAAGAGACCCTGCTGCAGATAGGTGAGGAGGACGATCCCATTAAGACACTGACATGATAATGAGTAGTCTAATCAAACTGAAGTAAAACGTTCGGTTCAACCCTGGTTAGGTAACAGCAGTAAGCTGAGTGTGTGTTTGTTGTTCAGGCTGCCAGACATCGGTGGACAAGAGCTCATCAGGCAGAGTGACCCTCGGCGAGCAGGCCGCGGCCCTCCAGAACCCTCATGACCGAGTAATGGCGCTGAGGAGGGTGACGGCTGCAGCCCAGGTGCTGCTGGCCAGGACCATGGTGATGAGAGCGCTGTCCCTGCTGTCTGTCAGGTAGTCCTGACTACACACCCCCTCTGTCTGTGCATGTAGATTTATCAAGTACTACTCTGTCTTCTCTGATTAGCTGACACACTTTCTGTAATCTCACAGATGTCAGTCATGTGGGAATAAAGGGTAAGTTTGGTATTTTTTAACCAGAAACCAGTATTATGAAGCAGGATTTGGGGTTAGCAAGGTAACTTCAGGATTTAACCCCTCAGGGTTTTCAGTCCTTCAATGGTGGTTCAGTTCTTACGGGGTAGATCACCATGGTAACTGATGCTGAACACCTGACCTGCTCCAGAGCAGGTTATATTCCAGATAAGAGATCAACTCATAAAAGCACCACGTACTGACATATCAGAGCTCGGTGCATGGATCGTATAATAATATTACACAAAGACAAAGACATTTTAGTCATAATTCATCTTAAAATCAACACAGATTAAACTGACAGATGCAGGAAGGAAAGCTGGCTTTATGCTGTGGCTTTAATTATGTTTTTATATATATATATTTTTGTAAGGTCAGAAACTGAATTTCCCCACTGTGGGACTAATAAAGGAATATCTTCTTCTTCTTCTTCTTCTTCTTCACGTCGCTGGAGTGCAGCTGAAAGATGGCTGAAATAGTCGGACTCGCCACATCACCTAAGGGCTTATTTATTTTATTTTGAAAGCTATTTACATATCACTGCCTCATGTAGATGAATATATCTGACTTTTGAGTGTTCAGTTAAATTAATAAATCTGTTAATTTACACATTCACATTTCTTTTAGCAGCTGTCCTTCCTGTTTGTCAGCTGTGTTACTTTTAGTCCAGATTATGTCTTTAACTTCTTCTGACAGTAGACTTTTCCATGCTTGTGATTGGTCGTATGCTGCACCCTGAGGTGATTTACTGACTTAATAACCAACGGTCAGTTGTTAGTTTTAATTAAACCAGACAGAGACATGAGAAGGTCCATAAAATATTTTCAGAAACATCTTGTAGTTACTGTTTAGCTGTAAATTGAGAAAGTTTGTGACCTGGCTGCCATGTTGAGACTAGTTGAGGAAATACCAAGCACCACCCATTAGTCACAGCAAACTTTCTCATTTTCCAGCTAAACAGTAACTACAAGATGTTTCTGAAACCTTTGAGGAGAGAAAAAGTCATTACAGTAACAGAATATTGATTCAGATTTGATCAACGCTGCCCAGTTTGACCGATCAGAGTTTATGAGTGACTGACAGCTGCATCTGTTGAATGAACAGCCAATAGGAACGCTCTCTCTCTGAACTAACCTGTGATTGGTCTCCCGTCACAGGCTAGATTATTTAAAGCCTGAAAACAGAGCCAGGAGGAGGTGCAGAGGTCTAGTTTTCTCTCAGAGCACCTGAATTACAATATGCTGAAAGGTTATTATGGTTATAATGCCAAAAATATTCTGGCTACTGCAGCTTTTTGTTTTGTTTTGTTTTTTTTAAAGAAACGTTCAGTCTGTTATGTAATACATGACTTCCTTCCCTCCCACAGCGGTTCGAGCTGCAGCCTTGCAGCCGGTCTAGAGTCTCTGGGTTTAACTGACATCAGGACTTTGGTCAGGCTGATGTGCCTGGCGGCAGCAGGCCGAGCCGGCCTTTCTACCAGTCCTACAGCCGGCTCCAGTCACGCTGAAAGACCCCGTGGCGCCGCCAAGGCGAGCAAACCCATCTCCTGTCTGGCTTACCTCAGCACAGCAGTGGGCTGCTTGGCCTCCAACAGTCCCAATGCTGCCAAGCTGCTGGTGCAGCTCTGCACTCAGGTACACAGTGTTACTCATCAGCCTGGTGCTTTTGATTCATATCATGGTTTTATTAGCTTAGCTTAGCATAAAGACTCCTACAGCTAGCCCGGCTCTGTCCAGACTTGTTTAAAAACCTGTTTAACCTGCAGCTCTGTAATTACTCTCTCGATAAATGATGGAATATTTTCTCCTTTCCAGAACCTGATTTCTGCAGCTACCGGCATGAATCTGACCACAGTGGACGACCCCATCCAGAGGAAGTTCCTGCCCAGCTTCCTGCGTGGCGTGGCTGAGGAGAACAAGCTGGTCACCTCGCCCAACTTTGTGGTTACCCAGGCTTTGGTGGCCCTGTTGGCAGATAAAGGGGCCAGACTCAGACCTGCTTATGACAAGGCCGATATGGAGAAAAGAGGTTTGTATGCTCAGAGGAGCCGGACATCAAAAGAAACTGTCGTTTCCTGTTATCCAGTGTGTCATTTCTTTCATCTCTGTGCTCTCAATAATATTTCATATCGGTGGTTTTTGTGGTAAGTGAGTAGATATAAGAAAGTGTTTGTGTATTTGTTGTGCTGCTTTGTTTTCCTTGCATATTTTCCAATTACTCTGATTTTCAAACATATCGAACAAGGCACTGCCTCGATTAATTAACCTGCATTACTTTTATTTAACTTTTTATTATTTATGTAACCTTTTATTTTTCAAAAATGTGTCAGAATTATTTACTTATGTGGTTTCAAAGTTTATTCTTGTAATTTGACTTTAAAGGGACAGTTGTGATGTTTCTCACTGTGGTTGTATGAGGTTCTTCTCCATAGTCAGTGTATGCTGTGGATGGGGGCAGCAGCAAAACAGATTTTAGGGCCCTTAAAAGAATCAATATCAGTGTAAGAGTATGTTATAGTTAGAGTACTCCCACAGCTTTGCCCTGCTGTCAGACAGCCCTCTCTGACGGTACTGAAGCTGTCATATATGCTCTCTTCAAAATCACCAGACTCCACTGAAAAAACAGCCCGCATCCGCTGCATCAACCAGTTAGATAGTTTGTGTTATTGTGTGACTTTGGTGAATCCACATTAGTTTTGATTAACCAAAGTAGACCAGCAACTCCTGTGTTCTATGAGGTAAAATTACTGTTTTTGTCAATGGAGTCTGGTGATTTTGGAGAGAGCATAGATGACAGCTTCAGTACCGTCAGAAAGTACCCTCTGACTGCTGTGGGAGTATTATAAATATATCATACGAAGCTCGGCCATATAACATACATATTGAACTGATATTGATTCTTTTAGGTGTCCAAAATCTGTTTTTCTGCCGCCTCTGTCCACAGCAGTACATTACTTTGCTCCTTGCTGGTACTCCTATCTAGTTCTCTAAACTCCTTATACTGCAGTAATACACTAACTATGTAAAAGTTTCTCATACAACCACACTGAAAAACAGCCAAACTTTCCCTTTAAATGCAAACTGCATAATTGCATTCAAGTGATTCTGTCCTATTGTGCTTTTTGCAAAGGCCATGATTTATTATGTGTTTTTAATCATCTCATAATTATTTATTATGTATCTGTGTGATTCTGTTAGTAATGGCATAAATCATCTGTAATGTCTATTAAGCTTTCATGCATACACATGACTCATGCTTGTGCACAGCTTGTTTCTCTCTGTTCCCTCAGGTCACTTTTGGGTTTTTCTGTGCCTTTTGTGTTTTTATGTTTTGTCATTTTCGTTCCTTCCCTCACTCACCGGGCCATCTTGTCACCTTCTGTTCTGTGTCGAGCAGGGCTAATTGCGCATTTGTATGCCCATCCTTCCCATAATCCCTCCACTGTAGGGCCTCTGGAGCTGGCCAACGCTCTGGCGGCCTGTTGCCTGTCCTCCAGGCTCTCCTCGCAGCATCGCCAGTGGGCCGCCCAGCAGCTGGTCCGCACGCTGGCCGCCCACGACCGCGACAACAACCACAGCCGGCCGCAGACATTTGCCGACATGGCTGGGGATCTGCGGAAGTGCTCCTTCATCAAGCTGGAGGCTCACCAGAGCAGAGTGAGTCAACACTGGATGAGGAGCGTTCCCTTGCTGGGCTGGAAGAACTGAAAATAGTTTGATATAAACGGTTTGGTATTAAATAAAGTCTGTTTCACCCAGGTCATCACGTGTGGTTGGTGCAGTAAGAAAGGCTTGCTGGCTACAAGTGGCAACGATGGGACAGTCAGGATGTGGAACGTAACCAAGAACCAGTACACCCTCCAGCAGACCTGCATCTTCAATAAGGAGTAAGTCTTTCTGAAAATAGTCCCATGTTCTACCTCCAGAGACGTCAGTTTGTTAATGAAACCACGGTGTCACATTTACCGTTCACTGTGCATCTCTTTTAGTCGACTGGAGTCACAAAACTGAGCTCTCCGACATTATTAGGGGCCGGGCAGCTATGCCAAAGAATGTATGTTTTTAAGAAGTGAAATTCAAATTGTTCGCGTCATTGCAACGTCAGTGCCCAGCAGCAGAGCTATGCTTTTGCCATTTTGGACTGAAAATGACAACCAGACACCAGTAAAATGTCCACCTACAATGAGCCGTACAAAGTAAAACTTATTTCTTTTCTATAGTCATATTTAATGTCTGTACGGAAATGTCCTGTCTCAAACAATAAAAATATTATATGTATGCATACTATTATAACTCTTTACTTATTTATGTATTAAACTTTTTTGTTCGGCTTCTTCCCAGAGGAGCATAAACTGAGCAATGGACATAAATGGAGGTTAGAAAAATCCATCACACAACTTTTTCATGTCAAGGATCTAAAATGGAGCCAGATAGAGTCCAAACCATGGATGTAGAAATGGTGGTGTCCTGTGCTGTTAGTAAAAAACCTACAACTCCATTAAATCCTGTTGATGCCACGCTACTAGCACTACAAGCTACTGGCCGATAGCCGGCTGTTTGTGAACAGAGACATTAATCCGTCCACCGTGGTACAGACTGACAGCATTGACTGTGCCATCCATGGGTGGATTAGAAGATAATAACAGTGATGAATTACAGCCAGTAGATCCATTGTTACAGCTGCAGGAAGCCGGTAGAACCAGATATTTGATATGAGCATTCAGGGCGGTGCAGTCTCGTGGGTCTGATGCACATTCATCATGGTGAGGAAAATAACTCTGAATTCAGATGTTAGTTCATTTTATAACTTTTAGGACATCATGATTTAAATTTAATTGATTTACTTAAAAAGAAGAAGTTCCTCTGATGAGAGGGTCACACTGTAAAGGAGAGAGGATGGAGGGATCCGATCTCAGCTGGCATTGGCGGGCTACACCTTGTACAGGTTGTGATTTCTGATTTTGAGCCATACAAATAAAATTCACTTCATTTGCAGAGGTCTGTTTGTACATCCATGACCACAGACTCATCTGAGTTTTCAGTCCAAAATGGCGGCTGTGCTTTTTACTTTACTCTTTGGCGCTATTGTGACTAGACCCATCATGTCCCAGTGGGCTAGCGTGTTAGCAGTTAGCTCGCCAGCAGCGGTAGTTCACCATATACCTTTTTAAAAAGTCGATATACTGTCCAGCCCTAAAGCTTGAATGCTAATGTTGTTCTGTTGATGTGTAAATAGGCAGCAGTCTGCTAACACGTCCCACATAACAACTTTATGAGGTGTTTGTATGTGCTAACCTTTTCCCATAATAACTTTATAAGGTGAGATAGATGTTTTATTTTCTGCTGCCTTCAAGTGACCACATAAATAAAGTAATCCATATTCATTCTGTGTTCTCTCATCAGTGACGGCTCCTCAGAGGAGGGCATGTCAGGTCTGGGATCTCCCAGCGACCCTTGCCTGTCTCCTCTAGCGTGGAGCGTCACTGGAAAATATCTGGCGTCCGCCATGGAGAAAATGGTCAACATCTGGCAAGTCAATGGTGAGAATTTATGTTTTCTAGCTCCTCCTCCAGGTTCTTTGCTCTGTTTTAATTTCATTAGACGGGGTATTAATGTTGAGCTCCATTTGAGTTGTTCTGGAAAGCGGTTTCATTATAAAGTCTTTGTTGTGTGGCCCAGCTTGTATCACTGGAGTGTGAGGTCAGCAGAATATGAATGAGACGGCATTAAGATTTTATTGCTCCCATTAAAAATAGATGCACTGGATGTGGTCCAGCCATCGTTTCCTGCCTCCCAGCACACACCCTGCAGCATGAACCATCTGTCCTTGGCCACTTTCAGTCACCTCCAGGATCAACGGCCACAGTTCTGTTAGCTTTCTTGAGCACATTTTCTCTGCTGCCGTTGAAATGTGACTCTGTCTGAGCATCAGCATCATTCTGTGGTGCTGTTAGCTCAAGCTACAGTCCACTATATAAATCAATACATTTTATTTCTAAGATATTCCTTTATTAGCCCCACAGTGGGGAAATGTACAGTGTGCAGCAACAAAAGGGGTAATGCAAAAACAAGAAGCTAAAGAAAAGTAGACATAAAATTTGAATGTTTAAATAGAAGGAAATATAAAAATAGGAACAATATCTACAGTATTGACAATAAACAGACTATTTACACAATTGCACAAGTGTAAAATAGCTATTGCACAGTGATTGGAATGAAATCACACCTGAATGTTGCACAGTATGAACTGAAGTTTACACCTGAGTGTACAGTACAGTGCAGTTGTTGTCAGTTTTGGTGTGTATGTGGTCTACAGCGAACAGTTGTGGAGCCTGACAGCTGCAGGGGGGAAGGACCTGCGATAGCGCTCCTTCACACTTTTTGGGTGGAGCAGTCTGTTGCTGAAGGAGCGCCCCAGTGTTGTGGGTGCACACAATACCATGAGTATGAATAAAGCTTAAAAAATATACAAAGAAGCAGGAGCACTTGGCATATTTACAGTTTGTAAGAGTGATATTTATTTTCCAAATCAAATGTTTTTGTCAGCAGAGAAACTGTTGCTCAGATGGATCTTTGTCTCGTTTGTTTTCCATGTACAAAACACAATAACACATTTGTAAAGACTGTTCACATGGGTGGCAGAGCTTTGTCTACAGACAGATTTTGTATATCTAGTTCCCTTTGTGAACACCTTATTTTGAAAAGCAGACATAGTCCCAGGTGTCTACTTCCTCTAACTCCTCCAAGGTGGTCTCTAGCTCTCCGTCAGCTCCGTTCTCTTTATCCATCCATGTTCAGCTCCATCGGGGCCGTTTGAATGCATTTAACATAAATGTCAGTATATGGCGCTCTACAGTTGTAGCGTCGGCCCATTTGACCACAGAGATGAGAGCGACGGCCGGCCGGACCACACGTTACCGCCATATAATAATGCTTCCTGTCCGTGACCGAGTTAGCGTGCAGCTTTAGCTGTGATTTTAGCTCTTTAGCTCTGCTTTTCCTGCAATGTGTGAAACCCACAATGTTTCCATCCTTTACTGGATGTGTAGTTTTTATTACTTTGGATTTAGCATGTGAGGGTGCAGGTCAGATTCACGCTGACCCCCCTTGTTTTGGTTGACGGATACGGAACAGATACGACATCATGTTACTTGGACTACAACAATAAAAGCAGTAACTTCCTTCCCCCTTCACATTGACTCAAGTGAAGCACAAATGCCAGATTATGGCATTAAAAAAGTTTACTATTTTACTGTTTACACCTGTGCTTTTTTTTTTTTACTGTGACAAGTAAAAATGTTTTCTTTGAGAAAGGCCTCTGCAACATTAAAAAAACAGTAAATTGTGGGGGGTGGTATCCCCCGGGATGCATAACATGGACACCAACAAAAACACTCAAGTCAAAAACATTTTCTCACCAGCACCGATGCATTCAAACATAAATTGTTGTCCTCTCAGACATCTGACTGGAACCAATCAAGCATTGTAGCAGGAGGTTACCAAATTTTGAACAGTGATATATAATAACCGGTTTAACAGCTCTAACTGACCGTGACCTCCTTTCCTCTCCTCTTAGGTGGTAAGGGCCTTCTGGATGTGCAGCCTCACTGGGTGTCGGCGTTGGCTTGGCCTAAAGAGGAGGCAGAGTCCTTGTGGTGCGGGGAACCCAAAGACATGCTGCTGGTGGGACGGATGGACGGATCTCTGGGCCTCATCGAGGTGCTGGATACCTCCAGTATGCACCGCACCGAGCTGGAGCACTGCTACAGGAAAGATGGTACGGCGAGGCGGTTTTGGGATGAGTCGTTCTGGGTTAATATTTTTTATCTGGACACAAATCGTGTTAGTAAAAGTTTTCTCCTCTCTCAGTGGCAGTGATGCACATCGCCTGGTACAGTGAGAACAAGCCGTTCGCTGTGGGCTACGCAGATGGCAAGCTGCTGATCGGATCCAAAGAGCCCTTAGAAAAAGGAGCCATCGTGGTCATTGATGCTCACAAGGTAAACTATTTCTACTTATTTCTACTCTTTCTCAGATTCTCCTCAGAGCTGAATCTCTCTGCGTGTTGTTGTTCACAGGACTCAATCACCAGTATGAAGTGGAGTCCTACTGGTCAGATCTTGCTGACCTGTGCCAAAGAGGAGACGGTGAAGCTGTGGGCCAGTCCGGACTCTCACTCCGACTCAGGATCTGGTTCTGGCTGGCGCTGCCTGCAGAGTCTTCGTCACCCCTCCCCGGTTAATGGCGTGGCCTGGTGCAGCCTACTGGGCCGTGGCCCAAAGCCCCTTAGCATGTTAGCCATGTAGGTGGTCCTTAAACACCTGATCACACTTTCTGGTTTTATTAAGCCTCTTTCACCGTTGCTCCTGGTGAATTACTTAGATGACCTCTCAGGCACCAATAATGATTTTCACTCTTCACACATGCACTAAAATACTGGAATAGATGGAGGGAGGGTCAGTCCAGTAGATGGCGGTAATGCAACACTGCCATAAAACTCAACAGAGAAAGAACGGAAAGGCCAGACGTACGAGTAAGATAAGATAAGATGAACCTTTATTAATCCTCGGAGGGAAGTACGCAAGATGTCTCTTATTATTTGTAGGAACATGGAGGGTGAAGAGCCTATGCTAATGTTCTTGTAATATTTATGATTAACCCATATTTTTTGAATATTTTTCACATATTTTTTTAAAAATATTTTCCTCAAACATCGTGTAAAACATTTTTGGATGTTTTTAACATATTTATTAATCACCTGCGAAAGCAAGTGGCTTTAATCTTAAACCGTTAACAAGTCGCAGATTCAAGCGCATCATCAATGAAGTCTTGTGATTGTTTTTTAAACAATTTTTTCACATTTTACTTATACATTTTTTCCTTTTTTCACTTTTTTTCAAATATTGTTTGGTCAGTTTTCACAAATTTATTCACATATTTTACTAAGATTTTGCAAACCTTTTGGGATTTTTTTTGGACATTTTTCTCAAACTTTAGAGACAGTTTCCTCAATTTTTTTCACGTATTTTACTAATAATTTTCCTGATATTTTTTAGATGTTTCATGTATTTTTCCTACATTTTCCACATATTTGTTTACTGTTAGTAATCAAGTGACGCGTGAAAGCAAGGGGGACATGCTGAGCCCTAAACAAGTCACAGGTTCAAACTCGTAATCAGTGTTGTGACTGGTTTGCTTGCTCGGCGTTAAAGTGTCTTCCGTCAGATGGACGTAACCTTAAGGTGCTTGTCCCAGTAATGTTAATGCTTTCATTCACAACACAACATTTTCCCTGAAATGTTAGGAGCTCTTGAGGTACAGATATCCCTGAGTATCAATCCCTGCTCACACTTAGACATGAGCCCCTGCAGGAAATGTTCCTGAACATTTCAGGGACCGACTGCATGTGTGAAAGGAACCGTATAGAGTTCATGAGGTGTTCTGATCATCCTGCAAATAAGTTCCTTAAATTAACTGCCTCGTGTCTGAGAGTGATGAAATTACTCAGGTAGTGTTCTCACAAGCTTTTTTAGATGCATGTATTTAGTCAGTAGTGGAAAGTAACTAAGTGCATTTACTCAAGTACTATACTTTAGTACTTAGTTAATTCACTGCCTGCAGTAGTTGTTCAGCTTTTCATCTGCTGCAGTCTCAAGGACACGTTTTCATTCTCAACCCTGGCATGTTTGAAACACAATAGGATGATATTCTGCCTTGAACGAATATTTCCTGTGGTTTGGAGGGTTTTAATGCCTCGCTGTGTGTTTTTATTCAGATGCTGCCAGAACGGCCTCGTCTCAGTCTGGACTGTTCCTCAAAGCATCTCCAACTTCCCAGAATCCTCTTCGTCTGAGTCAGAGGGTTGGTGGGAGAATGACGCTAAACCTAAATTCATGGTACATACATGCATTTATGAATAATTATATGCGATGTTACTTTGCTTGTTCATTTGCAGTATTTGTTAGAATCTCTATAATGTAAAAAGGGTAAAGCATTTTTGATGTTTATTTTACATTTCTAACAAATGTTAAAGGGTATTTGGCCTCAGCTTTAAATATTACTGACAAAACCTAGAGAGACCCACGATGCCGACCAGCTTCACTGTCTGTCTGAGGTCGTATCGAGTTTAGCTTTCCAATGGATCCAATGAGTCCAACTGGATTCATGTGTGATGATGTTAGTCCCCATAGGAGCAATTTCATGGAGCTAACGGTATAAAATGACCTGTGGTGACCTCTAGGATAATCACAGCCCATGAAACTTTACAGCCACAAACTAGGGACCTACTTCTACTACTACCACTACTCCTACTACTCCTACTACTCCCACTACTACTACTACTACATCCTGGCAACTAGAGACCCGGAGCATTCACAGGATGGATGGCTTTCCTAGTGAGACTGACAATAAGGCGGTTTCTGAGCACTAAACACAACACAAGTGCTCAACATATAATCATCAAAAATGCAATCCCTGCAGAAATCTCCAGATGTCAAAAGTTTTTGATATCAAATCACAGTATGGCTTTTTCTGTTGTGTTCCTCAAGGTCTTGATGTCTTAATGTGGTATACTGGAGGAATTATTGATTGGTTTTATCAATTCTTGTGGTAAAAAATGTTTAAATTTAGCACCAAATCTGTGGATAAATGGTACCAACCCAAAAATTGCTGCAACATCTTATGTGAGAAAATAGAACATGGGGGTGGTTGTCATATACGTATATCATCATGATCTACACTTGTACACTTTAACAATTTATTCAATTTATTTTAATTAATCGATTATTTATTTCTGATTAATGACTAGAACAACTTGACACTCTGCTGAGCTGCATCTCAAATTAATCTTCAGGTTCAACACTTCTATGTGACATCTACTGTTGACCTGCTATCTCCCCCTAAAGACCCCCTGGACCCCCCTAAAAAAGACTAAAACAGGTCTATTGTGGGTCTCAGATGTTTAATACCAATTTATCATGCTGTTTATTCTCACTACACATATGTAGAGTTACAGCAGAAAAGGCGTTCTTCTTCTTACCTGCTGTCACTGTGTTGCAGCCTTCCCGGTGGTCAGGCAGTGGAGCGACTTGTGTTTTCCAGCTCAAAGGCCACATCACCCCGGTTAGAACGCTGGCCTTCAGCCCCGACGGTCTGGCTCTGGCATCTGGAGGAGTGGGAGGCCTCATGAACATCTGGTCGCTGCGGGTAAGAAACACACAAACACTCGCACACACAGATACTGCAGGTACAAGTCTCATCGATACTCAGATGTATACAGATGGGAAGAACAAATGATTCATTACTCACTCATCTCACTGGCACACTTTGGTTCATTGCATGTGTGTGTACGTTGAACAGGATGGGTCAGTGCTCCAGACGGTGGTCGCCGGTTCAGGAGCAATCCAGAATATAGTCTGGATCCCAGATGTGGGCGTCGCTGTCTGCTCCAACAGGTCGAAGGTATGACATCTTAACCTGATTCATGTTTCTGGATGCATCGCTGAATTTAAATGAATATTTATTTACTCTATGGTCTGCTTCACTTCCAGGACGTGCTGGTTGTGAACAGCTCCAAAGAGTTCATGGCGTCCAACCATGTGCTGGCCACTTGCCGCACAGCTCTGAAGAAGCAAGGCGTAGTCGGCCTCAACATGGCGCCCTGCATGAGAGCCTTCCTGGAGAGGCTGCCTGTCATGCTGCAGGAGCAGTACGCCTACGAAAAGGTACAGCAACGTTTAACATGATCCTCTGCCTCGGGCTGGGCCATACAGAGAGATCAAATATCATATTTTTACCAAATACCTCAAACTATATTACAAGAATATTGCAGGTTGGCTATTGGTGCTTTCACAAAATATTTACACAATGATATTTTTGATAAATAATCACAGGAATGTGGATATAATGACAAAGTGGGTAAAGGCAGATAATACAGCAGTCAGGAAAATCCTGAACATTACAACACTTCAGTGTAATACTGCCTTTAAAACAAGGAAAAGACAACATTTAAAACTCTAAACACCAAAATCTGAGACAATATCTAGTTTTATATCAAGATATTATTATAATTTTGATATGTTGCTCAGCCCTACTACTGCCTAACACTATTTAAATCATCCTAATCTTTCATAATCTAAAGCCTCTTTCACACAGTTCCTAGTAAATTACTGGGTTAACCTCTCAGGTTTATGCCTTTGACAACGCTGAAACAGATGGGTAAAGCGATAGTCCAGCAGATGGCAGTAATGCAGCACATATGGACGCCAACCACCATAAAACCCAGCAGAAGAAGAACCAAAGTCGGCTGTACATGTACCGGCGGAAGAAGCCTCTGATTATCTTTATGAACATGGCTGTTTTGCCCATCTTCTCATAATGTATTTATTATTTACTAGTATTTTTGGATGTTCTCTGGCAGTTTTCACATTTTTTGTGGACATTTTTCACATTTTGGTATATTTTTCAGACAGTTTTCACATTTTTGTCACATATTTTACTAATAATTTTCACACATTTTTTTGTATCTTTTTGTACATTTTTTTTGATAGTCCGTCAATTTTTTTTTTTTTTTTTTTTACTAAAGCACAAATCAAGACTTGAATTAAGACCTGAAACTGAATATGACAACTCAGCACTGCTTCTGTGGGGGGATTGTTGAATGGCATTCTGGGAAATGTAGACTGTTAATCAAAAGATGGCTGATCATAACCAAAAAGCAACCCCTAGGATCACTGATATAACTGCGGAGCTCCTGAGGGTGATTGTAATCTCGTTGCTGATGCCTCCTTCTCTTCTCCACCTCCAGCCCCACGTCGTGTGTGGCGAGCAGCTGGTCCACAGCCCCTACATGCAGTGCCTAGCCTCCCTGGCTGTGGGTCTCCACCTGGACCAACTCCTGTGTCGTCCCCCTGTGCCGCCTAACCTCCGACACTGCCCCCTCGAGTCTGGCACCGCCGTCTGGTGTGCCAGCGAGTGGGCCTGGTTGGACTGCTTCTCCACAACAGTCAAGGCGGCGGAGGCCCTCGCTCGAGGCACCACCTTCTCCGAGTCGTTCTCGGTTCCTGACCTGGAGCCTGTGCCCAAAGATGAGATGGCTCTGCTCATGGTGAGGGAGGCTGCTGCTGCATTTACTGCTGGAACTGTAATTTAAATGTAATTAACACCTACTGCAGCACATAATAACAGTTTGTTCTTACAGGACAACAGTAAATGGGCGTCTGGTATGGATGAACAGATCATGTCCTGGGCCACCTCCAGACCAGAGGTAATTCAGATTGAGACCCAGATTAGCTGTAATAGATGGTATATTCTCCTTAGCCTATGACGGTAATAGCTGTATGTGTTTGTGTTTGTAGGACTGGCACCTTGGGGGGAAGTGTGATGTGTATCTGTGGGGCGCAGGGCGACACGGCCAGCTGGCGGAGGCCGGCAGAAACATCCTGGTGCCAACCACCGCCCCGTCCTTCTCTCAGGCTCAACAGGTACACTTATACGTCAGGTCTTTGTTAACTACACTGGCGTGTAATCACGTCCAGTCACCTCACATGAGAGTAAAGGTTTTACGCGTCACTTACTACGTAAGTACTTTTATTGCCTGTTACACTGTGCTGATGTTTATTAATAAATCAGTAAAAATTAGATTGTGAAGCCCCTTAACCAATTTGTGATAATGGACTGTATACAGGGTTCCCATGGAGCCTTAAAAAGTCTAAAATTTGACTTGTTGAAACCTGCAGATACTGTGTATTAATAAAATTGATTTGACTTTATAATCTAGCACTATTTATGATGTCATATTAAGGCCATTGTTTCTTAAAAATAGATAATTACGGAGCCTGGGAAAAATCTCAAAATTACCAAGATTTAAGTCGTGTATTTCGATCGGATCCTATCGAATATTCTCAAAAGTTATGACAAGTTGGTGAGAAAAAACTTGAATTTGTGAAAAATCTGAATTTCGTTTTGCCTGAAGACTAAGAACGGCGTCTGAGCTAGAGGTATGGAAATTTCTGGATGCCTGCACACATAGTGGTCTTCATCACCCGAGGTGGCCCTGCTCAGGGATAGGAAGGTCGGATTTTTAATTTTAAATGACCTGATTTATGTGCCTCAGGGTGTTTTATTTGGATTTATTTTATTTTTGCAATTATTCTTTTGTTGTTAAATATCTGAAATGAGGTTCATTACTGATGTGCACATGCTTCCTAATAAAACCTTTCAAAGAGGAAATTTCTCGATTATAAGATTGTATTTAAAAAAATGTGCATGTAGGCTGAAATTCAACCGTAGTGTCCGTCTGTCGGGAGATGCAGTGACTTAAGGTTAAACCAAGTAAGAGTAGAGCTATGAGGAAGGAAACTAACCAAAGTTTGCTAGCCGCTAGGCTAATTCATATATGCCATAGGGATTCAGGAAGTGTCCTGTCTTTGAGCTGCTGTGTGAAAACCTGATTTTTGGAGGTTACAGGTCACTTGTGATGCGCTGCAGAAGGATTCATGTTTCGCTTTTGTACTGATTATGTACTGAGGTGGGTCACACAGACACTGGTATTGAAAAGATGCAGCCTGATGTAGTCTGATTGTTGAAAGCACTATAAAATAAAAAGGGAGCTCAGATTTATCTGACTGCTTGTGTTACACTCATTCACTCATCATCAACCTCTTATCCGCGGTCGGGTCTCGGGGGCAACAGCTCCATCAGAGGACCCCAAACTTCCTTTTCCCGGGCCACATTAACCAGCTGTGACTGGGGGATCCCGAGGTGTCGTAATCCTTGTTTATCTGCTGTGTACCACCAGCTTTAACCCACTGTTCATCTGTTTCGTCTGTTTGCCTCCGTTAGGTGGTGTGCGGTCAGAACTGCACCTTTGTGATCCAGTCCAACGGGACCGTGTTGGCCTGCGGCGAAGGCAGCTACGGCCGCCTGGGTCAAGGCAACTCTGACGACCTGCACGTTCTCACCGTCATCTCAGCTCTTCAAGGTGCCGCAGAAATATCTGCTGTTTTTTTTACCATTTCTACCAATAAATGATGGCTATCACTGGAAAGGCTGAATTATTAATGTGTGTGTTTGATAATAAGATGTGCTCCTGTATGTCCTTTTTATGACCCTGGCATAGAGCTACTCCAGACTACGTTTCATCACAAAAATATGCAAGAAATATGCAGTAAATGATGTGATATCATACACAAGACACACTACTGATGTTGTCGTTGGCACATGTGTAACAGAATAGCATGTTTCCACTGGTTTACACTCTTTTTATGATTTATTCCTCTCGGTGAAACAACATCTTTGCTCCGTGATGCAAATACAACACATCCAGTAAGTTTCTGCTGTTACAGGTGACCCCTACTCCCCCAGGTCAACCCGTGTCTCACACTTTCATTGGCTGGAGCTCATCAACAAACTCCCCAGTAGGTCTGGGTTTCTAGGTATAGGTGTCTGCAAGGTGTCTGCGAGCTTCTCAGCTCTCGTTTTGGAGCAGTGCACACATGGCGCTTGTGCACCGATGTGTGAGCGGTGACTCAATGCCGACTTGTCTCTGATCTGGGCTTTTGTCATTGAGCTCCAAAAAGTGTCAGGGAGCAGAAAATCAGGGCTAAAATTATGTAGTATGAACCAGGCGTAACTGTGTTACCTCCACCCTGACCGCGGCCGTCTTTTTGTCCCTCAGGTTTTGTTGTGACTCAGCTGGTGACGTCATGCGGCAGCGACGGTCACTCCATGGCCCTGACGGAGAGCGGCGAGGTGTTCAGCTGGGGAGACGGGGACTACGGTAAGCTGGGTCACGGGAACAGCGACCGCCAGCGCCGGCCGCGACAGATCGAAGCGCTGCAAGGAGAGGAGGTGGTGCAGGTCAGTCTTTATGAACACAATGGATTCAGTAAAAAGGATTTTATTATGTTCTGGTAAAAGTTCAAGGCTACTTAATAATAGTAATGTAGGGTTTTGGTGCTTGGCTGCAGTTTATTCACTTTCCTCTCCTCTCTTTAGATGTCCTGTGGGTTCAAACACTCTGCAGTGGTTACAGCTGATGGAAAGCTTTTCACATTTGGGAACGGTGATTACGGCAGACTGGGTTTGGGAAACACCTCGAACAAGAAGCTACCGGAGAAGGTCACTGCTCTGGAGGGCTACCAAGTCGGACAGGTAGGACAGTGAGGACAGTGGGATATTAGAAGTCACAGAGGGAAGGGATTGACATTTACTTGTTGTCATCATACCTGCCCAAATATGTCAATACTCATACTGAAATGATACCACAGCAAAAATGTAAAACATCAGGAAAAATAATGGAATAATAGATGACAAAACATGGAACTTAAACAGTGTTTATTAAGGTGGCCACACCACCGCATCAGTACAGTTAAAGCTGAGAGTGGTCTTGCAGTACGGTAGAGAAATAAAAACCCACTAAATGATAATAAATTCAGATGAGGTTCTGTGTTAATGAGAAAAAAGCTCCTAAAATCAGAAAGACACCACAGTAACTGTAGAAAGAGCAAGAAAAGTCATTCTCATCCGACTGATTTCATTACACACTGTAAAATAGTAGTTTAACACGCTCTTCGGTGGGTTCGTGTTTGCTGAATTACAGAAGATGCTTGGACAGATTCAGAAAAGATGGACAAACTAATGTTAGTTACTAATTAGTACATTTAATCGGTAATAAAGCTGCGCTGTTATTTCCGTGTTTGTTGAATGGAGTTCTGCTGATAGAGATAACAGCTCAGAGCGGGACGGTGCAGCCAGTGAGCGGTTCATAACCTGCTTTAATTGTCTTTTCAGCGTCACTCGTTGACTCCATCCTTCTGGTTAAGAGAAACAAAATCTCCAGCACTCTCAGATAAAGTGAGCTCCTTTATTTACAGGGAAAACAACCGTACGTGTTTTGGCTGTAATGGCTGTAACGGTACGGTTGTTTGCCCTGTAAATGAAAGAAGTCCCTTTATCTGAGAGTGCTGGAGATTTTGTTTCTCCGGTTCATGCTGCTGTCTGGCAAACGGTTTATTTTTCCTGACTACCATGTTCATAAACGCGTCTACAGAAAGAATCCTTCAGCTTTTAACTCTTTGCTTTCTTGTCTTTTGACAGCTGAAATATTTTTTGAACATACAGTAGATGACTGACGACGCTGACGTGTTTTCCTCCTCAGGTGGCTTGTGGTTTGAACCACACTTTAGTCGTCTCCGCTGATGGGATGATGGTTTGGGCTTTTGGTGACGGAGACTACGGGAAACTGGGACTCGGCAACTCCACCGCCAAGTCCTCCCCTCAGGTAGGCGCCGTGCGAGGCCTGCTGCTTCACATGAGCTGTAAAAACTGGATGTTCACCTGTGAAAATGATCATTTCTGATTTTTTTTTCCCCAGTGAATGAAGGTTTATTTATTTATTTTTTTTATTCCTTAGAAAGTGGATGTGTTGTGTGGAGTCGCCATCAAGAAAGTGGCGTGTGGAACACAGTTCTCTGTGGCTTTAACCAAAGACGGCAAAGTTTTCACGTTCGGCCAAGGTACGCTACGGTTTCATGTTTTCTTCAATCCCCAACTGATCTTAAATATGATACTGATAATAATAACATAGTGACTAAAGCGGCAACGATTAGACAATCAGCAGAAAATTAATCATAAAATATTGATAATCATTTATAATAATTTTTCAAGCAAATTATATTTAATCGATCAATCAAACTTTATTTGTACAGCTTGTTTCATACAGGTTAGTGCAGTTCAGAGTGTTTCACAGATAACTAACAAGCTGATAATATGACAGAACAAGTGAGGACCATGAAAATAATAGAAATGACAAAAACAATCAAGTTCAGACCAATGCATGCAAGGTTATTATTATGAATTATGAAAAGTGATCAATTTAGGGCTGTTAATTCTTTAAAATAGTTAATTGTAAGTAGTCGCACATTTTTATCTGTTCAAAATGTTCCTTAAAGGGAGATATGTCATGTATTTAATGCTCACATCAACATGGGAGTGGACAGATATGATGCTTTATGCAAATGTATGTATATATTTATTATTGTAACTATGACTATGACTTGATCCAGACTGACTGGGACTATCATAAAGTGGGCATGTCTGTAAAGGGGAGACTGGTGGGGACCCAGAGAACCCATTTACAGTCACACATCTGGAGGTCAGAGGTCAACGGACCCCTTTGAACATGGACATGACAGTTTTTCCTCAAGTTATTTAACCTCCTTCGTGACCAGCCAGTCTGACCTGGTTGGTATTGATGGATTATTTCTAGTTTTGACGATATCAGTAACTGTTAGTTCTAAAACTGAGCCTGCTAAACCTCCCAAAGACTGAATAGCAGCTGGTGAATTTAAAAAAATTGAAGAGGTAATTAAAAATTGGTCAAGCATTATAATATCCCGACACTCGTGTATTGATATATTTTCTTTCACACCTATGGCTGATAAATATCTGAGACCAGCTTATCTGCCGCTGTTAACGCTTCACATTAGCATTAAAGCTAAAAAGTGCGAGTTGCATGAATGCATTACAGAGATCAGTCCAGTTAAAAAACAAATTTGCATCAACTTTGACAGCCTTTGAACTTATGTCATTTTAATTAATTTAAAGTATTTTTAGATTGGATTAACAACATTTTTACCTCTTTCCTGACAAACTAGTATTTCATGGTTGGTACCAACGGATTCATCTGATTTTCTAGTTTCTAGTATTTTCACTCTAGCTTTAAAACTGAGCCTCTACAACCTAAAATGTTCAGTTTGCATTAATGTGTTAAAGAAATTAGTGGCGTTCAATTGAATTTGTGTTAACGCGTTATTGTTGCCCTGAAAAATAAAAATGTGAGATATGTCTATAAACCAGTTAATGAAAGGCCTGGCTGATTAGAAAGGTTTTAAGTTTACGTGCAAAGATTTCAACTCTTTTCATATTCATACACCTGATAACTTTTTGTTATACAGTAAATTCAATTTATTTTCAGGCATCAAATCATAATAGAAGTTATCTCAAGATGGTTTTCATATAGATAATGTCTAGACTGTACACTATAATCTAGAGACCCAACCAGAGATCCCCATGAGTCCTGCATACTTATGTGACAATGGCCAGAACAAACTCCCCTTAAACAGGGTAGAAACCTTGGGCAGAACCCGACAGCTGCAGTATTTTCACAATAAAGCTAAATCATTTGTGTTGTTTGTTTTTCCTTTAATATATCATCTAAATAGACTTTTTCCCTCCCTGTTTGCAGACCGTCTGATCGGTTTACCAGAAGGCCGAGCCAGGAACCACAACCGGCCCCAGCAGGTCCCGGCTCTGTCTGGGATCCACATCCAGGACGTGGCTGTCGGAGCCGAACACACTCTGGTGCTGTCCTCCACGGGAGACGTTTACACCTGGGGCAGCAACTCAGAGGGACAGGTAACCTGCCGCCACGCCGAAAGGTCGTCAGTCAGTCTGTAACGCTGTTAATAACATTTACACCACATTCATCCAATCACAGTCGTGTTCTGATCCACAAGCCGAAAGTTGTTTTATTCGAGATTTAAAATCTTATAACGTGTTTCTCGTAATCTTACAAATGGATCAGAAATAATTAGTTGATTGATCAATATGCAGAAAATTAATCAGAAACAATTTTGGTAATTTTATAGGAAAAAAATGCCATAAACACACTGGCTCCAGCGTCACAGCGATCAATATTTGCTAATTTTTTGTTTTGTTTTTTATGAGCATAAACTACATAACTTGAGTTTTTGACCATAATTCGGACAAACCTAAAATTTGAACAAGTCAACTTGAGCTCTTTGAAACTGTGTTTATACTATTTTCTGCCATTTTACAGACTAAATCATTAATTAATTAATTAAAAAAATAAAGAAAGGATGAAAATAAATGTTAGCTGAAGCTCGACTAAGAAAAGATTCATGAAAGAGAAAAAGGTTGTGTTGCTTGATTCACTGTATAGGACATAATAAAGATGTTCGTCCTTTTTTCGTTCATTACACGAGTAACTGGGATGTTTGCGGTCGTCTGTTTAGAGGCTGTAGAGATTTACATAAGAGCTGATTTCAGTCCACTGTAGCATTAAACCTTTTGAATGTTTTTAGTCCAACAGAAATATTTGGAAATGGTGAGAGATATTTATTACAAGATGAAAAAACATCAGATTTTTTATGTATTTAAAGTAAATGCTGTAAACAGAGATACAGTGTGAAGAGATGAGGATGAAAGTTAGCTCTTGATCTTGATAATTTGACACTTAACACAAGGTTCACTTGCTGACTTTTAACAGACCTTTAAACCACATTTCTCAGATGAAGACCGTGAGATGTGGTTGAAAACCAAGTTTACAACTTGACCTGATATTTAATAACTTCACTGAAACGTTTCTCTGTGATTCTTCTCCATGTTTTTTTCTGCACACTTTCTGTGATTGTAATTGATTAAGTCATGTTTAATTTGGATGATATACTGTTCTGTGAATGGTGAATTAAGCTGACGTTGAGCTGTAACTGTCTTGTGTAGCTGGGTCTGGGTCACACCAACCACGTCAGAGAACCAACGGTGGCGACGGCGCTGCAGGGCAAAAACATCCACCAGATCTCCGCCGGACGCTGCCACAGCGCCGCCTGGACGGCTCCCTGTGTGCCGCCACGAGCACCGGGTTAGACACACACACACACACACACACACACACACACACACACACACACAAACAAACACACAAACACAAACATGCACAGCTGTCTAGCAGCCTCCTTATCTGGAGGTCAGATTTCCTGCAGCACTGCTGGGTCGTGTAGTAAATACCAGAGCGAGGTGCAGCATCGCTGTAGTTTAGTGGACAAACTCAGAGGAATTTAATGTGTTGCAGGTAGAAAGCTCCTCATTTCAGACTGTTTTCACATCATAGCCAAAAATATAATATATGTAAATTCTTCATAAGATATAACAAAACATAGGTGGATTTCTGAATGACAAAATGAGAATATAAACCTGTTTCCATTTAATAATTTATGATTAGAAGCTTCACTTTTTGTATGCTAATTTGTTTATGTACTAAAACTACCACAAATATAATAATAATAACAATAATCAACTTAATTTGTATAACATCTTCCATAGACATGCAGCACCAAGTGATTTAAATCAAGAGAAACAGACACAGAATGAACATGAAAACAGGGATAAAATGTCAAAATTAATGTAAAATAAGATGCAAAATAAAACACACTTGATAATAGAGAGCTACAGGAATGACTCATGAAACATGAAAATGAGTCTGCATATTAGCACTTCCTGTTCCCTCGTCGAGAAGTCGGTGTGTTTTTATTGAGATGTCTGAAATCAGGTCTGTGGTTAAGACATTAAACATTTTGTTCCATGTTATAAAATAGATCAATAAATATCCCACCGGTGATTTTTGAAGCTTTAATGTGTCTTTAAAAAGTCGGTTCTAACGAGCGGCTAAATGAGACGACTAAACGTTGTCACGCTGACTCGTCCTCCTTTACAGCCTCGTTGTGTTTACACTCCGTGACCGTGGTGGAGTTCCTCTATAGCCTAATCTTCGCTTTTTACTTACTTAGCTTTTTAATCGCATAGTTTTTTTTTGTTTTTTTGAGGGACCTTTCTATTGTAGTAAAAATAAGAGATAAAATGCATAACTTAACCTGGAAATAAAACCCACAGAATGATGATAATGGTATTAGAGTCAGTGCCCAGTTTTGCAGCTTGCTCAAAAATACCTCATTAGCAGCATCAAAAGGTCTTCATCCTCTTCTGCTCTTTTCTTTTCTACTTCAGTTTTTCAGATGAAAACTCAAAGTAAAGACTTGTTTTCACATGCATACTTTATAATTATGGTCATCAACTCACCAAGTTGAGTTTGCTATATTTTGTTGTATTCACTTCAGTCTTTGTCTTCACCTCTTATAATTCCTCCTCCTCCTCCTCCTCCTCCTCCTCCTCCTCCTCCTCTTCAGGCTCGTCGGTTCCTCTCCAGCTGGGTCTTCCTGTGGCGGTACCTCCTCAGTACAGCGGGCTGAGAGAGGTCAGCATCGAGGCGGTGAGGGCTCGCCTGCGACTCCTCTACCACTTCTCCGACCTCATGTACTCCTCGTGGCGACTGCTCAACCTCAGCCCCAACAACCAGGTGGGCAAAGAACCAGGATACAGCAAAGTTAGATATATATAATAGTTATGATTCCTGACTTAAAAAGCATCAGCAGCACATTAGAGGGTCGGGTTATCTAATGATTATTAATTTAATCTTCAAACTCTGTTCAGAGGTTATCTTTGCTTCGAGAATATTCTACACAATGACGTTAGAAATGAAGACTTAAAAATGTCAAAAGACAAATATTTATGTATTAAACTTATAACTAAACCTAAGATTTAAAAGCCCCACCACACTCTATCACAGTACGTAATGATGGTGAATGTCAATCTGTCTCTGCAGAGCTGTACATCCCACTACAACGCTGGTACCTGGGGGATCGTTCAGGGCCAGCTGAGGCCCCTGTTGGCCCCCAGAGTGTACACTCTGCCCATGGTGCGCTCCATCGGTAAGACCATGGTCCAGGGAAAGAACTACGGACCCCAGATCACCGTCAAACGCATCTCCACACGGTCAGTACCGCACTTTGTCTTCACTTAGTCCCACAGTGCAGAAGTTCTTCAGTTTGGGACAGTAGGGATAATGATGATTTTTGATTATTCGAATAGTTTATGCAACTGTTTGTCCCGTCTAAAAAATATGCTGTATATTTCGATTGTATGAACCGCTGCAGGCGCTGCCTATTAGTAATGTTACTACCGGTAAAACGTGTGGCACGCTGCAGATCATGCAGCAATTTTCAAATAATAATCAAATAATTTTAAGTGATTTTCGAATAGTATTTATGCTTTGAATGCGCATCCCTAGTGGACAGTAGAGGTGCAAAGAAATTAAGAGGAGATGAACTCAGCAGATGTAAAAAGATGTGATAAGCAGACAGCTGTAGTTTATTATATGTATATATATTATTATGTGTTCTGTGTTCATAAATATAAACTGGTATGAGTTTCTATTTTTGTATTTGATAAGTAAAGTAGTCACTACGTTGTTTAGCTGGTTGTCACATTTCACACGTTTTTAGGTTACCTGTAACTCACATAGATATAGTAATAAAGAATTTAATTGATAAATAATAATTCAATCATAAAAATAGGCTTTAATAAATTATTTTATAAATTAATTCATTAATCTATGAATAAATGGACTAAATTACAAAATATTTGACTTTTTAATCGGCAATAAATAGAAGAATTATACAAAAAAATGTACAAATGAAATATGAATCCATCAATAAATAGTTCAAATTTAATAGGGATTCACAAAAAAGCACTATAAAAAGGTCAATAAGTATATTATTTAAAAATACATGAATGAGTTCATAAAGAAATTTAGAATTCAGTTTGAAAATACAGTTTTAAATGATAAATAACTGGATTCACAAATTGAATTAAGAATAAAAAAGGCAGCTTTTTCATTTCCCCAAGCTGCTTTTATCGTATCAGTTTCTGGATTTGCTGAGTCATTTAGCTCTTCCATGACTTTGGGCCTTGACCTGGTGAACGAGCTAACGGAGCTCATCCACCGTAAAGACTGAAACGCTGACACATCTGTGTGGCTGCTGGATGACGCTAACATGAGTGAAAACATGGCTGAAGTTTGCTTTGTGTTTTTATGGGTTTAGTTTTGGAGCTGATGCTGCATCCCAGTGATGAGTTTGTGACATGTTGCTTGACTGTGTTGAACGAACACTTATTCTTCTGCCTATTTTAACTTCCCTGCAGGGGGCGGAAGTGTAAACCGATCTTCGTGCAGATCGCCCGCCAGGTTGTGAAGCTGAACGCCTCGGACCTTCGCCTGCCCTCCAGGGCCTGGAAGGTCAAACTGGTGGGAGAGGGGGCTGATGACGCCGGGGGGTTTTTGATGACACCATTACAGAGATGTGTCAGGTAGGAACAGATGTGATTGTTGATAAGTCTGCTGGATGTGTGTGTGTTGCTGTGTGCAGTGATGTCTGTTCTGTAACTGTGTTTATAGGAGTTGGAGATGGGAGTGGTCGACCTGCTCATCCCCTCCCCCAACGCCACAGCAGAGGTCGGCTACAACAGAGACAGGTGAGACGTTGCTCTACTTCTCACTGTCCACCTTAAAGTTTCATCTCAGGATTCCCGCTGGGTCTCTAAACGTCTAAAATCCAATAACCTGAATTTAAAGCCTCAAAATGTCTTAAAATATCACAAACTGCCTTAAATCCAGTTTTGACAGGTCTTAAAAATTCATTAACGTTACTTTCATTTCAAAGCAAATGCATGATCTTGCATTTAAATGTTTTATTTTTTTAACACGCTGTAACAAAACTATAAAGCAGAACCAAAAGGGAATAGCTGTTTATCCCCAGGTAGAGTTTATCTGAGCACACCCACGTCATGATGATTAGTGGAGAAACCTCACGGAAAGTGAAAAGCTGAGTAACGTCGCCGACTTGAGGTCAGCGCTCTAAAACTGGGTAAAAATGGGTGAATGCTAGTTCAGTTAGCTCTGGTTAGAGAACAGAGAAGTTAGTGCGTGGTTGACGCCGGTGCCTGGAAATGTATTTGAAACCCGCTGCAGCCTCTGCAAGAAAACTCTGAAACTTGGAACACTGGGCATCAAACGGCTGCAATCAGCCAGTATTGATCCACGTCAGGATCTAGATCGTCAACTCCAGTCGACCTCCAGACGGCGTTTGGAGCTCCACCTCCACTAAAAGCTGAGCTGGTCTGGACTTTACACTCAGTAACGAAGCTTCAGTCATACAGCAGCAACGACCACAGAGATGCTCCAGTTGTCTTTCATATCCTTAGTACTTTTTTTTGGCCAGTGTGGACGTGACGTGACATTAATAATGGTCTTAAAAGGTCTTTAAAAGTCTTAAATTTGACTTGTTGAAACCTGCAGATACGCTGCTGCTGTTCTGAAAGATTTGGGATGAATTTAAATTTTTTAACTTCCCCAGGTAATTACTTACCGTACATTAAAATGATCACATCGTGTAATACAGGTTTTCTGAAAACGCATGTTTGAATATGCAAATGAGGAATTATCTTATTATGTAATGTGCTAATTTACATCAAAATGTGAACACTGGATAGTTGAAAAGTCTTTTTTCTTTTTGTTGGTGTATTAGAGTCACAGGCTTTGACAGAGGGCGTTTTGGAGCTCTCATTTTATCAGAAAACACTGTCAACAACCATAAAAAGAAATCCATTTTCACCATGTTTTTATGAATACAATGTTCTATAAATCAGGCTATGAATGATATATAAACAAACCTCTCAGTAGAAACCGTCAGAATATAGAGATCAACGAAACTGGAGAGTTCGGATGTGAGAGCTGCTGAAGTTTAGATGTCTGACTCAGTCTGAGAGAAAACTCATGTTTAACAGGTTTAACTGATAAATATCACCATGAAACGTGATTACCGACATTAAGGCAATTATTTTATGTTATGTTTAAATGTGCAAATGAGCATTATGATATGGTTAGTTTTGGTGAAATTAATTAGGTTTTCAAAAATAAATTGTAGGAAATGCTGGAGTATCATCGCTGAAACCCCAAATTGTCATATTTTTATGTTTTAGCTTGTACTTTGCTTTAATGTCAACAAAAAAAAATCTTCATGTAGTATAATCCAAGTCTTCAAAATGTCCATTTATGTGCTCGTTTCCTCCTCAAAATATGTATATTGAATCAGTTAAATGTGTAATTTCTGTGGGATCTTGTCATTGTTCCTGCTCAGTCGCTGGCTAACCTGACGCTACATCTGAACCTCATCATTAGAGAACAAATGTAAACTGCCTCCTTCACTCTGTTTAGGTTCCTCTTCAACCCGTCTGCCTGCCTGGATGAACACATGCTCCAGTTCAAGTTCCTGGGCATCCTGATGGGCGTGGCCATCCGCACCAAGAAGCCCCTGGACCTCCACCTGGCCCCGCTGGTGTGGAAGCAGCTGTGCTGCATCCCCCTGCTGCTGGAGGACCTGGAGGAGGTGGACCTCCTTTATGTGCAGACACTCAAAAGCATTCTTCACATTGAAGACAGCGGCATCACCGAGGACAATTTCCATGAGGTGGGAAACTGAAGTCTGACTTTGATTTGAGGAGAAAGCGGTTATGTTGATCATTTTTGTGTCGTATTTTTGCATTGACAGTGTCTGTTATTTTATATTTTGATAGCTATCATGTAGGGCTGTCAAAGTTAACACAAAGTCATTTAATACCTCTAATTTCTTTAACGCATTAATGCAACTTTCCAATAGCTTGTTGTGAAGGAGGCTAAATAAGATAAGATAAGATAAGATATTCCTTTATTAGTCTCAGCTCCAAAGTAGAGGTGAGGATCTTCATGTCCATGTTCAAAGGGGTCCGTTGACCTCTGACCTCCAGATGTGTGAATGTAAATGGGTTCTCTGGGTCCCCACCAGTCTCCCCTTTACGTCTGCACTCTGACAGCTGCTTTTATGCTGACTGCAGTACCTGTGAGGGCTTCTGGACAATATCTGTCAGTGTTTTGTGTTGCGAACGTTGGAAACTGCGAGATAAATTCAACAAAGAGCCGAAAAAACGACAACGTTTTCAGTTTTTATACATATCAGGCCGGTATCGGATAGGTACTCGTATCGGATGTCACTGAAGTTCAGGTTCGGTTGGTTGGGAAGGAAAAAATGGTATTGGAGCATTTCTATGCAGGTGAGGAAGTACCTTTTTATTTTTAAATACTTGTATTGCCCAATGTGCCCTGCGATGGACTGGCGACCTGTCCAGGGTGAACCCCGCCTTCGCCCAATGGCAGCTGGGATCAGCTCCAGCCCCCCGCGACCCCTAACCCAACCCTAGCGGTTGAAGATGGATGGGTTTTTATTGCAAATTACTTGTGAATTATACATTTACAATATATGCAGTATTTGCAAGGATGTATTTGCAAAAAATTTTTTTGGAAATAACAGCCTGTGACAGACTGTGTATTACTCATTTCAATGACAATATTTCTTAGAAATATGTAATAAATACATTAAAATAATAAAAAAGAAATAAGGGAATTAATACAAAGATAAATAATGAAGCACATTAAAACGGAATTATCAATTTATAATCAATGTATGTCATTTTATCAATTAATTAATAACTACATTTATTTTTAGCATTTTTATACCCCACAATGTAGTCATTTGTGTATTTTGTTTGTTTATTGGGTCATCTATTTATTTATTCATTTGTTTTAGATATTCGTCATAGCACCCGACCATAGAAAAGCAGGTTTGTGAAGGAGAGAGAAGGCGTCATTTATTAGAAATGTGGTATGAAGGAAATTTACAGAAATGGCAAATATCACAGCTGCTCACAGAGACTGGATTTATGATGGTGAATGAGATTCATGAATCAGATTTTATTGCATATAAAGCGTCATTCCACCTCCTCGAGGCCTCAGCAGTAAAATCCAGTTACACGCCGCCGCCGCCGCCCCTCCATCACTTCATCACTCTGTATTTCAGATTCATCTCTGGCTCCAACAGCACAGTACAGTCACCAATAAAGCCGACATTACCATGTTAGTGACTGAGGGATCACAGGGCGACTGACGATTGTTTGCGTCCTCTCCGCCACCACGTGGACGCTTGATTCGTCTGATTCACACGTTGTTAAAAAGACAATAAACAGACAGTTTTTATTCCCATAGCCAAACTTAAATGCACAGTATGTAATTTTCTGCCGCTGTCAATCAAATCTATAACAAAAGACAGTTTAGTGATGTGGTGCAGCAGCGTGGGATCATGGGAGTTGTTGTCTTCATGTCAGTCAGCTTCTCCTGGTTTGGATTCCAGTGTTCATCATTCAGGATGTTTTTACTATCAGCAGAGGTCTCCTCGCTAAAAACACTGAATAAAGTCACTTCATGTTAAAATGAGAGTTTTCTCCAACGTGGATGCAAGACGTCCCGGCGGGGCTGCGAGTTTGCTCAGCTTGTTTCTCTGATAACTTCAGATTCAGACGTCTAATGACTAAAATCCTTCATCCAGTTAAAATAATAATAATAAACCACCAAGATCTAAAAATTGTATCATAAAAATGTGATTAAAACTGGATGAAAAGTCAATTAATGACGATAACATTGATGCATGCACAAAGGTGATACGATGCCATTAACAGGTGACCAAATGAAACGCACCGTTACCTTGATTAAAATTACATTAAGGCTGTCAAAGGTAACGCAGATTTGTTTTAATGCCGCTGATTTCTGTCACACATCCATGCAGCGTGCAATTTTTTAATTAACCTCTTAAAAATCTGGTGGCCCACCGCTGGGCCCAGCTGCTATATGATCTTTCCAAGGTTGTAGCGGGCTCAGTAAAGCTAAAAGTTACTGGTATCATATAAAACTAGAAAACCTAAAGAATCCATCGGTACCAACCAGGTCAGACTAGCTGGTCATGAAGGAGGTTAAATAACTTATGATAAACTTTGGTGAGGAAAAACTGTCATGTCCATGTTCAAAGGGGTCCCTTGACCTCTGACCTCCAGATGTGTGAATGTAAATGGGTTCTCTGGGTCCCCACCAGTCTCCCCTTTCACAGACATGCCCACTTTCTGATAGTCCCAGTCAGTCTGGATCAAGTCCTAGTCAAGTCAGCACTCTGACACACTGACAGCTGTTGTTGCCCGTTGGGCTGCAGTTCTCCATGTTCTGATTGGAGCAGATTTTTGATGCTAAAGTCAGAACCTGGGAGGGTTTCTGGACAATATTTTAATTGATTGACAGCTATAGTAAGTTCTCAAAAATACACAACATATAAAACAGGTATTTTTTAGACATTTTAATGTGACTTATTAAACCTTTAACTTGGAATGATGTCACATAGCGAGGCCTCGATACGCCCAGAGAGCAGCGAACATGAGGAGAGTTAATCTACTTCACAGCTGACAGAGTTGATCATTAACCAGCCAAACGTCGCCCTGAATCTGTGCTCACATTTCAGACTCCAAACTGGCCGGAGACCAGTGACTTATCGAGTCTGTAACCAGTCTGAAGCTCAGAGAGAGCTGCATGTAAGCCCTGCTGGGGGGGGCTGTGGCTAAGCTTTATAAACGCCAACACTCAGGGCCCGGTACCCGCCGTCCTCTCTGCCAGCGCTGATAAAACCTCAGCAACACTGTGGCCCAGACCAGCACTGATACATAGACCACACACCCCTTCCCACCAAAGAACCCACAGAAGGCTAACATTTCCCCGGAGCCCCTTTTCTGTCCAAACAACCTCACACGACCCCGGCGCTGTAAAGCCTCAGCCTGCAGGAATGCCAGCGCCACTGTTGATGCAGCACATCCTGCCTGCCGGAGGCTTGGCCTGGCTCCCAGACTCGTAGAGGAGGGAAGAGGGGAGGTTAGAGCCACAACACTGGTCCGTCAGCCAGGCGAGGGAGGAGAGGAAGGGGATGCATCTGCTGCTTTGGCTTGAGAGGAGAGAGACCGAATCTGTTCTTCTGTTGGCTTTGGTTTAAACTCTGCCAGACGAGCTGTCAGATATCTGAACCATGACATTATAATCTCCTGTTGAATAGATGATTAGATGAATTTCAGCTTTTGTAACTGATCTGTTGAATCATTAAGTCAACGCTTTTACAGACGAGTGTTGCTAAACATCGTAGGGCTGCTGACTAAATAGTAGAGGAGAAATTCTCTGACTCTTTATTGAACAATTGAACTTTTATGGGTCGCTGGCTGGTTTTGTTTGGCAGCAGATATAAAACACCGATTAGAGATCAATAAATCTGCCAGGCTGATATATCTGCTGGTAGTTTAACTGTAAATGTCTGCTGATGAGTGACACAAATGTCAAACTAGATTTGTGGTCATTTAGAAACAAGGTCACCATCACAGTTTGTTCACCAGAGTTCAGAGCACATCTGGCTTTCCGAGTATCTCGGTCACAATTATTTAAAAAACAAAACAAAGCGAAAACAAGATCCAGGTAGTTTATCTCATGTGTTTATGTTAAAATACTGTCAACTGATAGATCATCATCAATCTGTGTATCATCTCTCAGCCTCAGAAATCTTTGAGTTGCAGAGATTAAAGTGTGATTAATAGCATGATTGTCCATAGATTAACCTGCTCCGGACTTCAGCTAACGGGCTGAGCGACACGCTGCTTGTTTGAAAACCTGCTCGTCCTCCTGGCTCTAGTTACGCAAAGTTTCACGCACTGCCAACCTGTTTTCACCGGTCAAAATCGATGCGATGAGTTTTTTGTGCATAATGACAAAGATGAGAAAGATGAGGTCGTTAAGAATATCAACATTTTCCTCAGACAGATTATATAATTACCAAGAAAAACAATATGTCTAAAATTACAATATACTGTACAATATTAACTTATTATGCAGTGATAAATGAACTTCCCTAGGCAACATTTCTCACAACGTCAACAAACACGTCACAAGTCGTGAACTCTGAGCTTTCAGAAACTTTCCACTTATGAGGTTGTGAATACGACATGAGGGGCGTTCAGGGCCCAACTAGTAAACACGGTAAACACCACCACACCTGGAGGAGCCATATTTAGACACTGACTGTGGTGGGAAAAGGCTGTTTGATTTATTGAGCACCCTGATTATTGTCTGCGTTTGTTTTCCAGATGATTCCTCTGGATTCCTTTGTCGGGCAGAGTGCAGATGGAAAGATGGTGCCCATCATCCCGGGAGGAAACAGCATCCCTCTCACTTTCTCCAACAGGAAGGAGTATGTGGAAAGAGCTATGAGTACCGGGTGCATGAAATCGATGAAAGGTAAAGTGAAAATCTACGTTGAAGTGAGTTAGATTTATGGTTACTTCCTCAAGATCAGATACAGAAGTCATCGAGTGTCAGCATATTTCACCGCTCACGAGCTTTTTTTGTGGTGTAAAGATTATCAAAAAAACCGAAAGCGCATGAAGTTGCTGGATCGAAGTATAATCGAACATCGGTACACGTGGGAAGACTGGAGGCCAGACGGCTGCTACGTTGAACCTCGTTTGAGTCAGATTGAATATAAATTGAAAAAAAAAGAGGGAAAGAAAAAAAAAAAAAAAAAAAAAAAAAAGGGGGGAAAAAAACATGGTTACTTCCTCGTTGAAGGATCAGATACAGAAGTCATGGCAGAGTGTCAGCATATTTCACCGTTTGTTTACATTCTCATTACGGAGATGGAGTGAAATGGATGGATAAAGAGAAGGGGTGAGGGGGGGTAGAGAACTTGGAGGGGAGAGGGAGAGAGAGAGGGGAGGTTTTTTTGTGGTGTTGAAATCTGTTGCTCCGGTCCATGTCGATGTGTCATTATCCAAAACACTTTAACCGCACATTGCTCCCGAAGGCATCGGTGTGTGGATGAGTATTTAGATTAGCAGCCATGAGATCAGTGTATGGATGTGTGTGAATGGGTGAATGCTGTCAAGGAGTGTAAAGTGCTTTGACGGGTCAGAAGACTAGAAAAGTTCATTCACCATTTCCGTTCTATTTGTATATGCAGTATTTGTATATCATGTATATATTGTTCCCATTTTTTTACTGTGTTGTATCTCGCTTGTTTCTTACTGACTCCAGCTGTGGGACTCCAGCTGTTACTGACTCCAGCTGTGGGACTAATAAAGGAATATCTTATCTAATCTTATTGAATTTCTTAATTCATTAATGAATTTGTTTACACATACAGTATACATATATGCATGACACAAAATACATATATATATATATATATATATATATATACATATTACACAAAATACATACATATAATACATATATTTACACATTACACTATGTACATACATATACATATGAATACATATAATACATATATTTATATTTATATTATTAAGTGTCATTCAGGGATGCGGTCCCGCTCCTGGTCCCTTCCCCTTTCTTTTCTTCTGTGGCTGGTTGCTGGGCCTCTGCTGATGTGCTGCCTTCAGGCTCTCCACTTCTGCCTGGAGAGATTCAGTTTGGCTCTTTTGTTTCTCCAGCTGCTTGTTGAGCAGGTTCACCTTCATCAGGTGACAGTCACCGAGGTTCTCAACTCTTTGCAGTTGAGCCTTCAGCTCCAGCTCCTTACTCTCAAGAGCCTCCTGCTCCCCGATGCTCCTGGTGATCTGTGAGCTGACTGAGCTCAGTTCGGAGGCTCTGGCTGACCTCCTGCTCAGCTTATAGCTGCATGTCCAGCATTTCTATGGTGTACCGGCGCTTCCTCAACTCTGTCTTCAGCCTCTTCAGCGATCCATTTCTCTTGTCCTGCAGGGTGGTGTCCTCCTCCTGCAGGGAGCTGTTGTTCACCTGCAGGAGGTGGTTCTCCTCCTCCTGCAGGAGGTGGTTCTCCTCCTCCTGCAGGAGGTGGTTCTCCTCCTCCTGCAGGAGGTGGTTCTCCTCCTCCTGCAGGAGGTGGTTCTCCTCCTCCTGGGGGTGGTTCTCCTCCCCGCGGGGTTTCCCCCCGGGGGGGTCTCCCCTGGGGGGGCGGGGGGGCCCCCCGCGGGGGGTTTCCCCTCCGGGTTCTCCCCTACTGTAGCCGATCCCAGCTGGCATTGGGATTGGCAAAGAAGTTGATTTGGCGTGATTCGCCATGTAACAGGAAGTTGTTGTAACTTTAACGTACTTTATCAGATCTGCTCCAAATTTCTCATCCGTGATGGCGGTCCAGGCCTGAGGTCATTCACATGCCAACATATACTCACAGCTCCACCACTATACATTAGCCACGTCCCGTTTCATAACTCCTGAACCGTTTGTCATAGACTCCTGTGGGAGGTGTCATATTACTCAGCAGAGTCCCTGTTTTATTGGTATTTTGTTCCCTCCCACTACACATTAGCTACACCCTATTTCTTAACTTATGAACCCTTGGTTCTACATTCTGTCAAGAATCTAATCACAATGTACACGTCCTGGCAGTAGCCCCGTGGCACTCTCGAAATTTCTGCAATAAATTTTCTAGTATCAAATTGCAATACTTACAAATCGGCACCCAAGTATTGAATCGGGAGGTAGGTAAATCGTCCCAGACCTTCTGTTTTCTGACGTTTTATAGATATTCATCAACAGGGAGATTTATTCTGGACATAACATAACTTTTGTTGCTTTGAGCACCTCAAACTAATTTCTGTTCCCATGTTGTCTTTGGGTGGATGAAGGAATACCGTCTGTCTGGCTGCATCATTAACGAACATCTATCTTTTTGTAATGTTGTGTGGACCGACCCTTTAACCAGAACATAAAGCCCTCTCCTGTCCCCGGTCCCGTCTCAGGTGGCGGCGGTGCGTGAAGGCATGTCGTGGATCGTGCCGGTGCCGCTGCTCTCCCTGCTGACGGCCAAGCAGCTGGAGCAGATGGTGTGCGGCATGCCGGAGATCTGCTGCGACGTGCTGAAGAAGGTGGTGCGCTACCGAGAGGTGGACGAGCAGCACTCGCTGGTGCAGTGGTTCTGGCAGACGCTGGAGGAGTTCTCCAACGAGGAGCGAGTCCTCTTCATGCGCTTCGTCTCCGGACGCTCGAGGCTGCCCGCCAACACGGCCGACATCTCTCAGAGGTTTCAGATCATGAAGGTGGACAGGGTGAGTGGAGCAGGATCTGTGGGCTACATGTTGGGAGACTGTCGACCAGGGGTGGGGATTATTGTTCCTGGGGGCCACCCAACCCAACCCAGATTGTTGCCGGGGGCCAAACTAATACTGTCAGACGTAACCTCTATTTTAACACTATAGGAAACATACTGGACACTTATTGTTCAGCATTTATTCTACTGAAAATCCCTCCAAACAGCAGATTATTAAGAAAATGACTTTATACACAGGAGTCTTTGAACCGTACAGGTTTCTAATGGTTTTCCTGGTTGTGTGTTTCTCTCTCCACAGCCGTACGACAGCCTGCCGACCTCTCAGACCTGCTTCTTCCAGCTGCGTCTGCCGCCGTACTCCAGCCAGACCGTCATGGCCGAGCGGCTGCGCTACGCCATCAACAACTGCCGCTCCATCGACATGGACAACTACATGCTGTCCAGAAACGTGGACAACGCCGAGGGCTCTGACACAGACTACTGACGCAGGCACTTCCACACACACACACACACACACACACACACACACACACACACTAATAACGTACGAGCAGGCACACGGACCGTATTATGTGAACACGAACAGAGATGCTTCGTCATCGCTGCACCAGTTGTAGGGAACTCCTGAGCAGACGGGACACTTTTTAAATCCATTTTATGTACTTTCAAACAGCACAGATTTCATTTCTCCTTGTGGTTTATTCGCAGTTTTTAAACGACACAAAAATCCACACGAGAAGTGTATTTAGTGTTAATTTTTTTTTTTTTTTTTTTTTTTTTTTTGCCCATTACTCCACATCCCATTTTCAGGGTTTCTGCATGGAGGTATGTTTATTTGTTTGGAAATGTGTATAGAAGATTCAAGCAGGCGCTGGAGGAAAAAAGAATATTGTACATTGTGTAAAATGCTTCATTAGGAAAATGTTTTGCATAATATCCATATTTATTGTTTTCATTGCCGATGCCGAGTTTCCCAAAGCATACAGAAAAAACAATAAATGCTGCATAACTCATTTTGTTATCCGGTTTGTTGTTTAAAACGGTGAAAGAAGAACAAACATTTCCTCTCAGAAAGCATCACATTTATTTCAGAAGTACAAAATATCACAAAGGCCATCTGTTATGAGGAGCAACTACAACGTGAAAAAGTATTTACATAAAGGAAAACTTGTCTGTTCAGACTATCTGCTCATGTTGACAGGAGCTGTGGGTTAAAGGACAAGGTCGGACTGTAATGGTCGTCTTAATACAATACTCATTAATACTGATTAATACTCGTGTACTTTGAAAGAGCACAGTCTCGCATCCACGACCTGCTGGAGATAATCACCTGAAAGTTCACTTAAGTTGAACTCCACCTCCACCTCAAAAATGTAAATGTGCTTCACACCTGGAATCTAATGTTTTTCACCCCTTCGCTCGCATACAAAGGAAGTGAACGGGCAACTCAATCAACAATTCGCCTCCCGTTCACTTCAAGCAGAAGGGTGGAAAACTTAAGATTCCAGTTGTGAAGCATGTTTGCGTCTTTTTGTGCGTGACTGTGCCTTTATGCTGCGTTCACACAAACGTGAAGCAAATTCACGCCTTGTGTTATTCACACGAGTTTGACCGCGGCATCGTTTGTGTTTGCTCACACTAAGAGCACCGAAGAGGAGGGGCTTACCGACGTAAGGGATAACACACAGCGAGACGTCATCGTTGTCAAATAAACCCTGACAGGTTGATGTGGTAGACAGCGCAGCAAAGGAGGAGGGGTTTATTTCACAATTATGACCCGCTAGCTGTGTGTTATCCCGCATATTGCACGGCTACTTACTTCAAAAAATCAATAATTTAACATAAAACCGGTCTGAGTCCGACATCAGAACTGCAGCCATAGCAACGGTCTGTTATAAAGAAATAACAGACCGTATCATGGCGTCACTGTTCAATCACAATCTAGTATTCAACAAAGTCATGTAATAAATGTAGATGTCAACAACGTTTCATCAACCGTTGCCGAAATAACCACTAATAATAATAAATAATTTGTGCTTGTTGTGGAAGTCCCAGATGTGTCGGAAAACCAAACGGCGCCATGTCTGAGTTCATAACCTCATCCGGATTCACACTGTTCGTTGCATCTGCTAAGTCACACATTGGCTGAATTAATCTGGTTTACTACTGCGGTATGAACCCAGAATAAACCGACTGCGCTGTGATTTAACTGCAATAAACAGATCCAAACGACGCTGAAATAACTATATAATGATATATGAATTCATGCTTTGTCAGGTCTGTCTGCAAGACGACAAGCTAACACCTTTTAAAACGCTTGTTTCCTGAGTGGAGTTTGGATGGATCAGTGCCAGGCTATGCAGCTGCTCCATCAACATTCAACATATCTGTAGAATATGGCAGCAACGTTGTTTACATCACTGACAGTCTAAAGCAGAGTTTGGTCCGGTCTCCCCTATCGTAGCTCTGGGTGACCACAGACAAGATTTATTTCCTCCATTTCTGATTCAACAACATCAACGAGGACAGGAGGACGATCTGAGCAGCTTTATAGAAACAGCGTCGAGCCACTTTCCAGTCGTTCACGTTGCCCAGCAAGAATTACATCAGTGACTTTGTGACTGCGCGGCGAGAAAAGTTTCCTTTGTGTTTGGTGTGAACGCAGCATTAAGACACTGTTGAGTTTAAACAGATCTAATAATTATTTTTCTCTCGTTTCAGTGTGTGATCATTCATGTTCATACAGGCTGTGAAATGAGTCTGAGCACCTCCAACTGAAGCAAATCTGAAGCTTCAGTAGCCAAAGTGACAGCTGAAGCCTCGTTTTAACTTCAGGTGACGTTAGGAATTAATTTTTGCACAGAACAAGAAAAGTTTCACAGCTTGTATGGAGAGAAATTAAAGATTACATGAACTTTAAATAGCCCTCTCAGACTATGTGAGTATTATATTAAAATGAACTTGTATTAAAATCCGAACCATCTTTTAAATTGGGGCAGGAAACGTTTCTAAACTTCCTCTGGGGTTTCTGCGATTGTTCAGGCACAAATATATTTACAGTCACACCTCGTCCTAACTGGACACGATGGAAACATCACATTATTTCAGTTTGTCTCAGGAAAGATGTCGACGCTGCTCCGGACATCAGCCAGCAGGCTGAGCGACGTGCCGCTCGTTTGAAAACCGCTCGGCCCGCCTCCACCTGTTTTCACCGGTCAAAACCGATCGATCTGGACAGTATTTCAAGCTCTATTTTCCAGAGTTTACGTGTTCGCTGTATGTTAGGAAGAGGTGTTACTGTTCACCAGCCTGACAGAAGAAAACCGATCGGTAAATGAAATCCAAGAGCTCCAAATTTATCGAAGTTTTGGGTCAAATCGTTTTCTATGAGATCGAGAAAAGTTTTCCCTCTGAAAAAACTGTAGATATTAAACTAATTACGATCAAAAACTGGCTGTGGATACATCATAGTTTAATGTTAAAAGAATATTATAAAAAGGGCTGTCAATCGATTAAAACAGTATAAGATTAATCGCACATTTTTTTACCTGTTCAAAATAAACCTTAAAAGCAGATTTGTCAAGTATTTTATAGTCTTAACACGGGAGTGGACAAATATGCTGCTTTATGCAAATGTATGTATTATTCTGAGTTATTCTATAATTATTCTGAGTTTAGCACCAAAAATATGCTCAAATTAGGGATGCTAATTTTGAAAAAAAACAAGTAACTGATAACAGACTCTCGTTAACCGATTATTAAGCCACTGTAGCAGCCACGATGCTGCGTTCACTGTCTCCAGTTCACCGTCAGCAGAGTTACCGTAGCAGCCACGGTGCTGCGTTCTCTGTCTCCAGTTCACCGTCAGCAGAGTTACCGTAGCAGCCACGATGCTGCGTTCACTGTCTCCAGTTCACCGTCAGCAGAGTTACCGTAGCAGCCACGGTGCTGCGTTCACTGTCTCCAGTTCACCATCAGGAGAGTTACCGTGGCAGCCACGGTGCTGCGTTCACTGTCTCCAGTTCTCCGTCAGGAGAGTTACCGTAGCAGCCACGGTGCTGCGTTCTCTGTCTCCAGTTCACCGTCAGCAGAGTTACTGTAGCAGCCACAGTGCTGCGTTCACTGTCTCCAGTTCACCGTCAGCAGAGTTACTGTAGCAGCCACGGTGCTGTGTGTAGTGTCGTTGACATTCAGCCACTTTCCCAGTGAAAGTCTCCACCACATTTAGTTTAGTTTAGCAGGTTGTCAACTGTGTCTGCCCAGATTAATGATAACGATTGTCTGACAAACTGTGTCTTTGTGCTACGTTAGCAGCTGCTAGCGTTACTGGTGGCTTCCTGCCCGCTATAGTGTAACTTCAGCTAGTTTCCGACAGACGGTGTGTGTGTTTGTTGGTGGTGTTGTAGCTGTAATGTAGCTGTAGCAGACAGTGTGTGTTCAGTTTATTTGTCGGTGGATAAATGCTACGAGGCTACAAGCTACAACTCCTCAGCTGGAAGTCCAGAGCCAACTTCCTGTATCTGCGCCGGCTCTCTCTTAAGGTGGACCGGCTTTCCTCCTTAAAGTGACGAGACGCTCCTCTGAGTTTTTCTTAGCTTTATTAATCAATTATTAATATTTCTTTTAACCATTAAAACCGATGTCGTTAATCAGTTGAAATGCTTAATGTCGGTTATCGGTAAAACCATAAATTAACATCCCTAGCTCCAATCGTAACATTGCAAACTGCTGTCGGCGTGTCAGTGGAGGTCAGAGGTCAAGGGACCCCACTGAAAATGGACGACAGTTTTTGTTTGGAGCGTTATTTAATCTCCTTCACTAGCAGGTGGTCTGACCTGGTTGGTACCGGTGGATTCTTTAGGTTTTCTAGTTTCATATGATACCAGTATCGTTACTTTAGTTTTAACACTCAGCCTCTTAAAGATCGATTGTGTTAATGTTCGTAAAATTAGAGGCGTTAAAACGTTATTACTGCGTTACCTTTGACAGCCCTGATTATAATATCTAGAGGGAAAGCTGCTCTCAGCTCCTGTAAAACCTCAGAGTTTCTTACCAGACAGTGACGGCGTGCTGATGTGGTCGAACCGTGTGGTGGCGTCAGCATGAGGTAGAGGAATGACTGGTAACCTAAAAGGTGTTTCGTGCCTTCATTCGTGTTTTCAGAAGAAGCCCAGAGCTCGTGATTCCTCTTCAGCGTCGTGTTGAGGAGATAAACCTGCCAACATTGTTTTAACCTTTGACCGCATTAGAAGATAAACTCCATCCAACTCAAATATTAGCGAAAACTCAACCCAGAGGTCCAACGCTTCCTCACTGATTTGGAGGTTGTCCTAACTGAAGCCCGTCTCGTATGTCGGACAAAGTCAAAGCACATAGATTTTAAAAAAAAAAAGATGTAGATGAAACATGCTTTTTTTAAGGCCTTGTAGTTTCTTCTGTGGAAGCCATGATGAGATCCCGTCTCACCAGATCTGACCCCAGGTCAGCCTCACACGTCCTCCCTCAAGACGACCAGCCTCCGTCTCCCACAGTCCTGGGAGCGACGATGCTCTCCTTCGCCTGCAGGAGTCTCTCCAGACATGGCGAGCGGATCTTGAAGGGCAGGGGCCCCCGGCCGAGGCGAGGGGTGGCGGCGAGGCGGCGCAGGGGTCCCACCAGCGAGTCTGTGCTGGAGGAGACGGCGTTGTCCTGGGTCACTTCCTGGCTGCGGCGCACGGGCGGAGGGGAGGTGGAGGTAGAGGTGGAGGCGGCGGGCCGGCCAGGCGTCTGTTCAGACGTCATCACGGAGCAGATGGGAGACGCGTGGAGCCGTCGGAGGCGGAAGGAGGAGTCTGAGGAGCGGAGCGACACCGGAGAAGATGGAGGAGAGGATGGAGGAGAAGATGGAGGAGCGGAGGCACTGCTACAATGCTGCTGAGAGAAGAACAGGAGGTCACGGTCAGCAGGTAGCACTGAGCTGAGACAGGCTGTATTCAAAACCACCTACTACGTACTAGTATACAGTACACAACCTACTACATACTACTGACCAATGCATTACATAGTATACAGTACTATTCTCCTCAGTAGTATGTAGTATTTTGTTATACCAGGATTTAGTGTTTAAACCAGCTCTGGACACAAAAACGACTCGTACCACTATTACAATATTATCAAAAATACAACTTTGATGTTTGTGACCATTGTTAGTTAACTTTAAACTACTGATTCTACCAGCTCACCGAGAAATAAGACAAACCTGATCAATGAGGTCAAACCCTGATCATTAAGTCAAACTGATTAATCAGCTACAGAACTGACCAGAGCCCTGATCTCCCTCCACACATTAATGATAATAAGGCTGTCGGAGCGTCAGGAGGCTCTTCCTCTTACTACTCCTCTCCTCTCCTCTCTCCTCCTCCTCTTCCTCCTCTCTTCCTTCTTCCCCCTCCTCTCCTCTTCCTCCTCCTCTTTCCTCTTCCCCCTCCTCTCCTTTCCTCTCTCCTCTTCCTCCTCTCTCCTCCTCTCTTCCTTCTTACCCCTCCTCTTCCTCCTCCCCTTTCCTCTTCCCCCTCCTCTCCTCTTCCTCCTCCTCTCCTATCCCCCCTCCTCTCCTCCCTCTTCCCCCTCCTCTTCCTCCTCCTCTCCTCTTCTCTCTCCCTCCTCCTCTCCTCTTCCCCCTCCTCTTCCCTCTTCCCTCTCCTCTCCTCTTTCCTCTTCCTCCTCCTCACATCTTTCCTCTTCCTCCTCCTCTCCTCTTCCCCCTCTTCCCCCCCTCTTCCTCCTCCTCCCTCTCCTCCCCCCCCCCCCCCCCCCCCCCCCCCTCCTCCTCTCCTCTTCCCTCCTCTTCCTCCTCCTCCTCTCCTCTTCCCTTCATTTTGTATTGTAGGATAAAGTAGACGAGGTAGACTGGTCTGATGCAGACTGCACACTACATTTAGGTCAAATCAGTATGTGCTACTAGTATAGTCTGAGGTTGCGCTACTAGCACAGTCTGAGGTTGCGCTACTAGTACAGTCTGAGTACAGTCTGAGGTTGCGCTACTAGCACAGTCTGAGGTTGCGCTACTAGTACAGTCTGAGTACAGTCTGAGGTTGCGCTACTAGTACAGTCTGAGTACAGTCTGAGGTTGCGCTACTAGCACAGTCTGAGGTTGCGCTACTAGTACAGTCTGAGTACAGTCTGAGGTTGCGCTACTAGCACAGTCTGAGGTTGCGCTACTAGTACAGTCTGAGTACAGTCTGAGGTTGCGCTACTAGTACAGTCTGAGGTTGCGCTACTAGTACAGTCTGAGTACAGTCTGAGGTTGCGCTACTAGTACAGTCTGAGGTTGCGCTACTAGTACAGTCTGAGGTTGCGCACTAGTATAGTCTGAGGTTGCGCTACTAGCATAGTCTGAGGTTGTGGTGGGGACTAGTCAGACTGTAGCGTTCGAACTGATGAAACCACTTGGATAAGGGGCGAAACGTCTTCAGAGACAAATCTAAGTCCAGTTGCCTTCAATTCAATTTTTTGCTAAATATGACCTGGATGAATGAGAACCTTCACAGACTTACTAGTATAGTCTGAGGTTGCGCTACTAGTATAGTCTGAGGTTGCGCTACTAGTATAGTCTGAGGTCGCGCTACTAGTACAGTCTGAGGTTGCGCTACTAGTACAGTCTGAGTACAGTCTGAGGTTGCGCTACTAGTACAGACTTACTAGTATAGTCTGAGGTTGCGCTACTAGTATAGTCTGAGGTCGCGCTACTAGTATAGTCTGAGGTTGCGCTACTAGTACAGTCTGAGGTTGCGCTACTAGTGTAGTCTGAGGTCGCGCTACTAGTATAGTCTGAGGTTGCGCTACTAGTGTAGTCTGAGGTTGCGCTACTAGTACAGTCTGAGGTTGCGCTACTAGTACAGTCTGAGTACAGTCTGAGGTTGCGCTACTAGTACAGTCTGAGGTTGCGCTACTAGTACAGTCTGAGTACAGTCTGAGGTTGTGCTACTAGTACAGTCTGAGGTTGCGCTACTAGTACAGTCTGAGGTTGCACACTAGTATAGTCTGAGGTTGCGCTACTAGCATAGTCTGAGGTTGCGCTACTAGTACGTCTGGTAAGTCTGAGGTTGCGCTACTAGTATAGTCTGAGGTTGCGCTACTAGTACAGTCTGAGTACAGTCTGAGGTTACGCTACTAGTACAGTCTGAGGTTGCGCTACTAGTATAGTCTGAGGTTGCGCTACTAGTGGGGACTAGTCAGACTGTAGCGTTCGAACTGATGAAACCACTTGGATAAGGGGCGAAACGTCTTCAGAGACAAATCTAAGTTCAGTTGCCTTCAATTCAATTTTTTGCTGAATATGACCTGGATGAATGAGAACCTTCACAGACTTACTAGTATAGTCTGAGGTTGCGCTACTAGTACAGTCTGAGTACAGTCTGAGGTTGCGCTACTAGTACAGTCTGAGGTTGCGCTACTAGTACAGTCTGAGTACAGTCTGAGGTTGCGCTACTAGTACAGACTTCGAGTACAGTCTGAGGTTGCGCTACTAGTACAGTCTGAGGTCGCGCTACTAGTACAGTCTGAGGTTGCGCTACTAGTGGGGACTAGTCAGACTGTAGCGTTCGAAATGATGAAACCACTTGGATAAGGGGGGAAACGTCTTCAGAGACAAATCTAAGTCCAGTTGCCTTCGATTCAATTTTTTGCTGAATATGACCTGGATGAATGAGAACCTTCACAGACTTACTAGTATAGTCTGAGGTTGCGCTACTAGTATAGTCTGAGGTTGCGCTACTAGTATAGTCTGAGGTTGCGCTACTAGTACAGTCTGAGGTTGCGCTACTAGTACAGTCTGAGTACAGTCTGAGGTTGCGCTACTAGTACAGACTTACTAGTTAGTCTGAGGTTGCGCTATAGTATAGTCTGAGGTTGCGCTACTAGTACAGTCTGAGGTTGTGCTACTAGTACAGTCTGAGGTTGTGGTACTAGTACAGTCTGAGGTTGCGCTACTAGTACAGTCTGAGTACAGTCTGAGGTTGCGCTACTAGTACAGACTTACTAGTATAGTCTGAGGTTGCGCTACTAGTATAGTCTGAGGTCGCGCTACTAGTATAGTCTGAGGTTGCGCTACTAGTACAGTCTGAGGTTGCGCTACTAGTACAGTCTGAGGTTGCACTACTAGTACAGTCTGAGGTTGCGCTACTAGTGGGGACTAGTCAGACTGTAGCGTTCGAACTGATGAAACCACTTGGATAAGGGGCGAAACGTCTTCAGAGACAAATCTAAGTCCAGTTGCCTTCGATTCAATTTTTTGCTGAATATGACCTGGATGAATGAGAACCTTCACAGACTTACTAGTATAGTCTGAGGTTGCGCTACTAGTAATTAGTACAGTCTGAGGTTGCGCTACTAGTACAGTCTGAGTACAGTCTGAGGTTGTGCTACTAGTACAGTCTGAGGTTGTGGTACTAGTACAGTCTGAGGTGTACTAGTACAGTCTGAGTACAATCTGAGGTTGCGCTACCAGTACAGTCTGAGGTTGTGCTACTTGTACAGTCTGAGGTTGCGCTACCAGTACAGTCTGAGGTTGTACTACTAGTAGTATGTGTTTTCTCGTACAACCACAGTCTTAATGTTCAGCAGGATCTCTACCAAACTTGGTCCAAGAACATTTTATTTCTGGTGCTGATCTGAGACCAGCAGACCATCTTTGGAGCAGAAATGTGGCTCTGAATCCTTCACCATCCTCGGGTAAATGTGTTTTGCTGGTATCCAAATGTGGATTTACTCAACACATTCTTGTGAGAGGCTGCTCTGGTACCCCCTCATTATTTGACCTCTACTCTTCTTATGAAACTATGAAATCAACGCCAGTAAAAATACATGAATGCCTCCGCTGTCCTCTTCCAGGACTCCAGGACATCACTCCCAACTGACAGCGTCCATAAACTCTACTTTCATTTCAGGGTGCAGGATTTTTATGCTCTCTGCAATGTAATGTAATGCAAATGCAATTATACTGTCAATTAATCCACTTGGGATGCTAAATTTGAAAAATCGTCTTAACCAATAACCGACCCTCGTTAACTGATTCTTAACCGTTAACCAACAAGATTAGTGCCTCATGCAGCGATGAGCCAGCTGTAGTATATCAGCACAACAGACAACTGAGTCTCCAGTTCACCGTCAGGAGAGTTACTGTAGCGGCCACAGTGCTGCGTTCACTGTCTCCGGTTTGCCGTCAGGAGAGTTACTGTAGCGGCCACGGTGCTGCGTTCACTGTCCAGTTCACCGTCAGGAGAGTTACTGTAGCGGCCACGGTGCTGCGTTCGCTGTCTCCGGTTCGCCGTCAGGAGAGTTACTGTAGCAGCCACGGTGCTGCGTTCACTGTCTCCAGTAGACAATGTAGCAGACAGTCTGTGTTCAGTTTATTTGTCGGTGAATAAATGCTACGAGGCTACAAGCTACAACTCCTCAGCTGGAAGTCCAGAGCCAACTTCCTGTATCTGCGCCGACTCTCTCTTAAGGTGGACCAGCTTTTCTACTTAAGGTGACAAGATGCTCCTCTGAGTTTCTCTCAGCTTGTTAATTAATTATTAATATTTCTTTTAATCCTTTAAGTGATATCGCTAATCTGTTAAAATGATTAATGTGGGTTATCTGTCTATGGGTAAATTATTAACATCCATAGTCTAAATTCAAAGATATTAATTTTACTGTCATAGAAGAGAAAGAACACAGGAATGTCGTCACATTTAAGAAGCTGAATTTTTTATTTTAAAGGTGCAGTGTTTAGGATCTAGCAGCGAGTGTTGGAGAACTACAGTGTAACGGCCGACGCTGTGAAGACGACCGACGAAAACACACGATTCTTATTTTAAGGTAATTATACGCTAAAGAAAACATACTTATTAATATTACATTCCAGGGGTGTCACGATTTCATTTCTTATTCGGAAATCAATTGAAATAAGTTTTCGATTCCGATCCTCAAAATCAGGATCAGCGATGATCCCAAAGCAAATATGAATCAATATTCTGTTACTGTAATGATTTCTCTCCTCAGATGTGTTCAGAAACATCTTGTAGTTACTCTTTAGCTGTAAGATGAGAAAGTTTGTGACCCGGCAGCCATGTTGAGATCAGCTGAGGAAATACTAAGCACCGCCCACCAGCTGGAGCACAGCCAATAGGAACCCTCTCTCTCTGTGAAATGACCTGTGATTGGCCAAAGTCTCCTGTCATGGGCTAGATTTTTTTAAAGTCTAGTTTTCTGTCTAACACTTGAATTACAACATGCTGAAAGGTTATTATGGGATTTTTGCCCCATGATGCCAAAAATATTCTGCCTCCTGCAGGTTTAAGGTGGACCAGCTTTTCTCCTTTCAGTGACAAGCCACTTTTGATGTTTTTGCTTAATTTTTAATATTTCTTTTAACCATTTAACTGATAACATTAATCTGTAAATACTCTTAATGTCAGTTAAGGGTTAAACAACTAATTATTAACATCCAAAGTTATTACCTATGAAATTAATTATTTAAATTTGACCATGTGACCTTAATGTAGTTAAGTTACAAAATATCAGGCTCGATACCATTTAGCTTCTTAAAGAATAATGTGAAAGTGTAAATGACAGTTGTCATGAATCAAGACTCCATAATCCAACAATGGCATGTTTAAAATCAAAAACCTAATTACATTGTGGATTTGATATTATACTCTGGTTCTGCCTATAGATCCCACTAAACGTTACACACTGTACCTTTAAACGCTGCTCAAATGATGAATTATCAGAAGTGTAGTTGAAGCGCAGAGTTATTTTGAGCATCGTTACCTTTTGCTTCTTAGCCAGAGAGCAGCCGTCCGTCGGAGTCGGGTTTGGTCTGATGTGAGGGAACCAACTCTGAAGCATTTCTTTTATTTTCAGTATGATGCCGAGGAATCGTCCACTAGAAGAGACAGAGAGAGACTACAGAGGTTAAAGAAAGTACTCGAGGACTTCCTGTTTGACATTATTCCTCTGATCGACAGGTGGAAGTAACACGCCGAGACGTACCGCGATGAGCCAACAAAGACGGGAGAGAAGAACGACAAAAACATGACAAACATTTCAAATACTTGAAATCAACGTTACAAATAAAATGCAGTCAACACATCTGGAGCTTGTTTTGGTGAGTGACGCTGATTTCAATATTACTTTTGAACTGGAGACAGTGAACGCAGCACCGTGGCTGCTATAGTAACTCTGCTGATGGTGAAGTATTGATTCAGTTCGGTTAACGGTTCATAATTGGTTAACGAGGGTCGGTTAGCGGTTGAGAATTTTTTTTTTAAATTGGCATCCTTCATCACAATTACTGTAAATCATTTAATCGATTGACAGCCATAGTATACAGTATGTATTCAAGTACAGTACAGTACTGAGTTCCTGCCAGCCTGGATGTGATATCTGAGGAGTTTTCAGCTGCAGATTACAGAGTCAGAGCCGGCCTGCAGCTCAGATGGCTTACGGATGTCTCGCCAATGGCCATTACATAAGCCTCTGCCAACACATCGGCCGCTGTGGCTTTATCTGATTGGTGGACAACATGAAACAGCACAAAGACTGAATAAATAAAAGCCTGCGAGGGCAGAGGAGTGGGGGGGGGGGAGTCTACATCTACAATCTACATTCCTCTCCGTCTGTGTGATGCTATCTGACGGTTACATACGAGCGTCACATGACGTGTGCGGAGGACAAGCAGAGCATGTTCAGGTCCACATGAGAAATGTGAGCTCACACTGAGGCTGCCGCCACACGTGGCAGCAGGACGACCTTGTTCCATTCGCAGGCTATAAATAGAGCAGTAAGCCCCCGGAGGCCCGCCGAGGCCACGCCCACCGCTCACAGCGTGCACACCAACAGCCATAAACATCTGCACAATATAAATACACTACAACGAAATAATAATCTCTAGGAGCTTTGTCAAAGCCACAAATTATTTTTGTTGTTGATTAATTAAAAAAAAAAAAAAAAAAAAAATAGCTTGTAGCTTCAAAGGGAGATTCATCAAGTATTTAATCCTGTTATCAACATGGTAGTGGACAAATATGCTGCTTTATGTAAATGTATGTATATATTTATTGTATAAAAGCAATTATCAACACTAATCAGTACCAGATATTGTCCAGAAACCCTCCCAGGTTCTGGCTTTAGCATCAACAATCTGCTCCAATCAGAACATCCTCCTCGTAGTATAGTGGACAGTATCTCCGCCTGTCACGCGGAAGACCGGGGTTCGATTCCCCGACGGTGGGGGCGGCAGTAGCTCAGTCTGTAGGGAGTTGGCTTGGGAACCGGAGGGTCACCGGTTCAAGTCCCGACATGGACCAAAAACTGAGTGTGAACTGGTAGCTGGAGAGGTGCCAGTTTACCTCTTGGGCACTGCCGAGGTGCCCCTGAGCAAGGCACCAAACCCCCAACTGCTCGGGGTCAGGAGCAGCCCCCTCACTCTGACAACTCTCCATTAATGCATGTATGTGTGTTTCAGGTCTGCATGTACCATGTATGAGTTTAACAGAGTGTAAATTGAATTTCCCCATTGTGGGACTAATAAAGGTTGATCTTAACATGGCAAACTGCAGCCCAACAGGCAACAACAGCTGTCAGTGTGTCAGAGTGCTGACTTGACTAGGACTTGATCCAGACTGACTGGGACTATCAGAAAATGGACATGTCTGTAAAGGGGAGACTGTTGGGGACCCAGAGAACCCATTTACATCCACACATCTGGAGGTCTGGAGGTCAACGGACCCCTTTGAGTTTTTCCTCGCCAAAATTTAGTGTAAGTTGGGAGCGTTACTTAACCTCCTTTGCAACACGCTAGTATGACATGTTAGTATAACATATTATATATACAATAGTATTATATATTTGTATCTTTAGGTTTTCTAGTCTCATATGATACCAGTATCTTCACTCTAGCTTTAACACGCTAAAAACTGCAATTTGTGTTAATGTGTTTTTTTGTTTTTATCATGTTAACTTTGAAACCTAATTAAATATACACACACACACACTGGACCAACAGTCCAGAAATTAAAGATGCACAGACAGTTGTTTATATTATTTAGCCTACCTCACTATCTGTGGGGTGGACAAACTAATAGAAACACCTCTCTGCGCTGTACAGTTGAACCGAAGCACAAACTGCCTCCTCCAGTTGAGCTAAAACACAAACTGAACATTAAAACCTTCATGACGGGAGGATTTACTGCAGGACTGCTGACTAAGACCACAGTGGTTTTCAGACTGGCCTTCTAAGAAACTGGCAATGGAGCAAACAGAAAATCTTCACATTAAAGAAGCTGGAACCAGCGAGCAAAAACTACTGAAACGATTTATCAAAATAGCTTAGATTTTGGTGTTGTTGTACAAGATGACATTATATTTAGAGGCTATAATTGATAGGTTTATATTGCAGTGGATCACTTGACTCTATTTTAGCATCTTTCAGCTCTGTGTTTTGCTTCACTCTCCTCGCTCTCATCAGCGTCGTTTTCAGCTGTTTTGAGCAAACAAGCTCCAAATTATGAGTCGTCAAATGGTTGACTATTCAGGGTCGCCCCGAATGTTTATTAAGTTTGCTATAATTAGTAAAAAACATTCACTCTCAAACTGAAAGGAGGTAACTTTGTTGCTCTAAATATCTCTCTAGCGTCTCTGGGTTTCACTGCCTGTGTCAGTTTATTCTGCCAAATGTGAAACACTGGAGCCTAAAAATAAAACATCCACTTCGTCCAATATTTTCCTCACACACACACTGCAGGATGTACAGTATGCGCTGAAACTGACATTATTGGGAAAGATTTGAAGCCACCAACGCTGCAGCGCTCCCCGTGTGGTCCAGCTCAGTTTAAACAGACGTTCATTTCACAGCAAACGGTAAATTTACTGTGAAAATGTTCAGTATGTTAAAGTAAACAGGTCAGCAAAGGAAGCAGCTGACCTCATGTCGAGACTGTAAAGACCAGCAGTGGAAGAAGTATTCAGATCATTTACTTCAGTAAAAGTACTGATACTACACTACAGTCAGTCCTGCATTCAAAACCTTACCCAAGTAAAAATATGTACATTATCAGATGAATGTACTCGAAACTAGGACCGTCATAGCCCATAATTCATCATGTATATGCTTCCCTTCAGCCCCGACTTCTCCTAAATACCTATTCTACTGTCCGAATCGCAGCAGAACGGCTGTGAATACATGAGTGGATGTACGTACGTACGTACATAAGTAGTTGCAGCTATTACAATTTCACGCTTGTTTTGATGTTTTGATTGAAAAATTTAGACATTGTATACTATGACGTTTTTTTTGTAAAATTTTCCAACATTTCACGAAATGAATTTTTTCCACCATGACTTTTTCACCATAGAATCAATTTACATGCTATAATATGACTGTTTTCATGATTTTTAACATACAAAAATTTGACGTTTTTATTGTACAATTTTCAACGTACTATACCATGACATTGTTTTTTTTTTTTTTACAATTTTTCAACATTCGATAAAATTACTTTTTTTCACCATAGAATCATTTTACATGCTATAACATGATTGTTTTCATGTTTTTTTTTCAACATACAAAAATTTCTTCGTGCCTACTCTCACCTATGGTCATGAGGGCTGGGTCATGACCGAAAGACCTAGATCGTGAGTACAAGCGGCCGAAATGGGTTTTCTCAGGAGGGTGGCTGGCACCTCCCTTAGAGATAAGGTGAGAAGCTCGGTCATCCGTGAGGGACTCGGAGTAGAGCCGCTGCTCCTTTGCGTTGAAAGGAGCCAGTTGAGGTGGTTCGGGCATCTGGTAAGGATGCCTCCTGGGCGCCTCCCTAGGGAGGTGTTCCAGGCACGACCAGCTGGGAGGAGGCCCCGGGGACGACCCAGGACTAGATGGAGAGATTATATCTTCACACTGGCCTGGGAACGCCTCGGGATCCCCCAGTCAGAGCTGGTTAATGTGGCCCGGGAAAGGGAAGTTTGGGGTCCCCTGCTGGAGCTGTTGCCCCCGCGACCCGACCCCGGACAAAAGGTTGAAGATGAAGATGAAGACAAAAATTTGACGTTTTTACCGTAAAATTTTCGACATACTATACTATATTTTTTCGTAAAATTTTTCAACATTCGATAAAATGAATTTCTTTCACCATAGAATCATTTTACATGCTATAATACGACCGTTTTCATGATTTTTTTCAACATCAAAAAAATTTGACATTTTCATCGAAAAATTTCGACATACTATACGAAGGCATTTTTTGTAAAATTTTACAATATTCGATATATTGACTTTTTCACCATAGAATCATTTTACATGCTATAATATGACTGTTTTCATGATTTTATTCAACATACAAAAATTTGAGGTTTTTACGGTAAAATTTTCGACATACTATACTATGACTTTTTTTGTAAAATTTTTCAACATTCAATAACATGACTTTTTCACCATAGAATCATTTTACATGATGTAATATGACTGTTTTCATGTTTTCTCTCAACATACAAAAATGGAAAGTATTCATCATAAAATTTTCGACATACTATACTATGCCTTTTTTTTTTTAATTTTTCAAAATTCGATAAAATGACTTTTTTCCACCATAGAATCATTTTACATGCTATAATATGACTGTTTTCATGATTTTTTTCAACATCATAAAATTTGACGTTTCCATTGAAAAATTTCGACATACTATACTATGACATTTTTTTTGTAAAATTTTTCAACATTTCACGAAAAGACTTTTTTCCACCATAGAGCCATTTTACATGCTATAATACGACCGTTTTCATGATTTTATTCAACATACAAAAATTTGAGGTTTTTACGGTAAAATTTTCGACATACTATACTATGACGTTTTTTTTGTAAAATTTTCCAACATTTCACGAAATGACTTTTTTCCACCATAGAACACTTTAAATGCTATAATATGACTGTTTTCATGATTTTATTCAACATACAAAAATTTGAGGTTTTTACGGTAAAATTTTCGACATACTATACTATGACTTTTTTTTTTAAAATTTTCCAAAATTTAAAAAAAAAAATTTTTTCAACAAAAAAAAAATTAAAATATAAAAAAATAATTGTTTTAATAATTTTATTTAAAAAAAAAAAAAAGAGGTTACGGTAAAATTTTCGACATACTATACTATAACTTTTTTTGTAAAATTTTTCAACATTCAATAACATGACTTTTTCACCATAGAATCATTTTACATGATGTAATATGACTGTTTTCATGTTTTCTCTCAACATACAAAAATGGAAAGTATTCATCATAAAATTTTCAACATACTATACTGTGACATTTTTTTTTTTAATTTTTCAAAATTCAATAAAATGACTTTTTTTCACCATAAAATCATTTTACATGTTATAATACGACCGTTTTCATGATTTTTTTCAACATCAAAAAAATTTGATTGACGTTTTCATTGAAAAATTTCGACATTCTATACTATGGCGATTTTTTGTAAAATTTTACAACATTCGATATATTGACTTTTTCACCATAGAAACAATTTACATGCTATAATATGACTTTTTTCATGATTTTTAACATACAGAAATTTGACGTTTTTACAGTAAAATTTTCAACATACTATACTGACTTTTTTTGTAAGATTTTTCAAAATTCGATTTTTTTGTAAAATTTTCCAACATTTCACGAAATGACTTTTTTTCCACCATAGAATCATTTTACATGCTATAATATGACTGTTTTCACGATTTTTTTCAACATCAAAAAATTTGACGTTTCCATTGAAAAATTTCGACATACTATACTGTGACATTTTTTTTGTAAAATTTTTTTACATTTTTTTTGTAAAATTTTTCAACATTTCACGAAATGACTTTTTTCCACCATAGAGCCATTTTACATGCTATAATACGACCGTTTTCATGATTTTTTTCAACATCAAAACAAAAAAGTTGACATTTTCATCGAAAAATTTCGACATACTATACTATGGCATTTTTTTTGGAAAATTTTTTACATTATTTTTGCAAAATTTTTCAACATTTCACGAAATGACTTTTTTTCCACCATAGAGCCATTTTACATGCTATAATACAACCGTTTTCATGATTTTATTCAACATACAAAAATTTGAGGTTTTTACGGTAAAATTTTCGACATACTATACTATGACTTTTTTTGTAAAATTTTTCAACATTCAATAACATGACTTTTTCACCATAGAATCATTTTACATGATGTAATATGACTGTTTTTATGTTTTCTCTCAACATACAAAAATGGAAAGTATTCATCATAAAATTTTCAACATACTATACTATGACTTTTTTTTTAATTTTTCAAAATTCGATAAAATGACTTTTTTTCACCATAAAATCATTTTACATGCTATAATACGACCGTTTTCATGATTTTTTTCAACATCAAAAAAATTTGACGTTTTCATCAAAAAATTTCAACATTGTATACTATGGACGTTTTTTTGTTAAATTTTCCAACATTTCACAAAATGACTTTTTTCCACCATCGAATCATTTTACATGCTGTAATATGACCGTTTTCATGATTTTTTTCAACATCAAAAAAATTTGACGTTTCCATTGAAAAATTTCGACAAAATATACTATGACATTTTTTTTGTAAAATTTTTCAACATTTAATGAAATGACTTTTTTCCACCATAGAACCATTTTACACGCTGTAATACGACCGTTTTCATGATTTTATTCAACATACAAAAATTTGAAGTTTTTACGGTAAAATTTTCGACATACTATACTATGACTTTTTTTTTTTTTTTTTGTAAAATTTTACAACATTCGATATATTGACTTTTTCACCATAGAATCAATTTACATGCTATAATATGACTGTTTTTATGATTTTTTTAACATACAAAAATTTGACATTTTTATTGTAAAATTTTCAACGTACTATACCATGACATTTTTTTTTTTATAAAATTTTTCAACATCCGATAAAATTACTTTTTTTCACCATAGAATTATTTTACATGCTATATGACCGTTTTCATGTTTTTTTTTCAACATCAAAAAAAATTTGATGTTTTCATCGAAAAATTTCGACAAACTATACTATGACATTTTTTTTGTAAAATTTTTCAACATTTAATGAAATGACTTTTTTCCACCATAGAACCATTTTACATGCTGTAATATGACCGTTTTCATGATTTTATTCAACATACAAAAATTTGAAGTTTTTACGGTAAAATCTTCGACATACTATACTATGACGTTTTTTTTGTAAAATTTTTCAACATTTAAGAAGAAGAAGAAGATCAACCTTTATTCGTCCCACAGTGGGGAAATTCAATTTAACATGACTTTTTCACCATAGAATCATTTTACATGATGTAATAAGACTGTTTTCATGTTTTCTCTCAACATACAAAAATGGAAAGTATTCATCATAAAATTTTCGACATACTATACTATGATTTTTTTTTTTTTTAATTTTTCAAAATTCGATAAAATGACTTTTTTTCACCATAAAATCATTTTACATGTTATAATACGACCGTTTTCATGATTTTTTTCAACATCAAAAAAATTTGACATTTTCATCGAAAAATTTCGACATACTATACTATGACGTTTTTTTTGTAAAATTTTCCAACATTTCACAAAATGACTTTTTTCCACCATAGAATCTTTTTACATGCTATAATATGACTGTTTTCATGATTTTATTCAACATACAAAAATTTGAGGTTTTTACGGTAAAATTTTCGACATACTATACTATAACTTTCTTGTAAAATTTTTCAACATTCAATAACATGACTTTTTCACCATAGAATCATTTTACATGATGTAATATGACTGTTTTCATGTTTTCTCTCAACATACAAAAATGGAAAGTATTCATCGTAAAATTTTCGACATACTATACTATGACTTTTTTTTTTAATTTTTCAAAATTTAAAAAAAAATGACTTTTTTTCACCATAAAATCATTTTACATGCTATAATACGACCGTTTTCATGATTTTTTTCAACATAAAAAAATTTGACGTTTTCATCGAAAAATTTTGACATACTATACTATGACGTTTTTTTTGTAAAATTTTCCAACATTTCACGAAATGACTTTTTTCCACCATAGAATCATTTTACATGCTATAATATGACTGTTTTCATGATTTTTTTCAACATCAAAAAAATTTGACATTTTCATCGAAATATTTCGACATACTATACTATGGCATTTTTTGTAAAATTTTACAACATTCGATATATTGACTTTTTTTTTTTTTCACCATAGAATCAATTTACATGCTATAATATGATTTCTAATTTTTAACATCCAAAAATTTGACGTTTTTACCGTGAAATTTTCGACATACTATACTATGGCATTTTTTTTTTTGTAAAATTTTTCAAAATTTCAGTAAAATGACTTTTTTCCACCATAGAATCATTCTACATGCTATAATATGACCGTTTTCATGATTTTTTTCAACATACAAAAATTTGACATTTTCATCGAAAAATTTCGACATACTATACTATGACGTTTTTTTTGCAAAATTTTCCAACATTTCACGAAATGACTTTTTTCCACCATAGAATCATTTTACATGCTATAATATGACTGTTTTCATGATTTTTAACATCCAAAAATTTGACGTTTTTATTGTAAAATTTTCAACGTACTATACCATGGCATTTTTTTTTTTTTTTTTTTTAGAATTTTTCAACATTTGATAAAATTACTTTTTTTCATCATAGAATCATTTTACATGCTATAACATGATTGTTTTCATGTTTTTTTTCAACATACAAAAATTTGTCGTTTTTACCGTGAAATTTTCGACATACTACACTATGGCATTTTTTTTTTTTTTTTTTGGAAAATTTTTCAACTTTCAGTGAAATGACTTTTTTCCACCATAGAACCATTTTACATGCTGTATTACGACCGTTTTCATGATTTTATTCAACATACAAAAATTTGAGGTTTTTACCGTGAAATTTTCGACATACTATACTATGGCATTTTTTTTTTTGTAAAATTTTTCAACTTTCAGTAAAATGACTTTTTTCCACCATAGAATCATTCTACATGCTATAATATGACCGTTTTCATGATTTTTTTCAACATCAAAAAAATTTGACGTTTCCATTGAAAAATTTCAACATACTATACTATGACGTTTTTTTTGTAAAATATTTCAACATTTAATGAAATTACTTTTTTCCACCATAGAACCATTTTACATGCTGTAATACGACCGTTTTCATGATTTTATTCAACATACAAAAATTTGAGGTTTTTACGGTAAAATTTTCGACATACTATACTAAAACTTTTTTTGTAAAATTTTTCAACATTCAATAACATGACTTTTTCACCATAGAATCATTTTTCATGATGTAATATGACTGTTTTCATGTTTTCTCTCAACATCCAAAAATGGAAAGTATTCATCATAAAATTTTCAACATACTATACTATGACTTTTTTTTTAATTTTTCAAAATTCAATAAAATGACTTTTTTTCACCATAAAATCATTTTACATGCTATAATACGCCCGTTTTCATGATTTTTTTCAACATCAAAAAAATTTGACATTTTCATCGAAAAATTTCGACATACTATACTATGACGTTTTTTTTGTAAAATTTTCCAACATTTCACGAAATGACTTTTTTTCACCATAGAATCATTTTACATGCTATAATAAAACCGTTTTCATGATTTTTTTCAACATCAAAAAAATTTGACATTTTCATCGAAAAATTCCGACATACTATACTATGACGTTTTTTTTGTAAAATTTTCCAACATTTCACGAAATGACTTTTTTCCACCATAGAATCTTTTTACATGCTATAATATGACTGTTTTCATGATTTTATTCAACATACAAAAATTTGAGGTTTTTACGGTAAAATTTTCGACATACTATACTATAACTTTCTTGTAAAATTTTTCAACATTCAATAACATGACTTTTTCACCATAGAATCATTTTACATGATGTAATATGACTGTTTTCATGTTTTCTCTCAACATACAAAAATGGAAAGTATTCATCGTAAAATTTTCGACATACTATACTATGACTTTTTTTTTTAATTTTTCAAAATTAAAAAAAATGACTTTTTTTCACCATAAAATCATTTTACATGCTATAATACGACCGTTTTCATGATTTTTTTCAACATCAAAAAAATTTGACGTTTTCATCGAAAAATTTTGACATACTATACTATGACGTTTTTTTTGTAAAATTTTCCAACATTTCACGAAATGACTTTTTTCCACCATAGAATCATTTTACATGCTATAATATGACTGTTTTCATGATTTTTTTCAACATCAAAAAAATTTGACATTTTCATCGAAATATTTCGACATACTATACTATGGCATTTTTTTGTAAAATTTTACAACATTCGATATATTGACTTTTTCACCATAGAATCAATTTACATGCTATAATATGACTATATTTTTAACATCCAAAAATTTGATGTTTTTACCGTGAAATTTTCGACATACTATACTATGGCATTTTTTTTTTGTACAATTTTTCAACTTTCAGTAAAATGACTTTTTTCCACCATAGAATCATTCTACATGCTATAATATGACCGTTTTCATGATTTTTTTCAACATCAAAAAAATTTGACATTTTCATCGAAATATTTCGACATACTATACTATGGCATTTTTTGTAAAATTTTACAACATTCGATATATTGACTTTTTCACCATAGAATCAATTTACATGCTATAATATGACTAATTTTTAACATCCAAAAATTTGACGTTTTTACCGTGAAATTTTCGACATACTATACTATGGCATTTTTTTTTTGTAAAATTTTTCAACTTTCAGTAAAATGACTTTTTTCCACCATAGAATCATTCTACATGCTATAATATGACCGTTTTCATGATTTTTTTCAACATCAAAAAAATTTGACATTTTCATCGAAAAATTTCGACATACTATACTATGACGTTTTTTTTGCAAAATTTTCCAACATTTCACGAAATGACTTTTTTCCACCATAGAATCATTTTACATGCTATAATATGACTGTTTTCATGATATTTAACATCCAAAAATTTGACGTTTTTATTGTAAAATTTTCAACGTACTATACCATGGCATTTTTTTTTTTTTTTTTTTTACAATTTTTCAACATTCGATAAAATTACTTTTTTTTCACCATAGAATCATTTTACATGCTATAACATGATTGTTTTCATGTTTTTTTTCAACATACAAAAATGGAAAGTATTCATCATAAAATTTTCGACATACTATAATATGATTTTTTTTTGTAAAATTTTTCAAAATTCGATAAAATGACTTTTTTTCACCATAGAATCATTTTACATGCTATAATAAAACCGTTTTCATGATTTTTTTCAACATCAAATAAATTTGACATTTTCATCGAAAAATTTCGACATACTATACTATGATGTTTTTTTTGTAAAATTTTCCAACATTTCACGGAATGACTTTTTTCCACCATAGAATCATTTTACATGCTATAATATGACCGTTTTCATGATTTTTTTTAACATCAAAAAAATTTTTGTTGACATTTTCATCGAAAAATTTCGACATACTATACTATGGCATTTTTTGTAAAATTTTACAACATTCGATATATTGACTTTTTCACCATAGAATCAATTTACATGCTATAATATGACTGTTTTCATGATTTTCAACATACAAAAATTTGACGTTTTTATTGTAAAATTTTCAACGTACTATACCATGGCATTTTTTTTTTTTTTTTTTTTTTACAATTTTTCAACATTCGATAAAATTACTTTTTTTCACCATAGAATCATTTTATATGCTATAACATGATTGTTTTCATGTTTTTTTTCAACATACAAAAATTTGTCGTTTTTACCGTGAAATTTTCGACATACTATACTATGGCATTTTTTTTTTGGAAAATTTTTCAACTTTCAGTAAAATGACTTTTTTCCACCATAGAATCATTCTACATGCTATAATATGACCGTTTTCATGATTTTTTTCAACATCAAAAAAATTTGACATTTTCATCGAAAAATTTCGACATACTATACTATGACGTTTTTTTTTTAAATTTTTTACATTATTTTTGCAAAATTTTTCAACATTTAATGAAATGACTTTTTTCCACCATAGAACCATTTTACATGCTGTATTACGACCGTTTTCATGATTTTATTCAACATACAAAAATTTGAGGTTTTTACCGTGAAATTTTCGACATACTATACTATGGCATTTTTTTTTTTGTAAAATTTTTCAACTTTCAGTAAAATGACTTTTTTCCACCATAGAATCATTCTACGTGCTATAATATGACCGTTTTCATGATTTTTTTCAACATTAAAAAAATTTGACGTTTCCATTGAAAAATTTCGACATACTATACTATGACGTTTTTTTTGTAAAATTTTCCAACATTTCACGAAATGACTTTTTTCCACCATAGAATCTTTTTACATGCTATAATATGACTGTTTTCATGATTTTATTCAACATACAAAAATTTGAGGTTTTTACGGTAAAATTTTCGACATACTATACTATAACTTTCTTGTAAAATTTTTCAACATTCAATAACATGACTTTTTCACCATAGAATCATTTTACATGATGTAATATGACTGTTTTCATGTTTTCTCTCAACATACAAAAATGGAAAGTATTCATCGTAAAATTTTCGACATACTATACTATGACTTTTTTTTTTAATTTTTCAAAATTAAAAAAAAATGACTTTTTTTCACCATAAAATAATTTTACATGCTATAATACGACCGTTTTCATGATTTTTTTCAACATCAAAAAAATTTGACGTTTTCATCGAAAAATTTTGACATACTATACTATGACGTTTTTTTTGTAAAATTTTCCAACATTTCACGAAATGACTTTTTTCCACCATAGAATCATTTTACATGCTATAATATGACTGTTTTCATGATTTTTTTCAACATCAAAAAAATTTGACATTTTCATCGAAATATTTCGACATACTATACTATGGCATTTTTTTGTAAAATTTTACAACATTCGATATATTGACTTTTTCACCATAGAATCAATTTACATGCTATAATATGACTAATTTTTAACATCCAAAAATTTGACGTTTTTACCGTGAAATTTTCGACATACTATACTATGGCATTTTTTTTTTGTAAAATTTTTCAACTTTCAGTAAAATGACTTTTTTCCACCATAGAATCATTCTACATGCTATAATATGACCGTTTTCATGATTTTTTTCAACATCAAAAAAATTTGACATTTTCATCGAAATATTTCGACATACTATACTATGGCATTTTTTGTAAAATTTTTTACAACATTCGATATATTGACTTTTTTTCACCATAGAATCAATTTACATGCTATAATATGACGTTTTAATTTTTAACATCCAAAAATTTGACGTTTTTACCGTGAAAATTTTCGACATACTATACTATGGCATTTTTTTTTTTTGTAAAATTTTTCAACTTTCAGTAAAATGACTTTTTTCCACCATAGAATCATTCTACATGCTATAATATGACCGTTTTCATGATTTTTTTCAACATCAAAAAAATTTGACATTTTCATCGAAATATTTCGACATACTATACTATGGCATTTTTTGTAAAATTTTACAACATTCGATATATTGACTTTTTCACCATAGAATCAATTTACATGCTATAATATGACTAATTTTTAACATCCAAAAATTTGACGTTTTTACCGTGAAATTTTCGACATACTATACTATGGCATTTTTTTTTTTGTAAAATTTTTCAACTTTCAGTAAAATGACTTTTTTCCACCATAAAATCATTTTACATGCTATAATATGACCGTTTTCATGATTTTTTTCAACATCAAAAAAATTTGACATTTTCATCGAAAAATTTCGACATACTATACTATGACGTTTTTTTTGCAAAATTTTCCAACATTTCACGAAATGACTTTTTTCCACCATAGAATCATTTTACATGCTATAATATGACTGTTTTCATGATTTTTAACATCCAAAAATTTGACGTTTTTATTGTAAAATTTTCAACGTACTATACCATGGCTTTTTTTTTTTTTTTTTTTTTTACAATTTTTCAACATTCGATAAAATTACTTTTTTTTCACCATAGAATCATTTTACATGCTATAACATGATTGTTTTCATGTTTTTTTTCAACATACAAAAATTTGTCGTTTTTACCGTGAAATTTTCGACATACTACACTATGGCATTTTTTTTTTTTTGGAAAATTTTTCAACTTTCAGTAAAATGACTTTTTTCCACCGTAGAACCATTTTACATGCTGTATTACGACCGTTTTCATGATTTTATTCAACATACAAAAATTTGAGGTTTTTACCGTGAAATTTTCGACATACTATACTATGGCATTTTTTTTTTTGTAAAATTTTTCAACTTTCAGTAAAATGACTTTTTTCCACCATAGAATCATTCTACATGCTATAATATGACCGTTTTCATGATTTTTTTCAACATCAAAAAAATTTGACGTTTCCATTGAAAAATTTCAACATACTATACTATGACGTTTTTTTTGTAAAATATTTCAACATTTAATGAAATTACTTTTTTCCACCATAGAACCATTTTACATGCTGTAATACGACCGTTTTCATGATTTTATTCAACATACAAAAATTTGAGGTTTTTACGGTAAAATTTTCGACATACTATACTAAAACTTTTTTTGTAAAATTTTTCAACATTCAATAACATGACTTTTTCACCATAGAATCATTTTTCATGATGTAATATGACTGTTTTCATGTTTTCTCTCAACATCCAAAAATGGAAAGTATTCATCATAAAATTTTCAACATACTATACTATGACTTTTTTTTTTAATTTTTCAAAATTCAATAAAATGACTTTTTTTCACCATAAAATCATTTTACATGCTATAATACGCCCGTTTTCATGATTTTTTTCAACATCAAAAAAATTTGACATTTTCATCGAAAAATTTCGACATACTATACTATGACGTTTTTTTTGTAAAATTTTCCAACATTTCACGAAATGACTTTTTTCACCATAGAATCATTTTACATGCTATAATAAAACCGTTTTCATGATTTTTTTCAACATCAAAAAAATTTGACATTTTCATCGAAAAATTCCGACATACTATACTATGACGTTTTTTTTGTAAAATTTTCCAACATTTCACGAAATGACTTTTTTCCACCATAGAATCTTTTTACATGCTATAATATGACTGTTTTCATGATTTTATTCAACATACAAAAATTTGAGGTTTTTACGGTAAAATTTTCGACATACTATACTATAACTTTCTTGTAAAATTTTTCAACATTCAATAACATGACTTTTTCACCATAGAATCATTTTACATGATGTAATATGACTGTTTTCATGTTTTCTCTCAACATACAAAAATGGAAAGTATTCATCGTAAAATTTTCGACATACTATACTATGACTTTTTTTTTTAATTTTTCAAAATTAAAAAAAATGACTTTTTTTCACCATAAAATCATTTTACATGCTATAATACGACCGTTTTCATGATTTTTTTCAACATCAAAAAAATTTGACGTTTTCATCGAAAAATTTTGACATACTATACTATGACGTTTTTTTTGTAAAATTTTCCAACATTTCACGAAATGACTTTTTTCCACCATAGAATCATTTTACATGCTATAATATGACTGTTTTCATGATTTTTTTCAACATCAAAAAAATTTGACATTTTCATCGAAATATTTCGACATACTATACTATGGCATTTTTTGTAAAATTTTACAACATTCGATATATTGACTTTTTCACCATAGAATCAATTTACATGCTATAATATGACTAATTTTTAACATCCAAAAATTTGACGTTTTTACCGTGAAATTTTCGACATACTATACTATGGCATTTTTTTTTTTTTTTTTTGTACAATTTTTCAACTTTCAGTAAAATGACTTTTTTCCACCATAGAATCATTCTACATGCTATAATATGACCGTTTTCATGATTTTTTTCAACATCAAAAAAATTTGACATTTTCATCGAAATATTTCGACATACTATACTATGGCATTTTTTGTAAAATTTTACAACATTCGATATATTGACTTTTTTTCACCATAGAATCAATTTACATGCTATAATATGACGTAATTTTTAACATCCAAAAATTTGACGTTTTTACCGTGAAATTTTCGACATACTATACTATGGCATTTTTTTTTTGTAAAATTTTTCAACTTTCAGTAAAATGACTTTTTTCCACCATAGAATCATTCTACATGCTATAATATGACCGTTTTCATGATTTTTTTCAACATCAAAAAAATTTGACATTTTCATCGAAAAATTTCGACATACTATACTATGACGTTTTTTTTTGCAAAATTTTCCAACATTTCACGAAATGACTTTTTTCCACCATAGAATCATTTTACATGCTATAATATGACTGTTTTCATGATATTTAACATCCAAAAATTTGACGTTTTTATTGTAAAATTTTCAACGTACTATACCATGGCATTTTTTTTTTTTTTTTTTTACAATTTTTCAACATTCGATAAAATTACTTTTTTTTTTTTTTTTTTTTCACCATAGAATCATTTTACATGCTATAACATGATTGTTTTCATGTTTTTTTTCAACATACAAAAATGGAAAGTATTCATCATAAAATTTTCGACATACTATAATATGATTTTTTTTTGTAAAATTTTTCAAAATTCGATAAAATGACTTTTTTTCACCATAGAATCATTTTACATGCTATAATAAAACCGTTTTCATGATTTTTTTCAACATCAAATAAATTTGACATTTTCATCGAAAAATTTCGACATACTATACTATGACGTTTTTTTTGTAAAATTTTCCAACATTTCACGGAATGACTTTTTTCCACCATAGAATCATTTTACATGCTATAATATGACCGTTTTCATGATTTTTTTTAACATCAAAAAAATTTTTGTTGACATTTTCATCGAAAAATTTCGACATACTATACTATGGCATTTTTTGTAAAATTTTACAACATTCGATATATTGACTTTTTCACCATAGAATCAATTTACATGCTATAATATGACTGTTTTCATGATTTTCAACATACAAAAATTTGACGTTTTTATCGTAAAATTTTCAACGTACTATACCATGGCATTTTTTTTTTTTTTTTTTTTTTTTACAATTTTTCAACATTCGATAAAATTACTTTTTTTCACCATAGAATCATTTTATATGCTATAACATGATTGTTTTCATGTTTTTTTTCAACATACAAAAATTTGTCGTTTTTACCGTGAAATTTTCGACATACTATACTATGGCATTTTTTTTTTGGAAAATTTTTCAACTTTCAGTAAAATGACTTTTTTCCACCATAGAATCATTCTACATGCTATAATATGACCGTTTTCATGATTTTTTTCAACATCAAAAAAATTTGACATTTTCATCGAAAAATTTCGACATACTATACTATGACGTTTTTCTGTAAAATGTTTTACATTATTTTTGCAAAATTTTTCAACATTTAATGAAATGACTTTTTTCCACCATAGAGCCATTTTACATGCTGTAATACGACCGTTTTCATGATTTTATTCAACATACAAAAATTTGAGTTTTTTACTGTGAAATTTTCGACATACTATACTATGGCATTTTTTTTTTTGTAAAATTTTTCAACTTTCAGTAAAATGACTTTTTTCCACCATAGAATCATTCTACATGCTATAATATGACCGTTTCCATTGAAAAATTTCAACATACTATACTATGACGTTTTTTTTGTAAAATATTTCAACATTTAATAAAATTACTTTTTTCCACCATAGAACCATTTTACATGCTGTAATACGACCGTTTTCATGATTTTATTCAACATACAAAAATTTGAAGATTTTCGACATACTGTACTATGACTTTTTTGTAAAATTTTTCAACATTTAATAAAATTACTTTTTTCACCATAGAATCAATTTACATTTTCATCGAAAAATTTCGACATACTATACTATGACGTTTTTTTTGTAAAATTTTCCAACATTTCACGAAATGACTTTTTTCCACCATAGAATCTTTTTACATGCTATAATATGACTGTTTTCATGATTTTATTCAACATACAAAAATTTGAGGTTTTTACGGTAAAATTTTCGACATACTATACTATAACTTTCTTGTAAAATTTTTCAACATTCAATAACATGACTTTTTCACCATAGAATCATTTTATATGGTATTATATGACTGTTTTCATGTTTTCTCTCAACATCCAAAAATGGAAAGTATTCATTGTAAAATTTTCGCCATACTATACTATGACTTTTTTTGCAAAATTTTTCAAAATTCGATAAAATGACTTTTTTTTTTTTACCATAGAATCATTTTATATGGTATTATATGGCTGTTTTCATGTTTTCTTTCAACATACAAAAATGGAAAGTATTCATCATAAAATTTTCGACATACTATAATATGATTTTTTTTTTGTAAAATTTTTCAAAATTCGATAAAATGACTTTTTTTCACCATAGAATCATTTTACATGCTATAATAAGACCGTTTTCATGATTTTTTTCAACATCAAATAAATTTGACATTTTCATCGAAAAATTTCGACATACTATACTATGACAGAATTTTTTTTGTAAAATTTTCCAACATTTCACGGAATGACTTTTTTCCACCATAGAATCATTTTACATGCTATAATATGACCGTTTTCATGATTTTTTTTAACATCAAAAAAATTTTGTTGACATTTTCATCGAAAAATTTCGACATACTATACTATGGCATTTTTTTTGTAAAATTTTACAACATTCGATATATTGACTTTTTCACCATAGAATCAATTTACATGCTATAATATGACTGTTTTCATGATTTTCAACATACAAAAATTTGACGTTTTTATCGTAAAATTTTCAACGTACTATACCATGGCATTTTTTTTTTTTTTTTTTTACAATTTTTCAACATTCGATAAAATTACTTTTTTTCACCATAGAATCATTTTACATGCTATAACATGATTGTTTTCATGTTTTTTTTCAACATACAAAAATTTGTCATTTTTACCGTGAAATTTTCGACATACTATACTATGGCATTTTTTTTTTTGTAAAATTTTTCAACTTTCAGTAAAATGACTTTTTTCCACCATAGAATCATTCTACATGCTATAATATGACCGTTTTCATGATTTTTTTCAACATCAAAAAAATTTGACATTTTCATCGAAAAATTTCGACATACTATACTATGACGTTTTTCTGTAAAATGTTTTACATTATTTTTGCAAAATTTTTCAACATTTCACGAAATGACTTTTTTCCACCATAGAGCCATTTTACATGCTATAATACGACCGTTTTCATGATTTTATTCAACATACAAAAATTTGAGGTTTTTACGGTAAAATTTTCGACATACTATACTATGACTTTTTTTGTAAAATTTTTCAAAATTCGATAAAATGACTTTTTTCCACCATAGAATCATTTTACATGCTATAATATGACCGTTTTCATGATTTTTTTCAACATCAAAAAAATTTGACGTTTCCATTGAAAAATTTTGACATAGTATACTATGACGTTTTTTTTGTAAAATTTTCCAACATTTCACGAAATGACTTTTTTCCACCATAGAATCATTTTACATGCTATAATATGACCGTTTTCATGATTTTTTTCAACATCAAAAAAATTTGACATTTTCATCGAAATATTTCGACATACTATACTATGGCATTTTTTGTAAAATTTTACAACATTCGATATATTGACTTTTTCACCATAGAATCATTTTACATGCTATAATATGACCGTTTTCATGATTTTTTCAACATACAAAAATTTGACGTTTTTACGGTAAAATTTTGAATTATTTCTTTTTTTAATTTTTCAACATTTAATAAAATTACTTTTTTCACTATCGAAACTGAAATTTTCGACATACTATACTATGGCATTTTTTTTTTGTAAAATTTTCCAACATTTCATGAAATGACTTTTTTCCACCATAGAATCTTTTTACATGCTATAATATGACTGTTTTCATGATTTTATTCAACATACAAAAATTTGAGGTTTTTACGGTAAAATTTTCGACATACTATACTATAACTTTTTTGTAAAATTTTTCAACACTCAATAACATGACTTTTTCACCATAGAATCATTTTACATGATGTAATATGACTGTTTTCATGATTTTTAACATACAAAAATTTGACGTTTTTACGGTAAAATTTTCGACATACTATACTATAACTTTCTTGTAAAATTTTTCAACATTCAATAACATGACTTTTTCACCATAGAATCATTTTATATGGTATTATATGACTGTTTTCATGTTTTCTTTCAACATACAAAAATGGAAAGTATTCATCATAAAATTTTCGACATACTATAATATGATTTTTTTTGTAAAATTTTTCAAAATTCGATAAAATGACTTTTTTTCACCATAGAATCATTTTACATGCTATAATAAAACCGTTTTCATGATTTTTTTCAACATCAAATAAATTTGACATTTTCATCGAAAAATTTCGACATACTATACTATGACGTTTTTTTTGTAAAATTTTCCAACATTTCACGGAATGACTTTATTCCACCATAGAATCATTTTACATGCTATAATATGACCGTTTTTATGATTTTTTTCAACATCAAAAAAATTTTTGTTGACATTTTCATCGAAAAATTTCGACATACTATACTATGGCGTTTTTCTGTAAAATTTTTACATTATTTTTGCAAAATTTTTCAACATTTCACGAATTGACTTTTTTCCACCATAGAGCCATTTTACATGCTATAATACGACCGTTTTCATGATTTTATTCAACATACAAAAATTTGAGGTTTTTATCGGTAAAATTTTCAACGTACTATACCATGGATTTATTTTTTTTTTTTGTAAAATTTTTCAACATTTAATAAAATTACTTTTTTTCACCATAGAATCAATTTACATGCTATAACATGATTGTTTTCATGTTTTTTTTCAACATACAAAAATTTGTCGTTTTTACCGTGAAATTTTCACATACTAGACTATGGCATTTTTTTTTTGTAAAATTTTTCCAACATTTCACGTAAAATGACTTTTTTCCACCATAGAATCTTTCTACATGCTATAATATGACTGTTTTCATGATTTTATTCAACATCAAAAAAATTTGAGGTTTTTACGGTAAAATTTTCGACATTTACTAATACTATAGAATCTTTCTTGTAAAATTTTTCAACATTCAATAACATGACTTTTTTCCACCATAGAATAATTTTATATGGTATTATATGACTGTTTTCATGATTTTCTCTCAACATCCAAAAATGGAAAGTATTCATTGTAAAATTTTCGCCATACTATACTATGACTTTTTTTGCAAAATTTTTCAAAATTCGATAAAATGACTTTTTTTTTTTTTTTTTTACCATAGAATCATTTTATATGGTATTATATGACTGTTTTCATGTTTTCTTTCAACATACAAAAATGGAAAGTATTCATCATAAAATTTTCGACATACTATAATATGATTTTTTTTGTAAAATTTTTCAAAATTCGATAAAATGACTTTTTTTCACCATAGAATCATTTTACATGCTATAATAAAACCGTTTTCATGATTTTTTCAACATCAAATAAATTTGACATTTTCATCGAAAAATTTCGACATACTATACTATGACGTTTTTTTTGTAAAATTTTCCAACATTTCACGGAATGACTTTTTTCCACCATAGAATCATTTTACATGCTATAATATGACCGTTTTCATTATTTTTTTCAACATCAAAAAAATTTTTGTTGACATTTTCATCGAAAAATTTTCGACATACTATACTATGGCATTTTTTGTAAAATTTTACAACATTCGATATATTGACTTTTTCACCATAGAATCAATTTACATGCTATAATATGACTGTTTTCATGATTTTCAACATACAAAAATTTGACGTTTTTATCGTAAAATTTTCAACGTACTATACCATGGCATTTTTTTTTTTTTTTTTTTTTTTTTTTTTTTTTTCAACATTTGATAAAATTACTTTTTTTCACCATAGAATCATTTTACATTCTATAACATGATTGTTGTCATGTTTTTTTTCAACATACAAAAATTTGTCGTTTTTACCGTGAAATTTTCGACACACTATACTATGGCATTTTTTTGTAAATTTTTTTACATTATTTTTGCAAATTTTTCAACATTTCATGAAATGACTTTTTTCCACCATAGAACCATTTTACATGCTATAATATGACCGTTTTCATGATTTTTATTCAACATCACAAAAATTTTTGTTGAGTTTTTATCGAAAAATTTTCGACATACTATACTGTGGCATTTTTTGTAAAATTTTCCAACATTTCATAGATTGACTTTTTCCACCAGAGAATCATTTTACATGCTATAATATGACCGTTTTCATGATTTTTTTTCAACATACAAAAATTTGTTGTTGACATTTTCATGGAAAAATTTTCGACATACTATACTATGGCTTTTTTGTAAAATTTTTCAACATTCAATAAATTGACTTTTTCACCAGAGAATCATTTTATATGGTATTATATGACTGTTTTTATGATTTTTAACATACAAAAATTTGACATTTTTATTGTAAAATTTTCAACGTACTATACCATGACATTTTTTTTTTTTAAAATTTTTCAACATTCAGTAAAATTACTTTTTTTCACCATAGAATTATTTTACATGCTTATATGACCGTTTTCATGTTTTTTTTTCAACATCAAAAAAAATTTGATATTTTCATCGAAAAATTTCGACAAACTATACTATGACATTTTTTCTGTAAAATTTTTACATTATTTTTGCAACATTTTTAACATTAGAAATGACTTTTTTCCACCATAGAACCATTTTACATGCTGTAATACGACCGTTTTCATGATTTTATTCAACATACAAAAATTTGAAGTTTTTACGGTAAAATCTTCGACATACTATACTGTGACTTTTTTTGTAAAATTTTTCAACATTTAAGAAGAAGAAGAAGAAGATCAACCTTTATTCGTCCCACAGTGGGGAATTTCAATTTAAAATGACTTTTTCACCATACAATCATTTTATATGATGTAATAAGACTGTTTTCATGTTTTCTCTAACATACAAAAATTTGAAAGTTTTCATCATAAAATTTTCGACATACTATACCATGACATTTTTTTTTTTAATTTTTCAAAATTCGATAAAATGACTTTTTTTCACCATAAAATCATTTTACATGTTATATCGACCGTTTTCATGATTTTTTTCAACATCAAAAAAATTTGACGTTCCATTGAAAAATTTCACATACTATCTGACATTTTTTTTGTAAAATTTTTCAACATTTAATAAAATATCGTAAAATATCGTAAAATTTTCAATGTACTATACTATGACATTTTTTTTTTTTTTTTTGTAAAATTTTTCAACATTCATTAAAATGACTTCTTTTCACCATAGAATCATTTTACATGCTATAATACGACCGTTTTCATGATTTTATTCAACATACAAAAATTTGAGGTTTTTACGGTAAAATTTTCGACATACTACACTATGACTTTTTTTGTAAAATTTTTTCAACATTTAAGAAGAAGAAGAAGAAGATCAACCTTTATTCGTCCCACAGTGGGGATTCAATTTAAAATGACTTTTTCACCAAAGAATCATTTTACATGATGTAATATGACTGTTTTCATGTTTTCTCTCAACATACAAAAATGGAAAGTATTCATCGTAAAATTTTCCACATACTATACTATGACTTTTTTTGTAAAATTTTTCAAAATTCCATAAAATGACTTTTTTCACCATAGAATCATTTTACATGCTATAATACGACCGTTTTCATGATTTTTTTCAACATCAAAAAAATTTGACATTTTCATCGAAAAATTTCGACATACTATTCTATGGCATTTTTTGTAAAATTTTACAACATTCGATATATTGACTTTTTCCACCATAGAATCAATTTACATGCTATAATATGACTGTTTTCATGATTTTTAACATACAAAAATTTGACGTTTTTATTGTAAAATTTTCAACGTACTATACCATGACATTTTTTTTACAATTTTTCAACATTCGATGAAATTACTTTTTTTCACCATAGATTCATTTTACATGCTATAATACGACCGTTGTCATGAGTTTTTCAACACCAAAAAAAATTGATGTTTTCATCGAAAATTATGACATATTAAACTATTTTTTTATCATTTTTATCATGCAATTTTTCAACATACTATACTGACATTTTTTCATAAAATTTTACGACATACTAAGTATGACGTTTTATCAAGAAATTTTTCAACATACTATACTCATGAAATTTTTCGGCATACTAAACTATGACATTTTTTAATGAAATTTTTCGACATACTATGCTCTGACTTTTTGTTGTGAAATTTTACGACATATTATATTCTGAGATTTTTTCAAGAAATTTTTTGACATACTATACTATGATGATTTTTCATGAAATTTTTTGACATACCAAACTATGACGTTTTATCATGAAATTTTTCGGCATACTAAACTATGACATTTTTTCATGAAATTTTTCCATCTTGCTCTGCTTTTTGTTGTGAAATTTTAGACATATTTTTCTGAGATTTTTTCAAGAAATTTTACAAACTAGACTATGACATTTTTCAAAAATTTTTCAACAAACTAGACAACATTTTTTTCTCAAAATTTTTCTACATACTATATTATGACTTTTTGTTGTAAATTTTACGACATACTGAACTATGACGTTTTATCATGAAATATTTCGACATACTATACTATGACATTTTTTCAAAAAATTTTTGGACATACAATACTATGACATTTTTTCTAAAAATTGTTCAACATAGTATTCTATGATGTTTTTCCATTAAATTTTTTGACATACTATACTGACGTTTTTTCTCAAAATTTTTCAGCATACTATACTATGACTTTTTGTCGTAAAATTTTACGACATACGAAACTATGACATTTTTTCATAAAATTTTTCAACATACTATACTATGACATTTTTTCATAAAATTTTTCGACATACAATACTATGACATTTTTTCTCAAAAGTTTTCAAAATATTATACTATGACATTTTTTCATAAAATTTTACGACATACTAAACTGACATTTTATCATAAAATTTTTTAACATACTATACTATGACGTTTTTCATGAACTTTTTCGACATACTATACTATGACATTTTTTCATAAAATTTATGACATAGTACACTATGACGTTTTACATGAAATTTTTCAACATACTATACTATGACGTTTTTTCTCAAAATTTTTCAACATGCTGTACTATGACTTTTTGTTGTGAAATTTTACGACATACTAAACTATGACATTTTTTAATGAAATTTTTCGACATACTATGCTATGACCTTTTTCTCAAAATTTTTCAACATGCTGTACTATAACTTTATGTTGTGAAATTTTACGACATACTAAACTATCACATTTTTTAATGAAATTTTCGACATAGTATACTATGACTTTTTTTCCTCAAAATTTTTCGGCATACTATACTATGATTTTTTTCGACATACAACACTGACTTATTTTTTCAAAATTGTTCAACATACTATACTATGACTTTTGTCATGAAATTTTTCACCATACTTTAGCGTGACTTTTTTTATAAAAAAAATTCTACATACTATACTGACGTTTTTTTCTAAAAAATTTTCAACATACTATACTATGACATTTTTCATGAACTTTTTCGACATACTATGCTATGACTTTTTTCCCAAATTTTTTTGACATACTATACTATGACTTCTTGTTGTGAAATTTTACGACATAGTAAACTATGACATTTTTTCTAAATTTTTTTTGACATACTATACTATGACGTTTTTTCAAGAAATTTTTTGACATACCATACTATGATTTTTTTCTCATAGTTTTTCAACCCTGAACTATAATTTTTTTCTGAAAAAATTTCGACATACTATACTATGACTTTTTTTCTGAAACTTTTCGACATACGATACTATGACCTTTTTTCTCAATTTTTTTTTTTACATACTATACTATGACATTTTAATCAAGAAATTTTTCTACATACCATACTATGACTTTATCGTTTTAACGTTTTCGATGCACTATACTATGACGTTTTTGGTGAAATTTTTCGACACATTATATTATGACTTTTTTTTTCTCAAAATTTTACGACATACGATACTATGACTTTTTTCCATCACTTTTTTCCATCACATTTCACATACTCTGACTTTTTTCAGTAAATTTTCGACATACTATACTGAGTTTTGTCGCATAATTTTGAGATACTATACTATGACTTTTTCGTGAAATTTTTCAACATACTGTTCTATGACTTTTTTCGTGAAATTTTGACATACTGACTTTTTCAGTAATTTTTCTATAGAATATACTATGACTTGTTTTCATGAAGTATTTCAACATCTTGTGACCTTTCTTAATGAAATTTTCTGTCATATACAATTAAATTTTTGTCATTAAATTTTTCAACATAGTATACTGACTTTTTTTCACAAAATTTTTCAACATACTATACTATGATTTTTGTACAGGAAATTTGTCATCATAGTTTCCTATTACTTCTTTTCATGAACTTTTTTGACCTACTATATTAACACTTTTTATATTTTGATATACTACTATGTGACTATACTACTACTATGACTTCTTTTAAACATACAGTACTGACATTTGTTGATATGCTGTACTTATGAAATATTTTCAACATGTTATATTGTGAATTTTTTTCATGACTTTTTTAGATATGATTTTTTCATGACTCTTTTTAAATAGTCATCTTACTACATCTACTTACTACATTAGACATCTTATTACATCTTGAGACTACAAAATACACAGTTGGAAGAAAAATGGACTTGTATTCAAATATGACTGAATGAATGGTGAATCATTTTTCCAAACATTTCATTTTACTTTTCTTTTTTTTGTTACTGTCATTGTTTGATGTTGGAAAGAAAAAAGGACCTTCACAGGAGCTTAAATTTATCTCCAAATAATTCTCACTGCCACTTGTTTTAGTCTGCATGGATGTAGTAAACTGCATCTGTACAGTCCTGATAGTCATATAAGCTGTAAATCACAGAAAAGTGTATTAAATGACCTTCAATTTTTTTCCTGCGATTGTCAAACAAACTTCTCACTGCTCATTGTACTCTTCTACGAGGCAAACTCCACCCATCTGGCATCAAAGACTGAAATAAGCCCTTAAAGCAGACGGCGGACGCCAGCTGGAAACAAGCTCCATAACATTGTGTATTTAGCCTGTTTGAAGTTGTTGGAGTAATACCTCATGTCTGTGACGTTACTGGAGGTCGTACAAAGTCCAGGAGGAATATATGATGCCAGGAAGAATAAATACATCTGTGAAATGTGTCTTTTCAACACCAGTCACATTAAAGTTATTTACAGTATGTCAGAATAATATCTTCAATCTAACCAAAACTGTTTTTTTGGTAGAAACAATCCTGACAGTATTGAATCAGGCCTCTAATGCCTCTAACTGCAGGTTATTGGACATTATTTCCTTATCTGATGGGACAAGATAGGATCATTTTCTAGCATTCTGTAATTTCTACTGCAGACACTGAAGCTGTTGAAGTATTTCTCAAAGGTATTTACCCCATGTTTGGATTCTGAAGGACCCCCATTATTCTCTGGATCCGGTCCATTGCGACGCTCTCCTGGAAACTGCTGAGACCTGCAGTCAGATAAGAGACAAATCTGTCACTGGGGCATGAGGGGCAGAGGAGGAAGCATCGTCTTGATTATTCTGAAAAGCCTCCTGTATGTGGTCACATTTTACCAGCACATGGACTGTGCACACAAACCAAGTATGATGTGAAATACAGGAACAAGCTAGAGCACAAAACACCAGCATTATACGGTGAATGAAGTGTAACGGGACATACTCTGATGTGGCTTCAACGCACATAACTCACTTTTTGTGTTTGTAATATCACAGAATGTTTAGGACTTTTTGACTATGTAATATTAACTCCAGGTCAGCTTAATAGCGTTTTTGTCCAGAGCTTTCAACCAGATCTCAAACAGCTAACACTGACAAAGACGATAAAATGCGGTTCAAAGATCCAGACAATAAGCTAGTAAGTGTCCCTTGAGGCGTCACTTCCAACATCAGGCATGACTTTTCTTAATTCTCTTCTTTTTAGCTGCAACCAGCACTATAGCATATCAAAAAAGTCATAAAGTATGTCATAAAAAAAGTTATAGTGTAGCATATATAGTAAAAGTCATAGTATAGTATGTCATAAAAAGTCATAGTATAGTATGTCATAAAAGGTCAGAGTATAGTATGTCAAAAAAGTCATAGTATAGTATGTCATAAAAGGTCAGAGTATAGTATGTCAAAAAATCATAGTATAGTATGTCATAAAGTCATAGTATAGTATGTCATAAAAAGTCATAGTATAGTATGTCATAAAAGGTCATAGTATAGTATGTCAAAAAAGTCATAGTATAGTATGTCATAAAAGGTCAGAGTATAGTATGTCATAAAGTCATAGTATAGTATGTGATAAAAGTCATAGTATAGTATGTGATAAAAGTCATAGTATAGTATGTCAAAAAAGTCATAGTATAGTATGTCATAAAAGGTCAGAGTATAGTATATCATAAAAGGTCATAGTATAGTATGTCATAAAGTCATAGTATAGTATGTGATAAAAAGTCATAGTATAGTATATCATAAAAGGTCATAGTATAGTATGTCAAAAAAGTCATAGTATAGTATGTCATAAAAAGTCATAGTATAGTATGTCAAAAAAGTATAGTATAGTATGTATAAAGTCATAGTATAGTATGTGATAAAAGTATAGTATAGTATGTGATAAAAGTCATAGTATAGTATGTCAAAAAAGTATAGTATAGTATGTCATAAAAAGTCATAGTATAGTATGTCATAAAAAGTCATAGTATAGTATGTCATAAAGTCATAGTATAGTATGTGATAAAAGTCATAGTATAGTATGTGATAAAAGTCATAGTATAGTATGTGAAAAAAGTCATAGTATAGTATGTCATAAAAAGTCATAGTATAGTATGTCATAAAAAGTCATAGTATAGTATGTCATAAAAAGTCATAGTATAGTATGTCATAAAAAGTCATTGTATAGTATGTCAAAAAAGTCATTGTATAGTATGTCATAAAAAGTCATAGTATAGTATGTCATAAAGTATAGTATAGTATGTCATAAAAAGTCATAGTATAGTATATATAAAAGGTCATAGTATAGTATGTCATAAAGTCATAGTATAGTATGTGATAAAAGTCATAGTATAGTATGTCAAAAAAGTCATTGTATAGTATGTCAAAAAAGTCATTGTATAGTATGTCATAAAAATCATAGTATAGTATGTCATAAAAAGTCATAGTATAGTATGTCAAAAAAGTCATAGTTAGTTGTCATAAAAAGTATAGTATAGTGTATATAAAAGGTCATAGTATAGTATGTCATAAAGTATAGTATAGTATGTGATAAAAGTCATAGTATAGTATATCATAAAAGGTCATAGTATAGTATGTCAAAAAGTATAGTATAGTATGTCATAAAAAGTATAGTATAGTATGTCAAAAAAGTATAGTATAGTATGTCATAAAGTATAGTATAGTATGTGATAAAAGTATAGTATAGTATGTGATAAAAGTCATAGTATTGTATGTCAAAAAAGTATAGTATAGTATGTCATAAAAAGTCATAGTATAGTATGTCATAAAAAGTCATAGTATAGTATGTCATAAAGTCATAGTATAGTATGTGATAAAAGTCATAGTATAGTATGTGATAAAAGTCATAGTATAGTATGTCAAAAAAGTCATAGTATAGTATGTCATAAAAAGTCATAGTATAGTATGTCATAAAAAGTCATAGTATAGTATGTCATAAAAAGTCATTGTATAGTATGTCAAAAAAGTCATTGTATAGTATGTCATAAAAAGTCATAGTATAGTATGTCATAAAGTCATAGTATAGTATGTCATAAAAAGTCATAGTATAGTTTTTCATAAAAGGTCATAGTATAGTATGTCATAAAGTCATAGTATAGTATGTGATAAAAGTCATAGTATAGTATGTCAAAAAAGTCATTGTATAGTATGTCAAAAAAGTCATTGTATAGTATGTCATAAAAATCATAGTATAGTATGTCATAAAAAGTCATAGTATAGTATGTGATAAAAGTCATAGTATAGTATGTCATAAAAAGTCATAGTATAGTATGTGATAAAAGTCATAGTATAGTATGTCAAAAAAAGTCATAGTATAGTATGTGATAAAAGTCATAGTATAGTATGTCATAAAAAGTCATAGTATAGTATGTGATAAAAGTCATAGTATAGTATGTCATAAAAAGTCATAGTATAGTATGTGATAAAAGTCATAGTATAGTATGTGATAAAAGTCATAGTATAGTATGTCAAAAAGTCATAGTATAGTATATCATAAAGTCATAGTATAGTATGTCATAAAAGTCATAGTATAGTATGTCATAAAAAGTCAAAGTATAGTATATCATAAAGTCATAGTATAGTATGTCAACAAGTAGACTTCCAGATCTAGAACTGTACCAGGATCTTCTGGGTCATCCAGGTCTTACTGGGCCCTACTGTGCTCGGTCACATGACTCCCAACATCACCACTTGTGCTGTCGCCACAGTCTGGGTCTCCGCAGACATTAACAGCAGATTTGACTTTAAGTGCATTTTACAACTTTTAGAACATAATGATTTGAATACGGACTATTAGAGTGTTCATACTGGGGAGTTGATTCACCTCTAAATAAAAGATCCTCTGAGTTACAGACGTCTCTCTCAATGGAAGTCTATGAGAAAAAGTCTTTTTGGGCCCAGTGACGTCACATGACTGACACAGAAGTTGTAGTACCGCCCTTTGACCACTACGAACATGTTGGGATCAACAACCGGCGCTCCTCCTGTGGACTTGGTGTATGGTAGCCACTTTCAGTCCAAAATGGCGGAAGCGTAGCTCTTTCTGGGGGTGATGTTGAAATGGAATGAACAGCTGACTTTCACTTCTTATCAATATACGTTCTTCGGCTGCAGTCCTGTTCATGTCTTGATGCTGCAGTGGTTTGATTCAGTATGAGAGAATACCTACAGTATATCTATAATGTAGATTTTATCTGTCTCGTATTTGGCCCAGTGTGCAGGACGTCTGAAGCTCATATCGCTCCTAAATCGCGTCTCTCATCTCTGAAGCAGTTTTAATTTAAAGGGATGTTAAACGACTCGTGAGGCCTTTGAAGATGTTTTTTTCTTTTTGTTCTGCAGCTGTAATGTTCAGTCTTCTGCTTCTCTGAGTCTTTTATTGTAGATGTTCAGCTTCAATTATTTCTAAATGAACACATTCATTGAGGGAAGAATATTTTTTGACTCACAGTAAATCAAAGGAATAATGAGAAGAAACGTGCAGACTGCAGGAGGTGTAATGGAGCAAAAGGGAGTAAAATCACAGTGAGGTGAGATTTTTTCTTCTACATTTAAAGCTAAAACAAGGTGTCAGGGAGAAAGATAATGAGAGAAGGAACATTTGGAGAGATTGTCCAAATGTATGTGATAATCTTGTTGGTATCCGGGTGATTTTAGGCCTACTGGCATACTTTGAAGATATCACTAAATATTAGAGGTTGAAAAAAATGTCAAAAAATTGGTCGACCAATTGATCACGCAGATTTTCAGACATTTTTAGATTATAACTTACAGTCTTTTTACACATTTTACGCTTCTAATTCGTACAGTTTAATGTACATTTTTGCACATTTTTAGGTTAGAATTTAGTCTTCATGCACATTTTTGTGATATCTACACATCTGTCACTTTATGTAGTCTACATATTGTAATAATACTCACTGTACACACAGTATATAGACATCTTCACATGTACATAATCATCCAGTCCATGAACTGCGTATCCATCCAGTATTTATTTCTGTGCACTATTTGTGTTGTTTACAACTTCAAGAACTCCTGACTTGTATATAGAAATTTGATTTTTACTTTTATTTTGTTTTCTTGTTTTTCTGTTGGTCGTAGCTGTTAATTCTGTTCTGTGTAAATACGCTGAAAGAGCTGCATAAAGTCAGTTTACCTGTATGTAGGTATAATATACCTGGCAAAATGAACCTGATTCTGATGCTGTCTGGGTGTGAATCAGGAGAACATACAGTGAAATGTTTTTATAACCACCCCACTTTTTGCGTCAACCATCCTCGCATGGTGTGTCTATCTTTAGCAGCGTGATGTGCACAGAACGTGTCCATTAACAAACCTGCAGAGCGCTACAGGAGGGAAATGTGAAAGCTGGGATTAGACACTTACGTTCAGAGTACCTGCCTGATCTCAGGCCCTGCAGGATGGTCGACAGCGGCTGGATGTAGCACTGCAGCTCCGTGCACTGTGTGGAACAGATAAGTGGGTTAGCATTCACGCTATCAGTGCTGCTGCACCACCTAAAGTGTTTTCGAATAGCTACCCAAGTGTGCCCATCCACAGTAGACTGCTTATTGCTTTCCTAAAATAAGTCACATAATCACCACAGTTAATTTAATGGGTAGTGTGTGTGTGTGTGTGTGTGTGTGTGTGCTGCTGCACAAGATTTACAGCTTATCTGAATTTCTCCAGTTTCTCATTTTGTCAATGACTTATTGATTTACAGCTAAGTGACTGATAACCCATTTACAAGTGTCCCCGTTTGATGCCATTAGTCTCGTGTTAACTCCGAGGGTAAACGTCCCCAGGCACTTCAATAAGAGGCTGCCATTAACAGCTGACAAAAGCTAATGGAGAAACTGATCGCAATCGACAGCTTCAATCACACGTGGCTCGTCAAGCTGAGCGCCGTTCATCCCTGGGCGCCGCCCTGCAGCTCAGACGGATACATGAGACCCAGCAGCACCACACGGACTACCGAGAAAACCGGACCCATCAGATCCTCTTACATCTCTGCCGTTTGATGCCTCCCTGCAGCTACTCTGTCATCTAGAGATGTAGTTTACCCACTTCCTCCATCAACCTTCCCGGCACTTCTTTCATTTCTGTTATTGACTTACAGAAATATATTTTTGTCAAATGCTGAGCAGGAAGCAGCTGAACAGTGACAGAAGATGTAAGGAAATGCTGAAGATGTGACTACTACAAATGAAGGGAATACCCACTGAGCCTCTAGCAAAAAGCAGTGATGTAGGATCAGTATGGTTATGAATAATGTGAACGCTAGCAAAAGCAAAGCATAGCAAAGTTAACATTATAGCTGTCTAAGTTTGGAAATAACTAACACGAGCAGCTCAGATTTTTCAAAGTGGGGTTGTTCATATACTCCCATGTTCTGTGAGGTAAAATTAATGTTATTTTATGGCTTCTGTTCCCCGTTAGAGAGGGCTGTCTGACAGCGAGGTAAAGCAGCTGTGGACAGCAGCAGCAGAAAAATGTATTTTAACAGTCATTTTGTCTGGAGATGCAGGTCTACTGCTGCCTCCATCAGTTAGTTTGTTTGAATTATTGTGACTTTTAGATCCAAACTAGCATGGCGTCCACGTTCATCGCTTAGCTTCCTGCTGGTGACCGCCATCTAAGTAACTGTATGTAAAAGGGATGTTAATAATTAATAGTTTAACAGATAACCGGCAAAAAGCAGTTTAACCAATTAACACCATTGGTTAAACAGTTTAACCAATTCACACTATTGGTTAAAACGGTTAAAAGAAATGTTAATAATAAATTAGAACTGAGAAAAACAGAGTAGCGGCTCATCACTTTAAGGAGAAAAGCTGGTCCACCTTCACAGAGAGCCGACACAGATACAGGAAGATGTCGGACACTGTGAAGTTACGCTACTGTGGGCACGAAGCTAAGGGCAATGCTAGCAGCTAGCAGCACACACTGTCACACAACACACACACTGTCAGACAACCGCTACCGTTAATCCAGGCAGACATACAGCTGACAACCTGCTAAACTAAACTAAATGTGGTGGAGACTTTTACTGGGCTGAATGTCCGCGACACTACACACCGCACCATGGCTGCTACAGTAACTCTGCTGACGGTGAACTGGAGACAAGGAACGCAGCACCGTGGCTGCTACAGTAACTCTGCTGACGGTGAACTGGAGACAGTGAACGCAGCACCGTGGCTGCTACAGTAACTCTCCTGACGGTGAACTGGAGACAGTGAACGCAGCACCGTGGCTGCTACAGTCACTCTGCTGACAGTGAACTGGAGACAGTGAACGCAGCACCATGGCTGCTACAGTAACTCTGCTGACAGTGAACTGGAGAAGGTGAACGCAGCACCGTGGCTGCTACAGTAACTCTGATGGTGAACTGGAGACAGTGAACGCAGCACAGTGGCTGCTACAGTAACTCTGCTGACAGTGAACTGGAGACAGTGAACGCAGCACCATGGCTGCTACAGTAACTCTGCTGACAGTGAACTGGAGAAGGTGAACGCAGCACCGTGGCTGCTACAGTAACTCTGCTGACGGTGAACTGGAGACAGTGAACGCAGCACCGTGGCTGCTACAGTAACTCTGCTGACAGTGAACTGGAGACAGTGAACGCAGCACCGTGGCTGCTACAGTAACTCTGCTGACAGTGAACTGGAGACAGTGAACGCAGCACCGTGGCTGCCAGTGAAGCTGTAAACACTGCAGGTCACTCAGTTTAAATAATTGGGCAGATATTTTCAAGATGGTGTGTTGTATCTGCTAATTTCCCTACTGGTATTTTATCGATGATGCTGTTGGATTTTATTTTACCCATTTGTTTTACGATTGTTTTTTGGGTGTGGATATCTATTTTATACAATATATATATATATTTACTAAGCTTTGTAAATAAAATTGTGTGGTTTGTCTGAGACCTCCTGGGCCGGGCAGAACAATCACGAGGGCCGGTTCCGGCCCGCGGGCCGTATAATGCCCAGCCGTATAGTTGCCCATAATGTGCTTCCTGCGTGGGGAAGACTCCATTTCCCGTTTCTGGGAAGTTAAACATAAGTTTGATCTTAAGTTTGAGCGTAAAGTTATGTTTCACAATGAACTCCTCACTAGAACTTAACTCAGCTTTAATACAAACACTGTTGACGTTTCATACGGTGTAAAGAGAAAAGACAGAAAGCCAAAACTATGAAAAGTGCTGCTGGTTTCTGTCATTAGTCCATCCTTCTAACCATTCTGCCATATCAACAGTAAATAAGGACTGACTGGCTCCTTCTCCAGAGAAGCATAAACTATTAAAGCTCCATCTTAACATGTATTTTATTGTACTGCAACCTAATTTTTTAGTTACGTTATAGAGAAACTCCTCTACATTCAAACTAATGCTGCATTTGGACACAAACAAAACAGTTTTAGCCTGCAGCTCCATGAAGAAATGATTCCCCATTTTGATGTAAAACAGCTTAACAGGTCTGGTCTGAGTCCGGACCTCAAACCCATCTGGGATGAACTGGAACGCCGGCTGTGAGCTGGACCTGATCACCAACATCAGTGTTGGACCTCACTGATAATTTTGTGTCTCAATGGGAGTAAATCCCTGCAGCAGGTTCAACATCTGGAGGAAAGAATCTAAATAAACAAATTTATTCAAGAACTGTACTCGAGTACAATTTGAGTTACTTGTATTTTATTTGTTTCCTTTGTCACTATAGTTTTATTCCACTACAATGCAGACTAAATACTGTATTTTTTACTTCACTACATTTATCTGGCAGCTACAGTTCAAAATTCTCTTCAATCAAAACCAGTAGAGATGTTACCCGAGTTTAACCGACATTGGACTATATATGGACTATAGTTCTGCCCCTCTCAACTCCCACCACAAAGTTAAATTAAGTTAATGGAATAAATTGGGTTTGATAATATTTGTGATGGTAAAAAAAAAAAAAAAAAAGATTATGATTCACTTGAGAATGATTTTGATCTTTGATGGATGAGTAATGATGAGGGTTTCTGAATCTCATAAATTCATAGATTTATGCTATAATAACACATACAAATGTGAGTGTGTGCCCACATACAGTATTTTTGTGTCTACATGCATTTATTGATGCACAAGCATGTGTTTTTGTTTCTGAACTCATTTTTTAAATAAATTGTAAAATAGTTCTGCTTGCAATTATTTTTCCTAGACTTCTGCTTTCAGAGATTGTTGGTGAATAATTTATTAATAAAACTAATAATAATTAAATGTAGAGGCAATTTTGTAATATGATCAAGAGCAGATATATTTATATATAATAACAACCGGCCCTTTGAGGGGAACCACGACGCTGAAGTGGCCGGGATGAAACTGAATTTGACACCACTGGATTAACGGCATCGGTTAAAACAGTTAGCTACGGGAATGTTTGCTATTAGCCTACAAGCTAAATATGTTTCAGCTGAAGATGACAGTAAGGTTTATATTACTGAAGCAGCTGACACGTACTGTTAGCTCGTAGGCTAATAGCAAACATTCCAGTAGCGAACGTTAGCTTGCAGTCACTCACTGCAGCTTTTTTCCGTCTCCCACTCTATCATGGTAGAAAAGGGAGGACATGTCAAAGAGCCACTCTTGTTCACAACTCCACCACTTCCTCCATGTTTACTGTCTACCCCGTTTGCTGCCTCCTGGTTGGTGGTACAGAGAGTGCTCCTATTGGTTGTTGACCATGTTTGCGTCATCGAACTTACGATAATATTAAACACGCTTGATTTTATCGGCACGTCAAGACGAGAAAAGGCCTCAGACTGAGTTTTATGACCACGTCCATTTCCTCTTTTAACAGTGACATAATCTCACTTCAGGCAGATGACCGGAGTGCTGTCTTTCACTCCTGGTGACCAGAACAGTGGACGCTGTTAATAGCAGTAAGCTGATGCATCGTGGACTGTCCACATACTTGATGAAGGATAACATCGACGCCAAACGGCAGCTATAGAAAGAAGCCGTCACTCTTTGATTTACACCACAGCCGGTCTGGATCACTGAAACGTTTCCATTTTACCTTCATGGCAGATATTTGAATTTGGTGAATTCTGGTCAACCACCAAAAGAAATGCTTGAAACAACACCACCACATTATGTTTAGTGATTTAGAGTGTGTGACAGACTCTCACCTTCTGTGAAAACCGTTCGTTTTCAGCGTCTGGAAGAGTCTTTTCACAGAGTCCATCCAAAGCGGCGCCGTGAGCTCTCTTCCTGGTTGACCGGTGCTTTGACTCCGCAGAAAGCTGCTCACAAACAGAAGTAAATCCCTGAACTGGACTGACCGTCGGGGTCTGCAGGGCGGCTGGAGAGTCAGCGCCGACCCCACAGCGGAATCCATCTTTACAGTCACAGCGGTCACTCCTCCTCCTCCTCCTCTTCCTCCTCCTCCTCCTCTGGGTCAATCCAGAGTGGAAGCAGCTTGTCGGAGACTCCCTTGAGGATGACGTTGAGGATGATGGCGGCACCGGCGACTCCTCTGTGTGCTGAGGACTTAATCTCTTTGGGCTGTCGTAGTCGTCCTCATCGCTGGCGAGCCAGTCAATGGAGTAATCCGAGTCCGAGGTCGACATGTTGGAGCTTGACCGTCAGCCAGCAGAGAGCATCACGACCTGCCGGGAAAACACACCTTGTTGTAAACAACATGTCAAAAGATGTGTTTTTAAAAGTGTGTGTGATGTGTTTCTGTTGACTGACTTTGTTCAAACATAAAGAACTTTATTTCAAACTCAAGTGTAGATCACAAACTTTACAAAGACTTTTAGTCCCAGGAGCTGGTTTAAGGAACTAAACGGCTCCTTCAGCCCACTGTTGTCGGCGTTTTCACCGCCGTCTCTGCAAAGATGACGCAAATCAGTCCGCTGACGTACGACAAAGCAACATGAGGTTGGATTAGTAAAAACTCTGAGTTAGTTAAGCCTGAGATGAAGTAAACTCTGGATTTTCAGTTACAGCAAGAGGTCCAACTTAAAATAAAGGTAATGCGTGAAAGCAAGTCTAGTAAATGATGACTTAATGGACAACACTGAATAAAACTTTATTGTATTATTGACCTTTTCCCTCTGACACCAAATATGTGTACGGCTGAATATTTGGGGGAGAAGGGTGTAAAATGATAAATGAGACATTGACGATATCTGCGTTGAATGTGTTTGTCAGCCTTAAAGACACAGGAGTCCTTTTCTTGTATATTTCTCTCTCACAGAATATAAATCATACTGTCAGAGCGGAGTATGATGATTTTAATGATGTTACAGCTACTTAAGGGGAAAGAAAAGGAGAAAGTATGATGTTAAAGAGGAGACTCAACAGGCAGAAACATTGTTTTTATGCTCTGATTAATTTGGGCTATTTTGCTCCCATATCGTCTTTCAGAAAACACCCGAAGTACACATTTTACCGCTTTGTCTGTTTGGGTCTGTTTTATCGATTATTAACCGTTGAGTGACAAGATTTGTGCCTCGCATTTAGCAGTGCGCCAGCTGTAGTATATGAGCACAACAGACAACCAAGTCAACAGTTCATCATCAGGAGAGTTACTGTAGCAGCCACGGTGCTGCGTTCACTGTCTCCAGTTCACCGTCAGAAGAGTTACTGTAGCAGCCACGGTGCTGCGTTCACTGTTTCCAGTTCACCATCAGGAGAGTTACTGTAGCAGCCACGGTGCTGCGTTCACTGTTTCCAGTTCACCATCAGAGTTACTGTAGCAGCCACGGTGCTGCGTTCGCTGTCTCCAGTTCACCGTCAGGAGAGTTACTGTAGCAGCCACGGTGCTGCGTTCACTGTCTCCAGTTCACCATCAGGAGAGTTACTGTAGCAGCCACGGTGCTGCGTTCGCTGTCTCCAGTTCACCGTCAGGAGAGTTACTGTGGCAGCCACGGTGCTGCGTTCACTGTCTCCAGTTCACCGTCAGGAGAGTTACTGTAGCAGCCACGGTGCTGCGTTCACTGTCACCAGTTCACCGTCAGGAGAGTTACTGTAGCAGCCACGGTGCTGCGTTCACTGTCTCCAGTTCACCGTCAGGAGAGTTACTGTAGCAGCCACGGTGCTGCGTTCACTGTCTCCATTTCACCGTCAGCAGAGTTACTGTAGCAGCCACGGTGCTGTGTTCACTGTCTCCAGTTCACCATCAGAGTTACTGTAGCAGCCACGGTGCTGCGTTCGCTGTCTCCAGTTCACCGTCAGGAGAGTTACTGTAGCAGCCACGGTGCTGCGTTCGCTGTCTCCAGTTCACCGTCAGGAGAGTTACTGCAGCAGCCACGGTGCTGCGTTCACTGTCTCCAGTTCACCGTCAGCAGAGTTACTGTAGCAGCCACGGTGCTGCGTTCACTGTCTCCAGTTCACCGTCAGGGAGAGTTACTGTAGCAGCCACGGTGCTGCGTTCACTGTCTCCAGTTCACCGTCAGGAGAGTTACTGTAGCAGCCACGGTGCTGCGTTCACTGTCACCAATTCACCGTCAGGAGAGTTACTGTAGCAGCCACGATGCTGCGTTCACTGTCTCCATTTCACCGTCAGGAGAGTTACTGTAGCAGCCACGGTGCTGCGTTCACTGTCTCCAGTTCACCGTCAGGAGAGTTACTGTAGCAGCCACGGTGTTGCGTTCACTGTCTCCAGTTCACCATCAGAGTTACTGTAGCAGCCACGGTGCTGCGTTCGCTGTCTCCAGTTCACCGTCAGGAGAATTACTGTAGCAGCCACGGTGCTGCATTCACTGTCTCCAAAGTTACTGTTGCAGCCACGGTGCTGCGTTCACTGTCACCAGTAGACAATGTAGCAGACAGTGTGTGTTCAGTTTATTTGTCGGTGAATAAATGCTACAAGGCTACAAGCTACAACTTCTCAGCTGGAAGTCCAGAGCCAACTTCCTGTATCTGCGCTGACTCTCTTAAGGTGGACCAGCTTTCCTCCTTAAAGTGACGAGACGCTCCTCTGATTTTTTCTCAGCTTATTAATTAATTATTAATATTTCTTTTAACTCTTTAACCGATAGTGTTAATCAGTTAAAATGTTGGTTATCGGTTAATTAGAAACATCCTTTCCTGTAACCACTAACAAACCTGCTAATTATAAACTAATAATCGAATCTGTTGTGAACAACAAACTACTTATTAAGAGATTTGAGCTAATTGGTTTGGGAAAAAAATATAATGATCAATAGCATTTTCTAGACTGAACCAAAAACATAACCTGCACATTTAATGAAAATATTAGCTGTTAGTGGCAGACCTGCATAAAACAAACAAAATGAAGACATTGACGATATCTGCGTTGAATGTGTTTGTCAGCCTTAAAGACACAGGAGTCCTTTTCTTGTATATTTCTCTCTCACAGAATATAAATCATACTGTAGAGTGGAGTATGATGATTTTAATGATGTTACAGCTACTTAAGGGGAAAGAAAAGGAGAAAGTATGATGTTAAAGAGGAGACTCAACAGGCAGAAACATTGTTTTTATGCTCTGATTAATTTGGGCTATTTTGCTCCCATATCTTCTTTCAGAAAACACCCGAAGTACACATTTTCCGCTTTGTCTGTTTGGGTCTGTAGTTAATTTTGAAAAATTGTTCTTTTTATTTTATCGATTATTAACCGTTGAGTGACAAGATTTGTGCCTCGCATTTAGCAGTGCGCCAGCTGTAGTATATGAGCACAACAGACAACCAAGTCAACAGTTCATCATCAGGAGAGTTACTGTAGCAGCCACGGTGCTGCGTTCACTGTCTCCAGTTCACCGTCAAGAGAGTTACTGTAGCAGCCACGGTGCTGCGTTCACTGTCTCCAGTTCACCGTCAGGAGAGTTACTGTAGCAGCCACGGTGCTGCGTTCACTGGCTCCAGTTCACCGTCAGCAGAGTTACTGTAGCAGCCACGGTGCTGCGTTCACTGTCTCCGGTTCACCATCAGAGTTACTGTAGCAGCCACGGTGCTGCGTTCACTGTTTCCAGTTCACCATCAGGAGAGTGACTGTAGCAGCCACGGTGCTGCGTTCACTGTCTCCAGTTCACCATCAGAGTTACTGTAGCAGCCACGGTGCTGCGTTCGCTGTCTCCAGTTCACCGTCAGGAGAGTTACTGTAGCAGCCACGGTCCTGCGTTCACTGTCTCCAGTTCACCGTCAGGAGAGTTACTGTAGCAGCCACGGTGCTGCGTTCACTGTCTCCAGTTCACCGTCAGCAGAGTTACTGTAGCAGCCACGGTGCTGCGTTCACTGTCTCCAGTTCACCGTCAGGAGAGTTACTGTAGCAGCCACGGTGCTGCGTTCACTGTCTCCAGTTCACCGTCAGGAGAGTTACTGTAGCAGCCACGGTGCTGCGTTCACTGTCACCAGTTCACCGTCAGGAGAGTTACCTTAGCAGCCACGGTGCTGCGTTCACTGTCTCCAGTTCACCGTCAGGAGAGTTACTATAGCAGCCACGGTGCTGCGTTCACTGTCTCCAGTTCACCGTCAGGAGAGTTACTGTAGCAGCCACGGTGTTGCGTTCACTGTCTCCAGTTCACCATCAGAGTTACTGTAGCAGCCACGGTACTGCGTTCGCTGTCTCCAGTTCACCATCAGGAGAATTACTGTAGCAGCCACAGTGCTGCGTTCACTGTTTCCAGTTCACCGTCAGCAGAGTTACTGTAGCAGCCACTGTGCTGCGTTAACTGTTTCCAGTTCACCATCAGGAGAGTTACTGTAGCAGCCACAGTGTTGCGTTCACTGTCTCCAGTTCACCATCAGAGTTACTGTAGCAGCCACGGTGCTGCGTTCGCTGTCTCCAGTTCACCATCAGGAGAATTACTGTAGCAGCCACGGTGCTGCATTCACTGTCTCCAAAGTTACTGTTGCAGCCACGGTGCTGCGTTCACTGTCACCAGTAGACAATGTAGCAGACAGTGTGTGTTCAGTTTATTTGTCGGTGAATAAATGCTACGAGGCTACAAGCTACAACTCCTCAGCTGGAAGTCCAGAGCCAACTTCCTGTATCTGCGCCGACTCTCTTAAGGTGGACCAGCTTTCCTCCTTAAAGTGACGAGACGCTCCTCTGAGTTTTTCTCAGCTTATTAATTAATTATTAATATTTCTTTTAACTCTTTAACCGATAGTGTTAATCAGTTAAAATGTTGGTTATCGGTTAATTAGAAACATCCTTTCCTGTAACCACTAACAAACCTGCTAATTATAAACTAATAATCGAATCTGTTGAGAACAACAAACTACTTATTAAGAGATTTGAGCTAATTGGTTTGGGAAAAAAATATAATGATCAATTGCATTTTCTAGACTGAACCAAAAACATAACCTGCACATTTAATGAAAATATTAGCTGTTAGTGGCAGACCTGCATAAAATAAACAAAATGAAGTTTAGGGTTTAAATGTTTCTTTAGCAGAATTATAACCAAGACAGAGAAAAGGGAAAAGGCTTAAAACAGTTTACACTATTACTTCCATTATTAATTTGAGGATTATTTACCCGAGTGTTTTCTCATTTCACGGATTAATCATTTAGTCTATAAAAAAAGATAATAGTGAAAAATGTCCGTATTTGTCCAACAAACAGCCTGAATTATTCAGCTTACAATCATTCACATTTACGTAGCCTGTACCAGTTAGTTGTTAAAATATGGCTCAAATTTAGAGCGTCATAACGCGATTAAATGAGGATTAACAGGGAGCAGAAAGTGTTGTGGTGCTGCAGCTCAGCTGGTGTCATTTGATTAGATTTCCCAGCCCACCCAGTCCACCCAGTCCACCCAGCCTGGATCCTGCTCTCAGAGCCACTACAGCACAGCTCTGGAGATGGCCAGCAGATTAAATAACCTCCTCTGCCTTTTCCAAATGGGCAGGTCGTCCAGCATTATGTAAGAAAAAAACATCCAAACACATGGACCTGTTTCAGTTCACATGCACACACGCTGCTGATACAAGTGTCAACGACTGTCATGTAGATTTATTTCCTCTACTTGGGCTCGAAAAGCAGCACAGAAAACACCACAGTCCGTTTAAAAAACGCACTAATTAGAGACTGCGGGAAGTTAACCGGCAGACATTAACCTGACCTGCACGTTCAGCACGCTGCAGAGCTGCGTTTCAACCCGCAAACATCAGCTCCAAAATCCGGCTCTCAGTTTGTGCGCTGCAGCCTCTCAGCCCCGCGGAACGATCCTCGCTCATTATATTATATCAATAATAATAATAGTGATAAAATCTAATGGATCCAGGTGAGCTGTGAGCGGTGGAGGCAGAGCTGGGTGTGTGTTGGAGCAGCAGACCGTCACTTACCAGAAGTGCACCGTGCGTTTCCCGTCCGGCTCGGTGAGCTGAGGACACGCGGCAGACAGTGTGCTCGTGCGGACGCGCCGACGGACAGAGCTGACTGATGATGGAGCGAAACCATGAAACCAGCAGACGCAGGAAGGCGGGCGGGCGGGAGTCCCATCCAGCCCGTGCAGCCTCTCCCTGGGCAACGTGTCCGAGAGAGGCGGGGCACAACCGTCTCCTCTCCCCGCCGGTCTGGAGCTCCTCACCGACCACGCACGCACACACACACACGAGCAGCAACCGCGTTCACACACACACACACACACACACACACACACACACACACACACACACACACACACACACACACACACACGGAAAAGGAAATTATTGTGGGAAAATAAATAAAACGGTTGGGAACAAAAAGCGCGCACGTAATCACGTCATGACGAAACAATGTAGCGTCACCGCCCGTGCTCCTTCAATTAAACTCTCCCATTGGCTCAGAGTCAGCGCAGCACGTGACGAGCAGAGGGACTAATTAATGATGCGTTGAAGGACATCCTGGAAATGTTAAAATTAACTAAACACGTTAATAGAAGTGGACTTTGCCCATAACTCAGATTCACACTGAAATTATTTGAAGGCAGAATTAAACAAAAGGGGAAAAGAAGTTGTTTTACTCAAGTAAAACTAACAATACCACCTTATAGAAATAATCTGGTGCTATAAAAGTCCTGCGTTTCATTTTTATTGGTTATATTGTATACTGTATGTATGATACAGTATGTGTGTGTATACAGTATACTCTATGCGTGTGTGTATGTATACTGTATATAGGTGTATAGCTGTATGTGTGTATATATAATTATTTTAAAATAATAAATATTTTCAACAGTTTATTCATTACATTTAGTAAATGTTAACTTTTAGCTTATTATTTGACTCTGTATTCATTACTTTTAGCCAGCTATTTCAACCGTTTATTATTTTTTGCAAAGTTTAAACCAACTATTTCAACTGTTAAACTAATACTTCTAGCTAAATTTTAAGCTAACTCTTACAACTGTATATCCATTACTCTTAGCTAACCTTTAGCTAGCTAATTTCAACTGTTTTGCATTACTTTTAGCTAAATATTTAAACTATTTCCCTGTTACTTTAGCTAACTCAGCTAAATGTTTCAACTATTTATCCATTATTTTTAGCAAACCTTTAGTTAAATATTTCAACTGTTTTGAATAACTTTTCGCTAAATATTGCAACTATTCATGCATCACTTTTACCTAAGTTTTAGCTATTACCTACTAGACTACCCATTACTTTTAGCTACTATTTCAGCTGTTTATCCATTACTTTTTTAGATTTTTGTACCATATTTTTGAACTGTTTTTGAACATCTTTAATGGTTCCAACAACCGTTGGATTGGAAGCTTTATGCGACAGGTACATTTAAGAGTTTATAGCAAGACAAAGTTATATTTAAGACAAAGACTAGGTGTATTTTTATGCAACTGTCCCCTGGCTCAAGCTCTACTGCACAGACATGACGGTGATAGCAATCTTCACAGTTCTTGGCAACACAGCGATAAACTATCAAACTATACCTTTGGAGAAATGTATTGTGAATTCATGAATAAGAAAAGGAGAATGAAGGGCAAGTGTTCCTCTCTTTCTTTCTATTAACATGCATTTTGTTCCTGGAAAAAGGGATGGCACATAATTTAAAAGCAGTTAAATTATTAGTCTTCAGTGACAGCCAGGGAGTGTTTCTTATTTAAATATTTGATAGACAAGTCCTACTATTCAATATTAAGTCAAAATACGGCACATGGGACCTCCAAATCTGGGGAGGTGACTTCTTGTAGGACTGAAGACATCACTGGTGTTTCTGCCAGTACTCATCGTTTGCACCAGTACAAGGAATCATCTGCCCACTGAGCAATTTATAACCTGAACGGAGAGAGTTGCTGAGATATGACCCATTTCGAGTTCATGGCTTCACTGACAATTGTGTCACAGCCCAAATGGTCTGTAGCTAATAAATGAGAGACTTGCAGTGATGTTGAAACTATCAATCAATACTTGGATAAACCAAATGTGATTGATGCACTGTGACTCACAAGCATTGGCTCACAATGCATATAAATACTTTCATTCCAAAATATACTGTATGCTTTGCACTAAAATATTTCTTTAGGGCTGTCAAAGTTAATGCGATAATAGAGTGACGATACTGGTATCATATGAAACTAGAAAACCTAAAGAATCCGTCGGCACCAACCAAGTGGTTGGAGGTTGGAGATGGAGGTTAAAAATGTTGGTGAGGAAAAACTGTCATGTCCATGTCTAAAGGGGTCCCTTGACCTCTGACCTCCAGATGTGTGGATGTAAATGGGTTCTCTGGGTCCCCACCAGTCTCCCCTTTACAGACATGCCCACTTTATGATAGTCCCAGTCAGTCTGGATCAAGTCATAGTCAAGTCACCAACTTCAGCAACCAGCAGCAGAGCTACGGTTCCACCATTTTGGACTGAAAGCGACTACCAGACGCCAGTAAAATGTCCGCCAACAAAGAGCATTACAAAAGTGAAACTAAATGATTTCTGTTCTATTGTTATTGTTACTTTGTATTGTATTATTGTTGTTAATGTCTCTACTGAAATGGCCTGTGTTGAACAATAAAAATATTATAAATATGCATACTATTATAACTATTTAGTTACTTACTTATTTATCTATTAAACGTTTTGCTCGGCTGCTTGCCAGAGGAGTATAAAGTGAGTGAAGGACAAAAATGGAAGTTAGAAGAATCCAGTTTTTCTAAACCTTTTTCATGTCAAGGATCCAAAATAGAGTCCAATAGAGTCCAGACCATGGATGTAGAGGAGGTTGTGTCCTATTACACTTCACTTAAATCCTGTTGATGTCATGCTACTAGCGCGACTAGCTACAGGCCGATAGCCGGTTGTTTAAGAACAGAGACATTAATATATCCACCACCATTCAGACTGACAACATACAGCCCATGGGTGGATTAGAATATAATAAAAATGATCAATTACAGCCAATATATCATTATTACAGCTGCATACAGCTGCAGGAAGCTGGTAGAACCAGATATGTGATATGAGCGTTCAGGGCGGTGCAGTCTGTGGGTCTGATGTTCATTATGAAGGAAAATAAATCTGGATTCAGCTGGTAGTTCATTTTACAGCTTTTAGGACATCATGAATAAATGAGGGATATTTTAAATGTTTGTACTGGGAAGCTGATTATCCTCTGATTTACACACATCCCTTTATACATCCATGGACTCATGATGATTTCATTCCAAAATGGCGGCAACGCTACCGTAGCGCCATCTAGCGGCTGCTGTCAAAAAAGCACCAGAGACTCTTTGGTGTAACAGAACATACTGAACTCGATTTCACACTGTATGTGAATGTTTCCATAACTGTCAGATACTGATCATCATCTGCTGATGAAGAACATGATCAAAAAACCTCCAGATTATCTACTTAATAATGGACCTTGAGGTGAGATTGTTTCGTCAGCTGCTGCCATGGATGAACTTTGAAACTAATCTTTTTATCTTTTCTGTTCTGCAGACCTTGTTTTGTGAGTGTCTTAACTTTGTCCCATGAGGACAAATGTACTTGACTGACCATGTGTCACTTTCTCTGGAACTTAGAAAAGTACTTAAATCATTATATAACCTCCAGCATTGATTCGTTTATCTCACAGTAACAACCATATACAGAGTAAATAAAGATTTTTTTTGTCGGTCAACAACCCAGGAGGAGTCCTGACAGCGTCAGTAGGAGCCTGCTGACATGAATTTGATCCCTGGAGTTAACAGAGTTTTGTGTTAAATCCTCTTCTGTCTGGTGGCCTCCTGCCCCTCGCCTCCTATCTACACTCATTTTACTCCTATCAGTTGTCCTGCTACATAGCCTGCTCCTTTCTGCCTGGCAATGACTTGCACTTCCACTTAGCTTTTGAACACTGAAACCACAATTGTTCAAGTGTGGCATATCCTGTTAGTGATAACATTATACTGGATAAGACGGGAAGAAAGGAAATCTTGAACCCTTTGCTCATATTTTCCAACAATGGCCCTTTACATTCAGCCATTCACTGAAGCATAATAAACAATGGACTCATTTACATGTGTCTTTTTTTTTGCAGATACAGGTGGATTTTGGTGGACTGTATATTCACCTGGGAGTGAGTTTAATCTCATGATGCTCAGACTATGGACTCTACTGTGTGCTATGTTGAGGGAAATAGAAATATGTAATGCCAGGATGAGTTTTTAACCAAATCAAAGGCTGTTCTCCATGTGTTAGTCAAAGCCTTTGTGCTAGCGGTGGATACTCAGTGCAGCTGAGTCATCTGATGAGTCAGAGAAAAAAAAGCCATATGGATTTTTCACTGTGACTGTTATTCATAGAATCGATCGTGGCTTGTGTTGTTGTGGATGACGAGACAGTGATACACATTTCCCTACAAAATAAAGTGCACTGATTCTGGTAGTTCAACCAGTTCAGCTATATTACTTGCAAAAAAACACCTTAATTCATCATATATGAAGCACACATGGTTATGTGACATTTGACATGATAACTGACACAGGACAAGGTATCCTCATACAATGGTTTGTATGACATCTTACGAATAGTTATTCCTTATTTTTCACATTTTCCTACAAATGTCCAGCGTCAATTTCCACTCCAGTCTTTTCAAAATAAATGTTGTCTTAACAGGAAACAACTTGATTAGGTTTAGGCAAGAAAACTACTTAGTTTGGTTAAGGCAACTAACCTATTTAGTTAAGTTTAGGAAAAGATCGACTTGGTTAGATTTAGGAAATAAAACCATAGTTAGGTTTAGGAAAAGATCAACTTAGGGTTAGACAAAAAAACTACTTAGGTAGGTTTATAAAAAGATCAAATTGGTTAGGTTTAGACAACAAAACTAATTAGTTAGGTTTAGGAAAAGATCAATATGGTTAGATTTAGGGAACAAAACTACTTAGGTTTAGGACAACAAAAGTACTTAGATAAGATAAAGATAAACTAGGTTAGGTTTAGGCAACAAAAGTACTTATTTATGTTTAGGAAAAGATCATGGTTAAGTTATGCCACACCAAAAGTGGCGTAACTTAAACATTTAGGTTAAGTTTAGTTAGGAAAAGATCGCTGAAGTGGTGCAAATTAAGTTACATGACCCATAAGTCAATAATGTTGACTTCTAGTTTCACACGGGACATGAACAGTGACCTCCTGAGTGAAAGTCCGACTTCCTCCCTACGTGGCGTTCACTGCTCTGGAACATGTCATTTTCTGATGTTTAAATTTGCTCAATACAAAATTCAGAGCATTGCCTCTACACAGCTCTCAACATACAACAACAGACCAATCAGACGGCAGCATCCTCGGGGTGAAAGGTCAAGACCAGCTGGTATCTGATATTTAATGAAAGTCCTGACACACTGGCAAGCCGATAGATTGGTCCGACTCTAATCTCAGTACGAGACAGCCTTTGAGTGTGTGTGTGTGTGTGTGTGTTGAGGCAGTGAAACGCTCCAACCACATAATCCCATTCATCCGTAATTAATAGTGATTTGAGCTGCAGCCCTCCTGCAGCGTCTGGGAGATGAAAAGCTGGTGATCGATGCTCTGTCAGGTCTAATGATGAGCACTAAGTGAAGTCGTGTGGGAGCTTAACCCTGAAGTGCAAACACACAAACACACCTACATGTTAGTGTGTGTGTGTGTGTGTGTGTGAAGAGATCTGAATACTTCACCACTGGTGTGAAGTTTGAAATTAACTTTCCAAAACAGCTTTGACCTCCATCAACACACAGTTCATATGTGTCCCTGTTGGTCCAAAACTGTACATTATTCTTTGATATAAAAAGTGCCAAAACAGCATGCTATAAATAGTGCATAATGCATTCTTAGTATACAGTGTGTATTTGGGACACAGCTAAGGTCTAGAGAAGTGAAGTTTGAGGTACTAAATCATTACCAAAATACTAGTTTATTAGCAGGAACAGTATCAGAACTGTGAGGTGAAAACCTCCTCCAGTATCTGTCAACTTTTCAGCGTCAAAACAGCAGCTTTTAATAGAAACAGCATCGATGAGTCACAAACTGTCTGTTCAACAGGACATGTGAGACTGAGCCAACTATCAGTGAAGGAACACAGTCCAGCTCTGGTGTCCAGTTTATAAAAGAGATCAGAACAGACTGAACCAGATCTGAACCGGTTTGGTTGGGATGGTCAGCTGTAGCTCGTAAGGTTGGCGGTTAAATCCCCTGGCTCCTCCTCCTCCTCTAAACGAGGTTTAACTTCATGTACAGTATGTACCTGTATGCTGAATCTAGTACGGTTCAAGTTTTTATATTAATATGGTATTATATGATACCGGGAAGCTGCTGATGGGTAAAAACCTCTGTATATTTGTTAGGTAATAGTACAAACTGTAAGGGTAGCAGGTGGCAGCAGTATTATAATAGTAACAGTACTAGTAGTAGTAATAGTGGCCGAGAGGAGCTGAAAATATAGATATTTTTAAATAAATATTAAGTAATTAAATAATTAAATCAATTATTACAAAAACTGATAATAATCAAATGCACAGCCAATTTTGTAATATGATCAAGAGTAGATATGTTTATATAGTCTGACAATTACAACCGGCCCTTTGAGGGGAACCATGATGCTGATGTGACCCAGGATGAGTTTGACACCACTGACGTAGTATGACTTGGTTGGTACTGATGGATTCTTTAGGTTTTCTAGTTTCTAACTTTAAAATGACATATTACAGTATATACAGTATATAGTAGCAATGACTAACAGTAGTAGTGTAACAGTGGGAGTAGAAGTACTGCAGTAGTGATAGTATTATGTCAGGTCACAGACTTCTTCACATGGCTCAGAATCACACTGCAGTCTTCACTGTGTGACTGCAGGCCTTTACTCTCAACATGTGACTCCAGATATATTTCAACACAGTTATGTAACTCTGATCTCTCTCTGTCTCTCTCTAACATGATCTTAATAATGTCTGGTTGCATAATTTGGGGGTTGGCCGGAGGCTGCTCACTTATTTACAGCGAGTTAGACCCTGAAGTCTAAAGTTAAAGCCCTTCAACAGCACATATTATAAATATGAACGAGAAAACGTAAACATTAAAAGCAACTGGTTTCATGTGATCTGATACTCTTTCTGTGTGTGACAGTCATCACATGTTGACAGTGGTGGAAGAAGTACTCACATACTTAACTTAAAGGTATATGATATCCATGACAACTATTGTCTATGTAAAGCTCTGCACTGCTCTCATACGGTGGTTACAGGTGATAACGCCGCCCCGACCGATGGCGCCATCATGGAGGCACAGCGCCCACTCTCCGGTTCCCCCCAGGCTAACACTGTTAGCTCTGTTGCCTTTTTTCACTATTAGCACCATTTCGGTGCCTTCAAATTGAACTCATGAGTTCATGAGTTTCCATTTAAAGGCACCAAATATGAGGTCGTTGAGAATATCAACAGTTCGGTCATCTGACTAAAATTACAACATATTTTACAATATTAACTTATTATGCACTGATAAATGAACAAACAACAACAATGCTAACAGTGCTACCAGAGAAAACAACAACAACAATGCTAACAGTGTTGAACCGGAGGTCGGGCGCTACCCTGACGATTATCAACTGTAACAGAGGTGCAGTGCAGCCGCTGAGTTGTTACAGAGTACTAATATTAAATATAGTAATTATTTAGAAGTAATCAAGAAGTATGCATTAAATAGAGGACCATTATAAAGATTCACAGATACCCATGAATGAACAATTAATTACATATAGTTTATATATACAGTATATATATATATATATATATAATGTTGTTGTTACACATACATATATTAATAAAGGTTCATCTTATCTTATCTTAATAGTTGTTCCTCGATTAAGTGATCAATAGCTAAAACACTTCATTAAGAGTTATTCAAGAGTTGCCTGTTAATTAATGGCAGTTCATTCAATCCTCATTTGTTCCCTGATAACGACTCAAAGTTTTCTGTACTTTACTGCAAAGTTACCGCATTAGTACTAGTAGTACTACTCCGCTAGTAGTTCTATAAGTTGTAATAGTTGTACTGAACTACTCCTGTAGAAAAAGTATTAGTAATATTTTCAGTAATAGTAGTGCTACTAGTTCTGTAGTAACAGTAGTAGTTACATTGCAATATTGTAACAGTATTGTAGGTTTGAAGCAACATTATTAGTATGATTAGTAGAAGTAGTCCTGTAGTAGTCGTACATATTAATAGTAGCAGTAGTATTGTTGTAGACTTTCTTGTTGCTGATGGATTAAATTTGTATCTGTGCATTGTGTTTGTAAATACTATTTTATTATCATCACCAGTGTTCAGGTTAATCATGGTGAAGTCATGTTTCTCTGCTCACTACAGAAGATATTGTTCCCCTCATGGTGAGCAGCTATATGCAGCATTTCTCTAACCTTGAGCCTGAATTACGGCTTCAGGTCAAACAAAAGCAAACGCTGAAAGATAAATATATTCCATCAGCATGTGAATGAGCGGCGGGCCGAGTGTGAGGACTCAAGGACTCAGTGAACATAACGTCTGACCTCCAGTCAGGACTCTGTTGATGCTGCTGCAGCCTGACGAGCGCTCACAGTGAGAACAGATAAGTGCCGGTTTAAAGCGCCTCATAATCAGACTGAGCTGCCAGTTCGTTTCATTATTCAGTCTCTCATTGTGTTCATGTTCTCTGTTTGGTGAAGGGACATCTGTATCGTCCTCACTCGTCACCCGTGACTGATGCATTAGTGGACACGGCAGCGCCATAGCGGTTGCTAAGAGTACTTAAAGCTGCACTAATCAGTATTTTTAATGATCAAATGATGTCACATGTCGACACGTCGTAGCGATGAATTATTACCTGACTGCAGTTCTACGAAGCAAGTTATGTAGGGCTGTCAACATTAACGTGATAATAACATGTTTACAAAAATTTGCCACTAATTCCTTTAACGCGTTAACTCAACTTCCTAGACTGAAGAGACTGATATCATATAAAACTAGAAAACCTAAAGAATCCATCGGTACCAACCACGTCAAACTACCTTGTCACAAAGGAGGTTAAATAACGCTCCAAACTGATGCTAAATTTTGGCGAGGAAAAACTGTCTTGGTCATTTTCAAAGGGGTCCCTTGACCTCTGACCTCTAGATATGTGAATGTAAATGGGTTCTCTGGGTCCCCACCAGTCTCCCCTTTACAGAAATGCCCACTTTATGATAGTCCCAGTCAGTCTGGATCAAGTCCTAGTCAAGTCAGCACTCTGACACACTGACAGCTGTTGTTGCCTGCTGGGCTGCAGTTTGTCATGTTCTGATTGGAGCAGATTTTTGATGCTAAAGTCAGAACCTGGGAGGGTTTCTGGACAATATCTGCCATTGATTTGTGTTGATTTATAATAAAAAATATATACATAAATTTGCATAAAGCAGCATAGTTGTCCACTCCCATGTTGATAAGAGTATTAAATACTTGATAAATCTGCCATTAAGGTTCATTTTGAACAAATAAACCTGAACTATGCTAATCGATTGACAGCCTTAGTGTAAACATCTTTAACAGCTCACTGTTTTGGTTCACTCTCACGGCTCTCATCAGCATCATTTCTTGTCGAAGCAAGTAGCTGATCGAACCCACTGTACACTACCAGCTCAGCACCAAACAGCAGCCAATACCTCGACACAGGGGAGAAGTTTCAGGTGGGTGCAATCGACAAGATTGCCGCTAGATGCCACTAAATCCGACACACTGCACCTTTAATGTAGATGATAAAACAGGAAAGACTACAGAAAGATTATGTCTGGCACAAACATCCACCTGGACTCAAAGATGAACCGATTAGATTTTGGTGGTCAAAGGTCAAAAAAAGGGGCACAATTCAAGAATTCATATGCTAATTCGGACAATTTCACACAAATGTCTAATACGATAAAGTGATGATGAACGAGTGATGACATTCTGACAGACGTGGATGTAAACTACAACCTGATTGGTTGGTGGAGGCGTACAACCCTGAGGCGGTAAATCTACGCACAGGAAGATGACGTCCAAATTCTTAATCCTAGTCTACAACACTGTGATTGGCTTTTCAACCATGAAAACAGCCGTCCATGAACACAACACCAGATGTGACTCAAGAGAATGAGGGTAACCAACGGTGGCTTCAGTTTGAACAGCGTTTACTGACTGATGGGTGACAGTCTGAATCATTTCACCCTTTTAAAAAAACAACATCCACTTCTGGTAAAGGTGATCTTTTCCCTCGGTTTTCCAGCGATCACATGTATGGCAATACATCAGATCAAACCTTCAATAAATTTGATCCACCTCTAGGTTCTAAAACAATAAAATTAACTCTGGCCATCTGGAGGAAAAAAGCTCAGGTCATTTAGGATGTGTCGATGTGGGCGGTGTGCAGCTTCGGACGCCACATCCATCAACTCTGGACACTCCTGACTTCTCTCAAAGCCATAAATCGAAGCTTTATGACAATTCCAGGAAAACTGTGGATCATGTAGTGATTAATGTTTGCTCGCTGCCCAGCTGCTGACTTTTATGGTCTTTTTGTGAGAAGACTGTTCGATAAAAGACTGTAGAGTTTAACACAACGGGCCTCTTTCCAAACAATAGAACGAATCATGTTCTGAAGATGTTCTACTGTTGAAACTACTGTTAAATCCTGCTAATACTTATTACATAATACATGTACTTGGACTACTATTAGCTACTGTAGTGCAGCCACTCGTGCTGGTCCAGAGAAAGAACATGACGTCAGAGCCTAAGTAGGAAATGTGTTGGATGTAACTGTTGCTTTTGCATCATTGTCTCATAAAAGAGCTAAAAATGGCCTTTTAGACCAAATACAGATCATCTGTTAAGAATCAAGTCATCATGATACCATTATCACAACATCCTGATAAGGCTTCCATGGCTCACATTAAAGCTTCAGCTGGTAACTGAAAAAATCTGGTTAGTGCTCCTGATGGCATTTAAAACAACCAATCAGAGCTCTCTACAGCAGCTGTCAATCACTGCTCATACGGATGCTAATTTTGATAAGTTTTCTTAACAGATAACCAACCCTCGTTAGCTGATTATTAACAGTTAACTGACAAGATTTGTACCTCACATGCAGCAATGCATCAGCTGTAGTATATCAGCACAACAGACAACTGAGTCTCCAGTTCACCGTCAGGAGAGTTACTGTAGCATCCACGGTGCTGCGTTCACTGTCTCTAGTTCGCCGCCCAGAGAGTTACTGTAGCAGCCACGGTGCTGCGTTCACTGTCTCCAATTCACCGCCCAGAGAGTTACTTTAGCAGCCACGGTGCTGCGTTCACTGTCTCCAATTCACCGCCCAGAGAGTTACTTTAGCATCCACGGTGCTGCGTTCACTGTCTCTAGTTCGCCGCCCAGAGAGTTACTGTAGCAGCCACGGTGCTGCGTTCACTGTCTCCAATTCACCGCCCAGAGAGTTACTTTAGCAGCCACGGTGCTGCGTTCACTGTCTCCAATCCGCCGCCCAGAGAGTTACTGTAGCATCCACGGTGCTGCGTTCACTGTCTCTAGTTCGCCGCCCAGAGAGTTACTGTAGCAGCCACGGTGCTGCGTTCACTGTCTCCAGTTCGCCGCCAGGAGAGTTACTGTAGCAGCCACGGTGCTGCGTTCACTGTCTCCAGTTCGCCGTCAGGAGAGTTACTGTAGCAGCCACGGTGCTGCGTTCACTGTCTCCAGTTCGCCGTCAGGAGAGTTACTGTAGCAGCCACGGTGCTGCGTTCACTGTCTCCAGTTCGCCGTCAGGAGAGTTCCTGTAGCAGCCACGGTGCTGCGTTCACTGTCTCCAGTTCGCCGTCAGGAGAGTTCCTGTAGCAGCCACGGTGCTGCGTTTCATTGTCTTCAGTTCGCCGTCAGGAGAGTTCCTGTAGCAGCCACGGTGCTGCGTTCCATGTCTCCAGTTCACCATCAGGAGAGTTCCTGTAGCAGCCACGGTGCTGCGTTCACTGTCTCCAGTTCGCCGTCAGGAGAGTTACTGTAGCATCCACGGTGCTGCGTTCACTGTCTCTAGTTCGCTGCCCAGAGAGTTACTGTAGCAGCCACGGTGCTGCGTTCACTGTCTCCAGTTCACCATCAGGAGAGTTACTGTAGCAGCCACGGTGCTGCGTTCACTGTCTCCAGTTCGCCGTCAGGAGAGTTACTGTAGCAGCCACGGTGCTGCGTTCACTGTCTCCAGTTCGCCATCAGGAGAGTTCCTGTAGCAGCCACGGTGCTGCGTTCACTGTCTCCAATTCACCGCCCAGAGAGTTAATGTAGCAGCCACGGTGCTGCGTTCACTGTCTCCAGTTCGCCGTCAGGAGAGTTACTGTAGCAGCCACGGTGCTGCGTTCACTGTCTCCAGTTTGCCGTCAGGAGAGTTACTGTAGCAGCCACCTTTGTGCTATTTTACTACTTCACCCTTTCGTACAGAGAACGCCACAACATCCAGCTGAAACGTCGGCCTGACTGAGAAGTCAAATGTAAAGCTACTGTGAGGATTTCCAGTGCTGGAAATCCATGAATCTTTATTTTGATTGTGTCAGGTTTAGTCAGTGAGGATTTTAACAGCAGGCGCAACAGCAGCAAGTACCAAAGTACTTTGGATAAAAAGGATGAATGCGGCATGGCTGGCGTTTTTCCACATACTTTTAGCTGTAAGATGTGAATACCTATTTCCCAAATGTTTTCAGAAACATCTTGTAGTTACTGTTTAGCTGTAAAATGAGAAAGTTTGTGAGATTAACCATGTTAGGATCAGTTGAGGAAATTAAAAAAGTCAGTCACAAATCAACCAATTAACAGGAAATGGAGCAGTGAACAACTTGATTAATCGCTTTAACGATCACTTGGTAAACTAATGTTTTTAGTTCTTCAACTCAGGTTTAAACTTGCTGGAGTTTCGGCAGCTGGAAGGGTCCGCCAGTGTGTTGATTGTTTTTCTTTTCCCAGAACCTTTGCTCCAGTTTGTCGTGTTGGATGCTCGGCCAGCTCAGACTAAATATGAAGTGTCCTTGAGCGCTCTGCACCCCCTGATCCTCTCCGCCTCCTTTCACCATAGTAACAAATGGACGGGAGGCGAGCCACGCTTTGTTTTGTTTTTCCCCCCTCGGCACACAAATAACTCCCTGCAGAAATGTCAGAGATATGATACAGAGACGTATAAATATAAGGTGTAACAACAACACAGCACTTGTTGCAGCTGCACTTACTGCTTGACTTTTATTTATATGTTGTCATAAAAAGACGTCATGTTTAAGATATGCGACACAGATTCAGGCACACACTCACATTCCTCTCATGCTACAGCATCTGTTTTAGTGCAGTGAAGATACAGTTTCATTCGCTTTCTTATGCTGAATAAATGCCATTAAAGTCTATTAAACGACAGAATAGATGCCTTACTGTCCTCTAGAATGACACAAATGTTTTCTGATGCGACACTACAGCTATAAATACAAGTGTAATTGTTTCAACGTCTCCGGCTGTTTACCTCACCCAACCCCCATCTCAAATTCAGATACAACACTGAGGACAGGACCTCGGTATCCTCAGCTACACAGTGCACCCCCCACTTCTGACTCTATTTTATGACTGAGCTCCAAAGTCAATTATCTGACACTTTTTTAAATAAAAAAATTAAATAAATCTCGCAGATTTTGAGATAAATGATGATGTTTCTTGTCAAGACAGTTGATGGGCCGACACCATGGTTCATTATGATAGAAGACAGATGATTAACTAAAGCGGCTCATTATTAATCACCTTCTAAATGAGTCATTTGTCTGATTAATTCATGGCGAAATCTGGCAAGAACACCAGCGACACTTGGGACGAGCTTCAGGGTAAAAACAACAGCAGGATAAATGAGGGGAAACATGGGGGTACATGCTGTGCTGTGAAGCTGCTGAGTATAACATGTTATAAAGAGACAGTGAATCCTGTGAAACATGCTGATTATCAAAAACAAACCGTCTTAGTGCAGTAATGAGCTGGAGTTCAGGCCCAAACATGCACAGCGAAAACAGCTTCTTATGGATCCCCTGTTATTAGAGGCAGAAAGTAACTAAGTACATCTTAAGTACAACTTTATACTGTACTGGAGTAATAGACCCTTTTTGTGTTGACGACATGGTTAGGTCACAACGTTAGCTGGAGGCTAAACAAAGGAAAGACTGGAGGCTAACACTAGCAGTCGGCTAAAGCTACGTCTAAAATGTCATCTTGCTGTATTGTTGGCAGCCTGAATCCAGATGCCACAACATTTGAGGCTGTAGCGAGCTACCATATTGGAGAAACTTTTCAGAGATGGAGAGAAAATATTGCTAATAGTTTAGCCTTCTGCTAACTGCAGCCAGTGGCTCACGGCTGCAGTTAGCAGATGGCTAAACTATTAGCAGATTGTCCAACTCTCTGTTTGACTGATTTTACTGAAGGATAGTTAACTATAGGCATCCAAAGAGTTAAACGTCCTCAATTTATCTTTACAGCGCTGCTGTTGGACACCAGCCTGCTGGTCAGATGGCTGGCTACTTAGCTAGCTTAGCTTGCTAATTCCGCCATGCTGATGTGCAACACTGAAAATGAGTCAAACAAAGCTCAGTGATAGCACTGTGCTTTCCCACGCTGTGACAAGAGTGTGGATGAAGCATCAAGTTGTTAAATTCCCAAATTTCCCTCCGGGGATTAATAAAGGTTCATCTTATCTTATCTTAAATTTGACTCATTTAGCAAGTTAGCTAGCTACCTTGCTAATTCCACCATGCTACAGAAAATGAGAGTTATGTATAGAATGAAGGTAATTTTATAATCTGTCTGAAGAAAATGTCGATATTCTCAACAACCTCATCTTTCTTTTCTGTCATTATGTCTTTACATTTCCTGCATTAAGTTACCCACTTGCTAGCTTGTCCTTCATGACTTAACCACTTGATGCATGCATATCGTGTTCCCATGTTGTAAATATGGTAAACACAACCCCATCTGAAGGCACCACTATATCCATACGGTGCCTTCAGATGTAACTTGTGAACCGGTGCTTATGGCATGGGAAGTCACGAACACGACGTGCGTGGCGTTCAAGTGGTTAAGTTATAATATTACCAATAAAAACAATATACCACTAAAATTACAATATATTGTACAATATTAACTTATGCACTGATAAATGAACTTCCATGGGCTCCACCATTTTTCACAACATCAGTAAACACATCACAAGTCGTGAACTCTGAGCCTTCAGAAACTTTCCACTGACGAGGACGTGAATACGACATGAGGGGGGCGTTCAGGGACCAACTGGCACCAGTACACACTTGCTAGCTTGCTAAACTGTTAGCCTCCGTGGCTTCGAGACTCGGACAGTTATGTTAATATTCCCGTTGCTTAGCAACAGTGTTCTTCACGACTTAACCACTTAAACACAACACACGTTGTGTTCATGACTTCCCATTTCGTAAACACGACTTCCATTTGATGCCCCACGGGCTCCTGGATCGTACGTCAATGTGGGCGCCGAACCGAGCAAGACGGCCATAAACAAATACAGGTGAACAGGGGAGCTGCCATTTTTCAGGATAAAAAGCTCTATAACGTCGACATTTCTCAACTGATTTCACTGGATAGTTTTATATTCAAGAGTTTATGATCCACCTAGAATAACATTATGTTAACATGACGATTTTACACTAAAGTCATGTTTGATCACGATTTTGTGAGATTTCCAGGTTTTAAGTGAGACTCTTGTCGATGAATGAATCTGTTTTGTCCACATCGTTACTCACCAACACTATAGGAACAAAACTGTTAAACTTAACATGTCATTATATGTGGGCTCTCACATTTTACACATCTGGTAAGATCTGAAACATCTTTTAGTGTGGGCCAGCCTTACGCCACAATTTCTCATAATTATGAGATTCAAAGAGGTCATTAAGAGATGTATCTTTTTATTATGACATAAATCTCCTGCAACATAATAAAGGCTTCCATATGGTGTAGCCAACTTTAAACTGTTTCTGTTTGGTTGTTTAATCTATAAGAACACATTTTCTAACTGCTGCTGTGAGATAAATGCAGTGGAGTAAAAACACATTTTCAATCTGAAATGCATTGAAGTCGAATCATAAAGTAGATTGTTGCAAGAGGTGAAACTTTACACCATCCAGCCTGACAAAGGTCACATGAGGCTTCTGCTGTAAATCACTCACCACTCAACGAAAAATAGATCCCTTAATCTCACTTCAACTTTTCACAGGAAAACAAAATGTGACTCTGGGAGGGAAACCGGCCGACTCGCCTTATTTGACCTACAACTCGCAGCCAGCTGTGCATAGGTTTGGGCTGCTCACGTGGCCCACGCAGACACACAGTATATATAACATGAGGTTTCATTCAGAGCGCTGGCAGGCGTCCAGGTCGTCCTCAGGAAACCCCACATCCTGCTGCTGACATCAGGACGTTTATCGTGCGTTCTGGGCTGAGCCGACATTGTGGGTTTAGCAGACGCAGATAAAATGGAACAAACAGACTGTATCCAGGGCTCTATTAAACAGACACGACTGCTTTTCACGGTGTGACGGCTGCTATAACTTTGTCAAGCGACACCAGTCTTGTCATTTGCTTTGATTGGTGTGTATGTGTGGACTGTTCTCACATATGTAACACTAGAGGTGTTAAATTCAGTCCAAGCACCACAAACGTCCTCACACTTCTCTTTATAAGCTGAAGCTGCTAAAAATGTTGTTGAACTTGCTGCTGTTTTAATATCTTGTCAGACAAGAAGAAGAAAAAACATGTTGTTAAAGGAGCACTAATACATTTTTGTTTTGAAATGCTTAACTTTTGCTGCGGTTGTGCCTGCCGTCCAAACTACTGCAGCGTTTCTGAGCCCCTAAATCAGATGTTTGAAAATGCTGCCGACCTGTGGATATATGAAGAGAACTGGATCCGGGCCCCCGTTCATCCCTATGAAAGCTGCTCAGTGGTGCATGAAGTCAATGGGTAGACTTCGGGTCTGGAAAAGTACCCGGATCTTCTGGGGTCTTCAAATGGAGTTGTGTTTACCGTGTTTACGAGATGGGAAGTCGTGAACACGATATGCGTGGCGTTCAAGTGGTGAGGCTGTGATGAACACCGCTGCTAAGTCAAAGCAATATTAACGTTACTGTCCAAATCTAGACACCACAGAGGCTAACAGTTAGCCAGCTAGCTGGTGGGGAGCACAGTGCAGGAAATGTAAAGACCTAATGACAGAGGAGAAAGATGAGGTCGTTGAGAATATCAACATTTTCCTCTGACAGATTATAAAATTACAGAAAACAATATATATCCAAAATTACAATATACTGTACAATATCAACTTATTATGCATCGATAAATGAACTTTCTCACAACGTAAACAAACACGTCACAAGTCGTGAACTCGGAGCTTTCAGAAACTTTCCACTTACGAGGTCGGGAACATGAGGGGGGCGTTCATATGGACTCAACTGGTAAACACGGTAAACGACCACATGTGAAGGCACCATTGCTGGGCCCTAGTGTGCATGTCCGATGTGCACAGTAGCATCTGGGCAGTCGCATGACTTGGCTTTACCGGACCTAATGCTTTAAATATTATATATCTATTAGAGTGTTCGTACTGGGGAGTTGGTTTACCTAAAAAAAAAAAAAAAAAAAATATATATATATATATATATATATATATATATATATATATATATATATATATATATATATATATATATATATATATATATATATATATCTGCTGAGTTACAGACGTCTCTCTGTGTAAGTCTATGAGAAAAAGTCTTTTTGGGCTGAATGGTGGCACATGATGGACAGAAGTTGCAGTGCCACCGTTTGACCACTGCGACCATGTTGGGATCAACGACGGCGCTCCTCCGGGGGGCTTGTGCCGACCCCGTTTTAGTATTAAAACTCCAGGGGTGCGTTTTAGTGTAGATGGACAGAAAATGATGATGCAGACGCCCATGTTGAGCTCTTGATTGGGTCTTATCAGTCATGACGCGTCCTTCCCTGATTCGTCACGCTCCATCACGTGAAACAAACAACATCAGCCGCGACCACCAGTGGTTCATTTCAACATAGATAACGAGTTACAAGTGTTACAGACCTTGTTGTCTCTGCTTTATATATCCATCCATCGTCAACTGCTTATCCCGTTAGGGGTCGCGGGGGGCCTGGAGACACATAGAGACAGACAACATATAGACAGACAACCATTCACGCTCACATCCACACCTACGGGCAATTTAGAGTCATCAATTAACCTAAACAGCATGTCTTTGGACTGTGGGAGGAAGCCGGAGTACCCGGAGAAAACCCACGCTTACACGGGGAGAACATGCAAACTCCACACAGAAGAGTCCCAAGACGGATTCATCATGATATTGATATTCATCATATATATATGGTCATGCAAGGAAAAGTTTTTAAAGGGCTTGAAGGGAATATAATATACTGTACACTGCTTATTTTGACCAAAAGTTGAATGTTCAGATACATAGGGAACTCTACTGGGAAACTACAGACTAAAATAAAACTCTATCAATAATGGACCTGCTGCTGGCAGGAGAAATATAGGATCCAGAGTTTTTGGAAGTTGATCCCCACATTCATTCTCCAACTTTAAGAAATCAGTTTATGAAAATATGTGACTCAATTAGCTCTTTACTTTGGGAAAAAATTAAGTTTGTAGTGCTGTCATGATGATTGTACAGTTTTCTGTACAGCATCTCAATTTTAAGACTATTAAACTGATTATTCATTCTGCTGAAATAATAATTCATTCCTGTTGGAGTAACGTCTGATGAAAACTACAGTGAGCAGCTGTTTTAGGAAATCACTGAGAAGTTTTAGGGAATCAACCTATATATCTGTGAGCTGTTTTTTAGGGATCAGCAGACTTTTGGTGTTTTCAAGAAGAGCAGTGTAAATTTATATTTGACTGGAAATGTTGGAGGACTGTGGTTGAGTCTCAGAAATATCTTCTCAACATCCACAGGATGATTTGTTTTGTAACTTCTAGCCCAACACAGCTGATGCAATGCATCATCCTCATCTTAAATGTTTGTTTTTCTTCCTCTCTTTCATTGTGACTCCTTCAGGTTCTCAGCTGACTGTTCTCTACACCAGGTTGTGATAACATCGCCATCAAGAGGAACCTGTCAGCATTACAGCCTGCCCCTCAAATACTTCAGCTCAGTTTGTTTACACAGAAAGCAAATAAAGCTTATAAAATAAACACGATGTCAGGTTGACATTAAGGGAGAATATGTCTTAGCAGGGCGTCTAACAGTGACGGATGAACATACAGTGAGGTTTCATAAAAACGATTTTAAAGCATGTGGTTTCTCTACCAACTTTTGCAAACATGTGAAAGACTATTTCAAGTTTGTGAACACGTAGAGAAGATCTAAAGTTGTACAAAATATGTGTACGATATACACAGTCGGGTCACAGAGTCAAAGCAGAGGATGAATCAGGGCACACTACAGATATTTTTTACACACTGGAATTTCACATAGTTCAGTTACGTGTTTACAAATCATGACAGACAACCACAGGCTCTGAAATTCATCACTGAACATTATCTCACAAGCTCAAGCACAGACTGTCTATGGTAGAAACAACAACGGCGCTGCTGTATTTATGCCCAGATGACTTTATGATAGAGCAGCTTTATAGCCTGGCACTGATCCATCCAAACTCCACTCAGAAAAGAAGCATTTTAAAAGTTGTTTGCTCATTGTCTTGCAGACAGACCTGACAAAGCATCACTTCAAACTTTTTACTAATCAGTATCATTATGTAGTTATTTCAGCATCATTTTGATTTGTTTATTATGTATTACTTATTATTTAGACATTCTGAGAGTGCAAAGCAAACTTTTTGCAAAGTCAATGCAAATTTGCACCAAGCAACGCAAATGGCCGCGATGTGTAATTTGGACAAAATATTGGACGCATCATTGGTGGGGGAATATTTCAACTCAACCCTCAACTAGTTCATCATGTGTCTGTACAGAGACCGGACCAAACTGTGTATCAACCACAGACTGTCTATGGGAGAAATAACAATGTTGCTGCCGTATTTATGACCAGATGACTTTATGTTGTGGTATGTTAATGGAGCAGCTGCGTAGCCTGGAACTGATCCATCCAAACTCCATTCAGAAAACAAGCATTTTAAAAGTTGTTTGCTTGTCGTCTTGGAGACAGACCTGGCAAAGCATCAATTCAGACTTTCTAGAAATCGACATCATTATGTAGTTATTTCGTCATCTTTTTGATCTATTTATTGCAATTAAATCACAGCAAAATCTATTTTGGGTTCATACCACAGTAGTGACGTGGCTGCTAGACAGTCAGTGTAATGGCGCTGTATGTGAGTACAGCTCACTGCCGGGTGATGTTATGAACCCAGACACGACGGCGTTTGGTTTTATGACATATCTGGGACTTCACCAACATGTTGAAAGCAGCAACAGAGGTTGTTATTTCTTCAATGGTTGATGGTGGAAATGGAGGAAAGAAAAGTTGTTGGTATCTATGGAAACAAGCTCCTTCTCCTCTCTGGCACGTCTACTGCGAATGAACATGCGAGGCGAAAATTCAGTTTACGTTGCTCTTGGTTTGCATGCAACGTTATGGCTACTGGTTCTGGTGTGCCACCCCAAGATTTTCAACGGCCCATCTGGCCGGTCCGATGGAAAGTCTCTATGAGCGTCACTGCACAAGCTCCAAAGGTTTTATGACCCTCAGTTGAACTCACACATGCTCAGTGGTCTCTGGACATCTGCAGTGTGCATCGGGACACAGGAAGCTCAGTTATGTAACCTGAAGCCTCCTGCACTCTTTCGAGGAATCATTCCCTCAGCTGTTCCTGGAAATGCTACCGCTGCCTGCACACTTACAGCAGACGGCGTGTTGGAAGACTGACTGGTCGACAGCCAAGCACGGTCAGCTTAATGGGTTTATAGGTATAAACTCTAGGAATATATCAGCATATACCCAGGACTCATATGAAGGATTTCCTGTTCTCTCATAGCAATATAAAAAATAATAACTTAAAGCTTTTTGCTCTGCTTTTAAATTAGTAAACAGGTCACCGAGGCTCTGCCAGTCCATTTTTCAACACACACACACACACACATACACACACAGTCTGACCAATAGGAAGCTCTGAATTCCCCTGATGTCTCCACAGTGACAATGATGCACTTCTCATGTGCAGACATGTGAGAGGCTGCATCTGTACAGTGTGTCATCCAACATCATGAAAACACACACACACACACACACACACACACACACACACACACACACACACACACACACACACACACACACACACACACACACACACACACACACACACCTCGTACCATCGTGGGTTTTATTTGTAGGTTATTGTTTATCTGTACAGGACGTGTGCAGCTTCTGTTTGGATTTACAGGGTTTCTTATTTCAAGGTACCTGAAGCGTGTTCGTCTGCAGTTGAATCAGCAGTCATTGAATAAATACTCTACTTATGTTTCTATTGTTCATCTTCTACATGCAAACAAACCATAAACTGTGAAGAAGAATGAGCGTCCAGGTGGGACCTGAAAAGATAAGAGAGGCACATTAATTTGGTTTGTTGTAGGGCTGTCAGTCAATTAAAGCATTTAATCACGATTAATCGCAAAATGAATTGCACATTTTGTTTTTATGTAATCTGCTCTAAGTTGCTGATGGGTAAAAACCTCTGTATAACAGGACCAATCTCATCAGGTTTTAGTAGAGGGAACCTGGTAATGTTCAGTTCCTGGCTGATTGTACATACAATCGTCCCTGGAGCTCTCTAGAACTTTCTGTGTGTTTGATGGGTGAAATGTAGTGAAATATCCCTTTAAAATGATAAGTTTGCTGTATATGGAGGAATAAATCTGACATGTGCTTCATGTAAACATACCTGATTGGTTCCCTCCACTCTTTGGTGCTGAGGTGACCAACTCTAAAGAAACAAACATCCTGTTACCTCAAAGCATCACAGCTCAGACAAACTCTTTAATGGACGCAAACAGGGCTGTGCATGGTTAAAGAAAATACCAACACCAATACGGTTAAAGTGATACCTATGGAGGTTTTTATTGGACTTTATTAGTTGTAAGTCACAGTAGACAATCCACAAATGTGTATCATGATTTCTAAATATTTCACTATTCACAAATATGTACCATGACCAACAAATATGTCACTATCTGGAAACATATTTTTGTACTTGTGTTGTGTAAAGTCAAACAGGGAGATCTGCAAATACGCATAACTTACTCTGTAAATATATATTTTAATTGTAATATAATAATATTGTAATATTGTAATATTTTAAAAGTGATATATATGCATTTGTGCATCCATTTGTACACGTGGTATTTACAGAGTAAGTACGAAAATACGTTTACAGATAATGAAATATTTGTAACTCATGGTAAATATTTGTGAATTGTCTTCTGTGGATTACAGCTATTATCTACAGCTCTGCGGCTCGTGGTACAAAGTGGACAAAACTCTGTAAACAAACAGGAGGAAAGTTACAAACGTCACCCACATGGTCCATAAATGCACGGGAAGCAAATGCACAAATATCATTACACATGTACAAATTGATGCACAAATGCTTATAAATCCCTTTAGATGTAAACCTTAAAATACATATTTACAGATTAAGTTATGCATATTTGCAAATCTTGCAAACTTATTTTTGTGGATGCAGAAATACGTTTGTGAATAATGAAATTTTTGGAAATCATGGTACATCTGTGGCTTACAACTAATAAAGTCCAATAAAAACTTCCATAGATGGCGACATCAATAGAGTACACCATTATGTGAATGGAAGCAGGTATTGTTTGAGTGGAGAAGTCTCATTACACCTTGATACTGGGCTGTTGAGTACCGATACCCAGCCAGAGACCCAAAGGCCCCGCCCCTCACCTGTCAGACTCACCTGACATCCTGGCCAGCTCCACGCTGTAGTCGGAGAACTCATGTCGTTTGCTCACAGAACAAACATGAACCCCAAAGTCGTCCATGTTGGCGTGCTGGACGGTGAGCGTGATGCTGCCGGGGCTGTAGGCGATGGCGTAGCCCGCGGTGCAGTTCTGGTACGCTTTGTGTTTGATGTAGTGGCACAGCAGCTCGTTGCGAGGACTCCGCCACTGAACGGACAGCTGGGAGATGTGAGCGTGGTCCTCATAATGGTACGAACACGGCAAGGCGACCCGCTGACCCGGCTGACTGAGCACCTTCACCACACTGCCTGCAGACAGAGGACACAGGGTTAAACGGGTCATTTTACTGCTTCATATCCTGTTGGCTATTTTAATCTACAGCAGTGCATCATGGTCTAGAAGATCATCATATGTTTGTAGCATCGCTGTCCTGTGACACTCTCTAAAAACGTCAGATCCATCTGAGCCGAGAGGCTGTTTAAAGACTTTATTTAGCTTCAGAAGGATTTTCTCAACACATATAAGAAAGCTTCATCCAACATCAGCACATCTGGAGATACCTAGTTTTACCTGGACAGAAAATTATAGTACGAGTGAAAAGTAAAGTACAAGTACCCTGAATTTTGATCAATTATAGTAAGATTATTAAGAAAATGAACTTAGTTACATGATTCCACCACTGTTTTTATAGAATAATGAAATGAAACAACTTGCTTGAAAAAGGGAAATTGAACCCTGATATGTTGTCTATATCAGACTGGCATTACCTCACCCCATGACCACGCCCCCTTTTGGGGGAAACCAGAATAAACAGACGAAGCTGAAACATGTCTCCAAACTTCTACTTAAACAAACCAGTAATGATCTCTGATCTCTTTGTTCTCCTGCTATGTCCTAAAAGAGATATAATAGAGAGGGTCATGGCTCCATGATATAGACCAGACGAACATGGCGTCATGGCTCCAGGATATAGACCAGACCAACATGGTGTCATGGCTCCAGGCTATAGACCAGACCAACATGGCGTCATAGCTCCAGGCTATAGACCAGACCAACATGGCGTCATAGCTCCAGGCTATAGACCAGACCAACATGGCGTCATGACTCCGGGATATAGACCAGACCAACATGGCGTCATGGCTCCGGGCTATAGACCAGACCAACATGGCGTCATGGCTCCGGGCTATAGACCAGACCAACATGGCGTCATGGCTCCAGGATATAGACCAGACCAACATGGCGTCATGGCTCCAGGATATAGACCAGACCAACATGGCGTCATGGCTCCAGGCTATAGACCAGACCAACATGGCGTCATAGCTCCAGGCTATAGACCAGACCAACATGGCGTCATGGCTCCGGGATATAGCCCAGACCAACATGGCGTCATGGCTCCAGGCTATAGACCAGACCAACATGGCGTCATGGCTCCAGGCTATAGACCAGACCAACATGGCGTCATCTCCAACATGGCTCAGTTCAAAATTTAGTTTCAAAACAAAACTCCTCATCTCTTCTCTGACAAGATTTTGACACCAGATGATTTGCTGCCAGTCAGGTACCTGATGTCAGAGAAGAGATGAGGAGTTTTGTTTTGAAGCTAAATTTTGACATGTTGGTTTTGAAGATGACTTCTGAGAATGAAGCGGATCTTTGTGGTCCTGTGGTCTGGTCTGGTCTGGTCTGGTCTTGTCTTGTGGTGCCTAACTGACATCATCTGGAGCTCAGAACCAGAGCAGCACCAACAGGAGAATATACTGTTTAACGCTGGCTGTTAATTTCACCTGGGCGCTGCCCACATAATCAGCTGTGCTGCTCATCCCACTAATACATGATCCTGAGAAGCTGGACGTCACTGTGAAGGTAAATAAAGAGGCTTTACAACCAGGTCAAATACAATGACAGTTAGCACTGAAACAACAGAGAAATAATCCACCAAACAGTGAGGCCAGTTACCGTATACAGCTACAGAGACTGTGCAGGAACCATCAGCGAGGAGGACAGATTGTACAAGACACCACAATAAATCATTCCTTTGGTATAAATGGTGACTGAAATCTAATCAAAAGGAACATCAGGTGAAACATTGATTTAAAAAACAGACTTCCTACCTGTTAAATCAGATTGATTGTGTTATTAAACGTACCTTCTCCTACCAGATGTGACAGGACCAGTCCGAGGTACAGTGCAGCCGTCCCAACAGGTTCAACAGGTCTTCTCCACATCTGGTGATCAATCAACTCCACAAATTCAAATACTTCGTCGATACATGAAAATAATTCAGGAACATCAAGATCCTGCAGCACAAAGTCCAGAAACGACGCCTGCCTCGTATCACTTTTACTTTCACAGATCGGTTTACAAGCTGCGACATGAATCTGTGGTTATGTGATCCCATGTTGTGTTTTTGTTTGAGGTGTCTGCAGAATTATAAAATCTAATAACTGACCTGCCAGAGGAGCTGCTTCACGTTCATCACAGAATGAGTCAACAAAAACCCCTACATAGATCCAATGAGAAGGTCAACCTCTAAAGGATGTGTACCCCAAACTTTCAAAATAAAAGCACAAAATGCTACAAAAACAGGATTCATGTGTTGTGTCGTGTTACGTTAATAAAAAGTGGATAAAAAGTCAATTTATGACGCCACTGACAGGCGACCTACTGAAACGCACCGTTACCTTGACTTAAATTACAGATTTATTGTTATGTTGTGTTCACAACTTAAAATATATAACATCTCTGGTCATTTTAATGCAGAAGAGTGACATATTAAACCTTTACCAAACTGTGACTGGCCGACTAAAACTAGTGTTTGTATTTGAAAGATGAATTAAACCACTAAAAATCACAGAGATCAGTTTAATATCATAGTGCCATTTATACAAATCAACTGGAGTTTAAAACACATACAGTAAAATGTTATTTAAGCTAAACGTCCATTTTATATTAAACCACTGACAACATTATTTATCACGCTGTGCACAAAGAGGAACACACTGTACACCGGCAGCGTCCCACTGAGGCACATTTACACCCAAACACATTCACACACATTCAGTCTCACGTTGTGAAGTCGCATTAAGTTACAGGAGCTTCACGACAAACTCCTTATTTTATCATAACACTTTACACTGAACCCTGCAGGAGTGAACGACTCCTGTAAACAAACATTACTTCTAAATCCTGACTGAACAGACTCTGAACCACGTTTAATGATTAGGACTGGTGCTGTCGACACCGAGCCTCATGCAAGAACCTCATGTCCAAACCCAGAATGTGGCGCCTTCAGAAACTGATCTAGATTTAGAGTATGAATGAAATTCAGGACCAACCGCGTACAGACGGATCTCTGCAGGAGAAAAACACTCTGACTTGTTTGAGAAGCAGTGTTTCACATTTATGATGTATTTAGCGACAAAATCAAGTGACAGAAAAATAACCGTCAACTATTTTGTCATAATTTATCATGAAATAATAATGATAATAATATTTATATAGAGCTTTTCAGGAAACTCAAAGAGGCTTTACACAAAAATTAAAATGTTCATAAAATGCTGTTTTCAGCCTCAGATATGGAGTTTATCTGCTTTTTTATATCACATTAAAGCGAATCTCTTTGGGTTTCGGACTGACTGGACTTTGAGGAACTGGGACGGACATTTTACTCTGATTTCTGCCATTTCATAGACCGAATGATTATCAGTTAATCCAGAGAATAATCTGCAGATTAATCAATAATAAAAATAACTAGTTAGTTGCAGCCATATTATTTATATTGTGCCCTGGGTGTGGTTGATTTTACTGGGGTTAACTACTGTATGCTGGGTTTCCCCTCATAACTGTATCACAGATTAAACGTAATCCTTACAACCGTTCGTCCTCGTAGACGCCTTTCTACGAACTATTTCTACTCTAAAACTCTCCAACCTAAAAACTTCAGACCTGTTTGATGGCGATAAACAGAAACATTTCAGTTGAAATCATGTTAACACCACTTAGGTAGATGCTTTGTAATCAAACGTCTCATTAGCTCGGTCGGCTTCATGGTTTAGTTTGCCGGCACCTGAAGACGTTTTACTCTCCCGTCACCGTCGCTCCATAGAACGGTCACCGTATTTTCCCATTTTAGCGATTCTGGACTTGCATGTTCTCCGGGTTCTCCGGCTTCCTCCCACAGACCAAAGACCCCCTGCGGCGACCCCTACCGGGTTCTAGACGGATGGATGGAAGCGGTCTTGTATTGCATGAAGTTAAAGAGCTTGATAAAAAAAAAAATAAATAAAAAAAGAGAATCCTAACATTTTAAAGTGACTCAATGTAAGAATCAGAAATTGCTCGTTAACAGCGACACCTGTAGCCGTTAAGTCTACGACAGTCAGCGTCGCTTCGCTAGCACTTGTGCACCACGTCGACACGAATGAGCCTCGGTCACGAGACTGAAGGCTCATCAGAGGTCTGCACGGTGGTCAGAAATGCTATCCGACAGGATTCACTACTCTGGAAAGTCATCGATGAGGACGATATTTTACCTTTAGACGATCGTGAGGTAAAGAGCAGAAAGCTTTCGCATCCAGACGTGATCATTAACGAGGCGTTTTTAGCATCTTCTTGTCCTTTATGTCAGTCACAGTACGGCTTTAAGGACACATTGTTTTTCTGAAAGCAAACGACTGCTTTTTCTTCGTCTTCTTTTTAGTCTTGTACGATATTTCTGTGAATGGGTGACCTCATGAAGCCGCTTGGGGGCGTCGATACTTCTACTCATGAGCGGGAAACATTCAAGTTCAAACAAGCGACTAATAACACAGTTATGAGTCTGATGAAACCAACTTGGAACAGAAACCTCACAGTAAAAATAAAACCGAGGTTTATGATGTTCTTGCATGAGGCCCGACGTGGTCTGGTTTTCACATTGCTGTTATAACGATCCTGACAGCGCCGAGTGTTGTGAGGCTCACTGCTAGTTAACACTGTCCCTGAACTGTGTTGTGTAGACGCTCCATGATCCTGATAATCAACCATCAAGGCCAAATCGAGACTATAAACTGGGTGTGTTTCCAGCTTTACAGCCAGTTTCCAGGACACAGACTGGTCCTGGACTGAAGTGACCATCTCAGTGTTTACCTGCAGAGCCTCTTAGCACCAGTGTTAATCCTTTACTTTAGAGAAAACAGTGCAGAAGCTTGACTTGAAGGTGGCGGATTACTTCCTGTGTGTGTCTATAGTGCCCAAAGCAGTACCTCAAACGCCTCCTCCTCCTCCTCCTGCTGCTGTGAAGTACAAAATGATGTCACGAAACCGATGAGACACATAAACTATCACTGTACAAATACATTTCATATTTTACAGTTTTTGTTTTCCTTCTGCTTGTGCCCGTCTGGTGATTGGTGACGATGCGCGAGGACGCCGCGGTTACTGGATGCCTCTGAACAAACACATGGCAAACACCATGGCGAAGAGCTGCAGAGAGAGCGAGACACGAGACATCACAGCGCAGATAGTCAGCTAATGGCCACTGAACGGTGTCAAGTTAATAAGATAAGATAAGATAAGATATTCCTTGATGAGTCACAAATGTCTGATTTTCAGACCTTCATGTCTACAACAACACTCAGCAATGGTTGATGAAACAAACACTACACAATTATAATACTGGAGAAACATCATGTCCTCTTTTCCAGGGTTTTGAGACAAAGTTGGCAAACTTAAAGGGATAGTTCAGGTGTTTCTCAGTATGAGTGGTGTATTACAAACAGACAGCAGAACCAGCGCTGAGGACGGGGGCAGCAGCAAAACCCATTTTAGATTCCTGAAAATATCTGTATCAAATGTTTATATGTAAAATGTTTTCACTGCTTAACCTCAGACAGTCCTTTCTGACGGGGAACCGAAGCTGTTATCTATCGTCTCTTCAAAGCCACCGGTCTCAACTTCATAATACAAATGGTTCCTATAGTTAGTGAGTGAAGCTCCGTCACTCATCTCGTGGTCTTTGTTAAAAAGAAATTCATCTGATTACTTTGGTAATTTTTAGATGTAATGTTGCTGTTTTTAACCTCAGCAATAACCTCAAAAATCTACATCACTGTCCTGAACCTCTCGCATGAAAACAAGCCACAATCAATAAATGAATCAGTATTTCAATATAAAGAAGTGAGAAAACACAGTACGTACTTCAATAGTGAGCACCACGATGGCCAGAGCTCCCGCTGTGTAAATGTACGTCTCAAAGTAGTCCACCATCGCAGAGTAACAGCCCTGCACCAATAAAACACAGATATATAAAGACTGTGAACCGTGTTTAGGGCTGAACGGTGGTGCAGTGGCTGGCACAGCAAGAGGGTCGCAGGTTTGAATCCGGCATGGGGTCCTTCTGTGCGGAGTTTGCATGTTCTCCCCGTGTTAGCGTGGGTTTTCTCCAGGTACTCCAGTTTCCTCCCACAGTCCAAAGACATGCAGGTTAACTGATGACTCTAAATGTCCCGTAGGTGTGAATGTGAGCGTGGATGGTTGTCTGTCTCTATGTGTCCTCTGATGGACTGGTGACCTGTCCAGGGTGAACCCGCCTTCACCTAATATCAGCTGGGATCAGCCCCCCACGACCCTGAACACGATAATAAGAGTACAGATAACGGATGGACCGCAACAGTATTTTTTCTTAAACAGGCCATCTTTTAATTTTACTTAGTTCTCTCCGGTTTTCTTGCTTTCTTTTCTTTGGGCGCCTCGCCAGTTTTGCTGTGATGTGTGGCGAGCGCAGCGCGAAAGGCGCCACGGTGTCGTGAGAAGCTGTACCGTCATCTGGGTGGAAACAGTCGGGTCTATATAGACTGCATAGAGCCAGAAACAGCTTAAGGTAATGAAAAGGTAAAAAAGTGTGAAAATGTGCCATAAACTGGGAGAAATACGGGAGAACTGTGAACCCGGGAGAAAACCAGGAGAAAACAATGAAAACCAGGAGTGTGCTGGGAAAAACAGGAGGGTTGGTAAGGATGTTCACGTTAATGTCTTCCACCATTTCTGATTTCTGTTGTTACTGATCATAAACTAACATGGAAACAACATATTAAAAAGGTAAAATTTCAAAGTCAGAATTAATCCTGTAATAATCTAGGGATATATGAAGTTATAAGGCCCTGCATGTAATTTATTGTTCACTTATACTTCCTATTATTTCTGCCTGTGTGGAACTGTGGGGGTCGACTTTTAAAACGACTATAAATTCAATCGTTTTACTACAAAAACCAGCCGTATGTATTATCAATAAGGCTGGTTACTGTGTCCCACTGTTTATTAGTTCCCATATTATGAAATTTAATGATTTGATTTATTATAAAATAATGAAGATAATGTTCAGAGCCAAACCAAAGTCTCTCCCAGATGGTGAACAAAGGTTTTATCACTACGGAGAGTAAATATGATGTGAGAGGTATTTATAAGTTTACTATACAAAAAGATAAAACAGGTATTAAAGGACATGAGTTTCTGTTGTTGGGGTATTGATAAATAAATTTAAGAATGTGTGATTCACTTTTGGTTTGAATGGTTTGCAAAACTATTTTTGAGAGTTACAAATGTGAATAATATTTCATTTTTTGTTTGTTTTTAATTTCTTGAGGGAAGCTTCATTTAATAAGAACGTGAGGCATATATAAGCATAGTCACTACTTAATACAAAGACCGTTGACTTTGTTAATATTGATTGTAAAAAATACTACTACTACTACTACTACTACTACTACTACTACGTGCATTGGAGAGTGTGTTTTCTGTGATGACCTTGTTGTGTCTGAAGACCATGCTGCCGCTCACACACTGCCCCACGCTGACGTCTCCGGGGTAACCGTTCCTCTGGCAACAGGCCTCAGGGACCGTCTTACTGGGATTGAGGAGCTTGAAGAGGCTCTCCTCGAAGTCCTCGGGGCCGCTGACACCACAGCAGTCAAACTGTTCGGAGACACATGAAGGACACGATGAAGACGTGGGCGGTCACCCTGGGCTGATTTATACGGCGGTAACTGTAAAATGGATGCTGCACCGTGGTCATGATGGCGTTCCATGTGGATGTGAAGACGTCGGTGTTGTTGTGACCTTGATAGTGACGTTTCAGCTCCCTGCTGAAATACTCTCTGGTTAACTGGACAAAGACACAAACACAGGAACAAGTAACCAGGGATCCAGTCAGCTTTTAAAGGGATAGTTCAGGTGTTTCTCCTCAGTCAGTTATTACCACAGGAGATGGAGTTCAGAGAAACAGACAGGACCAGCACCAAGCGAAGCGACGTACTGCTGTGGATGCAGGCAGCAGCTAAACACATTTTAGACACCTAAAAAAAATCAATGTCAGGTGAAGTGTACGCTATATTTAGAATATTTTCACCACTTCACCTCGCTGTCAGACAGCCCTTTATGACGGGGAACTGAAGCTGTTATCTGTGCTCTCTTCAAAGCCACCAGACTCCATTAACAAATAGTAATTTTACCTCAGAACATGGGAGTTGCTGGTCCACTGCTGTCTGGATTGGTTAGTTAGTTAAGGCGGGTTTATAGTCGCCGTAGTGAGGCCAGTGTGAGGTGCACTTCACGTCAGACGTGAAGTAGACACGCCGCTCGGTCGTGCACCTCTGAACTTTTGTAACTACGCTCTGCACTTTTGATTTCAACATGGACGCCCTGGAGGGAAGACTGGCCAGATATCTCTACGAGAGACCTCAGGGACAGTCACATGACCTCAGGGACAGTCACATGACCAGAGGGACAGTCACATGACCTCAGGGACAGTCACATGACCACATGACCACAGGGACAGTCACATGACCACAGGGACAGTCACATGACCAGACGGACAGTCACATGACCACAGGGACAGTCACATGACCAGAGGGACAGTCACATGACCACATGACCACAGGGACAGTCACATGACCTCAGGGACAGTCACATGACCTCAGGGACAGTCACATGACCACATGACCACAGGGTGAGTCACATGACCACATGACCACAGGGACAGTCACATGACCAGAGGGACAGTCACATGACCAGAGGGACAGTCACATGACCTCAGGGACAGTCACATGACCACATGACCACAGGGACAGTCACATGACCACAGGGACAGTCACATGACCTCAGGGACAGTCACATGACCACAGGGACAGTCACATGACCACAGGGACAGTCACATGACCAGAGGGTCAGTCACATGACCACAGGGACAGTCACATGACCTCAGGGACAGTCACATGACCAGAGGGTCAGTCACATGACCTCAGGGACAGTCACATGACCAGAGGGACAGTCACATGACCTCAGGGACAGTCACATGACCACATGACCACAGGGACAGTCACATGACCACAGGGACAGTCACATGACCTCAGGGACAGTCACATGACCACAGGGACAGTCACATGACCTCAGGGACAGTCACATGACCAGAGGGTCAGTCACATGACCACAGGGACAGTCAAATGACCTCAGGGACAGTCACATGACCAGAGGGTCAGTCACATGACCTCAGGGACAGTCACATGACCAGAGGGACAGTCAGTAACATTCGTTGACGTCTTGCTTATCAACAGTATATTTCTCCGGGCATTTCAGAGCATACTGCAACAAATAACACACTGAGCACAAACGTCTCTGTGCACGCCATCTATGCACCACGGTGTCTCGCACGAGTATAAACAAAGCTTCAGTGTATTTGTGTGACTTTTGTGAATCCACACTAACCTTTTACAACACCAGTCACTCAATAAGACACACTAACTAAGCGATCGAGGCAGCAGTGGACCAGCATCTCCCAACAGCTTCTGTCTGACAGCGAGATAAAGCTGTGAAACTAATATGACTAATATTGATATTGTTAGGTGTCTAAAATCCGTCCTCAGCAGTACATCACTTTGCTCCTGTGCTGGTACTCTGCTACGCCAGTAATACACTGATTTTGGAGAAGTACCTCATACAACCACACTGAGAAACACCTGAACTATCCCTTTAAGACGGTCGGTCTGTTATTAAACACACTCTTAGCCGCTGTAGTTCCATCTCGACCTTTTCTTAAACTTTTAAACCTTTTAAATAAAAGATAAAATGTGCATCAAATATTCATGTGCCTCCCTCACCCTCGTTCACGCAGACTCGGACTCTGGAGACTCAGCGGTCTAAAGTCCCTCTGGAAACAGAAGTATCTGGATTTCTTACTCCAACTCAACGATGTAAAAGTACTTCAAACTATACTACTTTGCTGTACTCCTGTGTAGCATGGCAGCATGGCAGCATGAGAAAATAAATACAGTAAGTGTTCAACTTGGGTCTCTTTTGACAGAGATTTATCAAAGATAAAACAGCTGATCATCAGCAATTGATCATCCATATCTGCATTAGTATGAATCTGAATTTAGACAGTGACAGTGTGTTCACACCAAGTGCAAAGCAAACTTTTTGCAAAGTCAATGCAAAGAGGAGAATAGACGCAAATTTGCACTCAGTGATGCAAATACACAGGTAACCTTCAACTAGTTCATCATGTATCCGTACAGAGATCAGACCAGACTGTCTGTGGGAGAAACAACAACGTCACTGCTGTATTTATGACCAGAAGACACAGATAAGTGTGATTTGATAATATGATAATCCTTCTATAATTACAAACATCAACTCTTCTGGTCACATGACAACCTTTGACCTCTGACCTGATCCAGAGAGGTACTCACGTGTTCCCTGAAGAGGAACGCCAGGATGGCGGCCGCCAGCTCGGCCAGGAAGATGAAGAGGATCAGCATGAAGAACTGAGACCAGTAGAGACAAAAATAAAAGTCAACACTTCAATAAAATAATAATAATAATAATAATAATAATAATAATAATAATAATAATAACAACAATACTCTGCACAGACTGTCTAAACCAGACCTTGGCATTATACGGCCCGCGGGCCGGAACCGGCCATCATGATGGTTCTGCCTGGCCCGGGAGGTCTCAGACAAACCACGCAGTTTTATTTACAAAGCTAAAAAAAAACAGTAAAGAAAACAGCTTTTGTTTTGAAATGCTGGTGTGTTGTTAGTGAGCTTCTTCCTGTCACACTTGACACTGTAAATTGACATAAGTGATGTTTGAAGTAGCGTCACCTGCTGAGGAGACTCGTCTATAATAAGTCATGGACGGATAAGTATTTTTTTCATTGGTGATAAAGCTGTGAGCTTAGTTTACAACAAACGTGGCTGAATTCAAAGAAAACAACTAGAACGTCACTGTGAGACAAAACCTGCAGAAAGATCCAGAAAGCTGTCTGGAGATGAGAAGGAGAGGACAGCCGAGGGGCTGCTGGCTGAGATACTGAAGCAGAGAGGAACCACAGGAGGAGAGGGAAGGGTTCATGTTAAGGTAAAGGTTAAATCTAAGGGTTAATGTTAAGGTAATGTTAAATGTAAGTGTTAATATTAAGGTAAATGTTAAATGGAAGGGTTAATGTTAAGGTAATGTTAAATGGAAGGGTTAATGTTAAGTTAAATGTTAAATGTAAGGGTTAATGTTAAGGTAATGTTAAATGGAAGGGTTAATGTTAAGGTAATGTTAAATGGAAGGATTAATGTTAAGTTAAATGTTAAATGGAAGGGTTAATGTTAAGGTAATGTTAAATGGAAGGATTAATGTTAAGTTAAATGTTAAATGTAAGGGTTAATGTTAAGGTAAATGTTAAATGTAAGTGTTAATATTAAGTTAAATGTTAAATGGAAGGGTTCATGTTAAGGTAATGTTAAATGGAAGTGTTAATATTAAGTTAAATGTTAAATGGAAGGATTAATGTTAAGTTAAATGTTAAATGTAAGGGTTAATGTTAAGGTAATGTTAAATGTAAGTGTTAATATTAAGTTAAATGTTAAATGGAAGGGTTAATGTTAAGGTAATGTTAAATGTAAGGGTTAATGTTAAGGTAATGTTAAATGGAAGGGTTAATGTTAAGTTAATGTTAAATGTAAGGGTTAATGTTAAGTTAATGTTAAATGTAAGGGTTAATGTTAAGTTAATGTTAAATGTAAGGGTTAATATTAAGTTAAATGTTAAATGGAAGGGTTAATGTTAAGTTAAATGTTAAATGTAAGTGTTAATATTAAGTAAAATGTTAAATGGAAGGGTTAATGTTAAGTTAATGTTAAATGTAAGGGTTAATATTAAGTTACATGTTAAATGGAAGGGTTAATGTTAAGTTAATGTTAAATGTAAGGGTTAATGTTAAGGTAATGTTAAATGTAAGTGTTAAATGTTAAATGGAAGGGTTAATGTTAAGTTAAATATTAAATGTAAGTGTTAATATTAAGTAAAATGTTAAATGGAAGGGTTAATGTTAAGTTAATGTTAAATGTAAGGGTTAATATTAAGTTAAATGTTAAATGGAAGGGTTAATGTTAAGTTAATGTTAAATGTAAGGGTTAATATTAAGTTAAATGTTAAATGGAAGGGTTAATGTTAAGTTAAATGTTAAATGTAAGTGTTAATGTTGATATAAATGTTAAATGTCAGTGTTAATCTTAAGTTAAATGTTAAATGTAAGTGTTAATGTTGATATAAATGTTAAATGTAAGTGTTAATGTTGATATAAATGTTAAATGTAAGTGTTAATATTAAGTTAAATGTTAAATGTAAGTGTTAATGTTGATATAAATGTTAAATGTAAGTGTTAATGTTGATATAAATGTTAAATGTAAGTGTTAATGTTGATATAAATGTTAAATGTAAGTGTTAATGTTAAGTTAAATGTTAAATGTAAGTGTTAATGTTGATATAAATGTTAAATGTAAGTGTTAATGTTGATATAAATGTTAAATGTAAGTGTTAATGTTAAGTTAAATGTTAAATGTATAAAAAAAAAAAAAAAAGGGTTAATATTAAGTTAAATGTTAAATGTAAGGGTTAATGTTAAGTTAAATGTTAAATGTCAGTGTTAATCTTAAGTTAACTTTAATAATAATTTAATAATTGTGAATTACCCCACTGTGGGACTAATAAAGGAATATCTTATCTTATAATAGATTTTATAAACAAAGTGAAGGCTGGTTCACTGGCTGATGTGAAGTAAAGGTTGAAGGTTGTCCTGATGAAGGACCTCTTTGACCAGTAAAGCAGAAAAGTTGTTTTTTGTTTGGAGAAGCATGTTTGAGGGGATCCGCTCCCAGCAACACAAACATGTCTGATAATGTGCATGTCGATCTCTCCTTGAGATAAAGGTTGAATAAATAAACACTGACAGTAATTATCTCCTGCTGGTCTTACAGTTATGCATCGTTACGTTTAGCTCCTCTAGATGGAGCACTCGTACTGTTTCACTCTGCTCTTATATCACATACAGAGATGTCATAAAGGCTGGACATTGGCTCTTTATAGGCTGGTATGAAATCATAACACTTCAATATAATATCAATAGGTCTTTATCAGTAATTAATAACTTTAGCGGACCCATTTCTGCCAGATTTATGTATTCAACATTTAACAAGAACATGACATGTACTGTATGTGTGCTATATAGTATTTATGGAAATACCTTACTGTGATTTCTACAAGCAGTCTCCAGACACTAGTTTTGACCTAAAATGAAATGAATTGTGGATTCAAATTGAATATTTTGTGACGGTGAACTGACCTGAAAGTGAATCTTGACTGATTTTGTCATCTGAGCCTGCTGTTTCACCTTTACTTACTGCAAGTTTTCCAACTAGGGCTGTTAAAGTGACATTAAATGCCACTCATTTCTTGAACGCATTAACACAACCAGTCTTTCGGAGGTTGTAGCGGCTCAGTTTTAAAGCTACAGCGACGATACTGGCATCATATGAAATTAGAAATCCTAAAGAATCCATCGGTACCAACCAGGTCAGACTAGCTGGTAGTGAAGGAGGATAAATAATGCTCCAAATTTATGCTAAATGTTGGTGAGGAAAACCTGTCCATTTCCAAAGGGGTCCCTTGACCTCTGACCTCCACATGTGAATGAAAATCATCAATCGAGTCAGCTGCTAATGTCCGAACCTGTGAGGGTTTCTGGACAACATCTGTCCTTCCTACCAAATCTCCCTTTAAGGTACTTTTTAACCAGATAACAACCATGATTAAATATTTGAATTGATTGACAGCCCTAGTGCCAATAAAAGCAGTAAATCCCACTGATCAGTAGATGATCGACTCACGAAGAGCAGCAGACACTTGTTCTCCCGGATGGCTCCACAGCAGCCCAGGAAGCCCAGCAGGAACAGCATGCTGCCCATCGCCAGGATGACGTAGACGCCGGTGAACAGCACCGGGTTGGCCGCCACGATCTCCCTGAAGCCCATCGGGTCCACCAGCACCCAAACGCCGACACCCAGCAGGAAGGAGCCGCCCAGCTGGGAGAGAGGGGGTTAATTATTCACCTCACGTTTACTGGTCTGAGGGTTCAGGTCTATGGACGTTTTTATTGGATTTTATTAGTTGTAAGCACAATTTTCATATTTCACTATTCACAATCATGTATTTTTGCATCTACAAAAATAAAAGGTGATTTGCAAATACACATAAATCAATCTGTAAATACGTATTTTAAGATTTACGTTTAAAGTGATTTATACGCATTTGTGCATCAATTTGAACATGTGGAATGATATTTGCACATTTGCAGATCGCTTCCTGTGCATTTATGGACCATGTGGGTGACATTTGTACCTTTCCTCCTGTATGTTTACAGAGTTTTGTCCACTTTGTACCACAGCAGAGCTGTAGATAATCGCTGTAATCCACAGAGGACGATTCACAAATATGTATCATGATCTACAAATATTTCACTGTCTGCAAATGTATTTTTGGATTTGTCACATCCACAAAAATACAGGGTGATCTGCAAATAGGCGTAACTTGTATTTTTGCAAGTATGTATTTTAATTCTACATAAAAATGTTATAGGTTTACATGTAAAGTGACATGTACACATTTATACATCAGTTCACACGAGGAATGATACTATTTTATTTACAGAGTAAGTTATGTGTATTTGCAGATCAACCTGTATTTTTGTGGCTGTGACTTTACAAAACATAAATACAAAATACGTTTGCAGATAGTGAAATATTAGAAGAAGAAGAAGAAGAAGAAGAAGAAGAAGAAGAAGAAGTGAACTCACAAAGATGAAGAAGTTGAAGATGAACATGAGGTACTTCATACAGCTGAGGCAGTCCCCCTCCATGGCTGAGCCTCGAGCTGAAACCTCCCCCTGACCCTGAAAACACAGAAACATGCTCAGTTTACACTGTAAATACAAGTATTAGTACATATAGTGAGAGTATAGTAAGAGTATTAGAGCTGAAACCTCCCCTGACCCTGAAAACACAGAAACATACATAGTTTTTCCTCACCAAAATTTAGTGTAGGTTTCAAGCATTTTGTTTTAACCTCCTTCATGACAAACTAGTCTGACCTGGTTGGCACCGATGAAACTTACGGGAACTGCAATGGTCATTTTCAAAGAGGTCCCTTCATTCATTTCAAAAATGTATTTTGAACATGTAAAAATAAATGAATAAAATAAAAGTAATATTCACAGATGAATCAATGAATCCAGAAAATAATCATCAGGTTAACTGAAGTGTCTCTTGCAGGTCTACTTGTTGTTGACTGGTTAATGTTGAGGCTGATTGAGTTAATTCAGCAGGATTCAATAAAACATCAGCTGTAATCTTAAAGGGTATTTTAACATCAAAGATTGGTGAATTTTCTTTAATGTCAACACAGATGAAACCAATTTACAGCATTTACAAATGTAAAAGTCCCACAGAGTAAACTCAAGACGGATGAAGCTTCTGCAGACTTTCTGATTATTTTCTGCGGCTGATATGAGCAAACAACAAGAGGCCAGACAGAGAAACACGATGAGACATCGTCAGTCACAGTTTTCGTCAGTTCTGAGGACGTGACGCCGACAGCCTGTCCCCGTGGGATCGTTTGACACATGGAGGGACGCCGAGGAGGACATGTTGGGCCATCAGTGGGGGCGTGACGAGGACCAACTGTGCACTTATGGTCCCTGATGGTGTTTACCAGTTAAAACTAACATGCAGCCACCTGTCACATAGTTTAATAACTGACCGTTTAGTCAGGAACACGCTCACTCATTTAGTCTGATCTAAGCTTTTTAAAATGATCACGTTACAGTGTCTTTCTGATAAACACTGAGTCTCGTCTGATTTGACGAAGCTTTAATAAAAGCTTCAGTATCACTGCACGGTCCAGTAATAAAGCCCTGCAGTGGCTTTAGCAATCATAACAGGAGCAATGAGGGAAGGAGGTGATATTATTATTACTATTATTAGCATTATTATTGTTACTATTATTATTATAACTATTATTATTATTGTTATTGTTATTATTATTATTATATAAGACGGCCAGCAGAGGGAGGAGGTCGTGTGGGTGGATGTCTCAACAGAGACCACAGTTTGTTTTCTGTTACCAGCTGACAGTCAAAGTTGTTTTTTTTAAAGCGTGATAGTTGCTGAACCTTAAATATGTAATTATCATTGACGACAAAAGTCCCCTAACCTTAACAAACCAGAAACACCAACCTGACATCCCAGAACTAGCGGTGATGAAGGCCGACTGTTGCGTCGCCTCACGCCACGTTTGTTGCATTCGAACACACCGCAAAGACTCCAGCCGACGGCCACTGAGCACGTACGATCTCCGCCTGCGTGAGGACATAACTCTTCGTCCAGCAGGGGCCCAGACCGTGACAACGGCACCAGACGTGACGTTGGGAGTCATCTGGCTGAGCGGACACCACTGTACATATCAGACATGCACTATGACCCAGTAAGACCCAGAAGACCCAGTAAGACCCAGAAGACCCAGAAGATCCAGAAGATCCAGAAGACCCAGAAGACCCAGAAGATCCAGAAGACTCGGCACTTTTCCAGATAAAGTCGAGCCAATTTGTCTTTAGGCGCCACTGAGCACCTTTCATAGGAATGAACGAGGCCCCGCCTCCAACACTGGATCCAGTTGTCCTTATACACATCCATGGTCTATACAAGCCGTTGTTATGATATGCAGATGAAACTAAGCAGCGTCTGTCGACCATTTTCAAACCACTCTCACTCAGTTTCATTCTAGATGTCCATGTCGCTGTGTTGGAACGATCAGATCAGATGAAGATTAATACTTGTGCAATTCACTCTGTATGTGATTACAATTCGTCTAAAGATTTCCACAAACATACGTTTAAATAAATGACAGGAAGGACAGCTGTGCTGTTTCCAGGTCTCTGAGATTGAAACTAGCAGCTGTCCTCTGATGCTCCTTTTAAAGCCGTCGTCGGCCAGTTAACACCAGTAATTCCTGCTTATTTACCATCCCGCTCTTTGTCGGACTGCGGTGAGCTCTCAGCTGTGTAAATGTGTATTTACTGCTAATTTAACCACTCTGTGTGGAGCTTTTACTTTAATGGAGTAAAATGCCTCTCACTGCAATTAAACGCACGTTTCGTGGCTGCCAGTGCACTCTGGGTAATTGCTGCATCTTTGGGTGAGGTCAGGGTTAATAAAATAAGGGCATGTGTGGCGTGTTGTCTGCACATGCACTCAGCATTATTAGCACATCTTTGTAAATCACTCATGTCAGCAGAGCAGCACAGGTAGACGTGTGATAGTGAAATGAACAGAGAGACAAACGAGAAACCGCGAAGAGCTGTCAGAAAAACAACAAGCATTGTGGCGGCATTAGAGAAAACATGATTACTGTCACATTTACTGCAATCACGCCTTAATTACAAAGATGGAGGCAGAAACAGACATCTTGATTAAACCAACAGAGGCCGTAAATGCAAAAAAACAGCTGTCACAATTAAAAGTAATCATGATTTAATCAATCATAATTAAATTACTGCAATTAGAATTACATGAAACAGCTGTTATAGAAAAAAATCTGTAAGCTGTTTAAAATTCACGCCAGCTGCAGCTGTAATCACACAAACTTTCTTGTACTTCAGACGTTAACCTTTCAGAGACTGACAGGCTTTCTAAGTAAAAACATGTACGAAGCGTCAAGGCTGTAATTTTCTCCTCAGCTCAGCGGGAGACGTCACCAGCGACTGAGCTCTCAAAAGGGTTGAAAAAGGAAAAAAATGTCAATTTTGCCAACGATGACTGATGTAAATGGTGTCTTTCATTTCTCTTTAGTGAATCAAATGAAATGCTCACATTTAAATTATGTGGACTTAAATGTAAGAAACACATGATTAAATATTTAATTTAAATCTAAGACATTTTATAAACAGATCAAACTGTACTACAATGATCATGAACACATAATACACTCATGTCCAGATTAATGTACTTTAGCAACATGAAATTTACTGTGTGAAGTTGGTCATTTAGTACCCTGAAGCTGATTGTTGAATAACTGCAGATTAGCAGAGGAGGAATAAACATTCAAATCATTCACTTCAGTCAAAGCAGAAATAGATAAATATATAAGATATATATACCAAATTGTACTTAAATGAGATGCAGCTCAGCACTGTGTCAAGTTGTTCTAGTCATAAATCAGAAATAAGGTTTCATTAAAATAATTATGAAAAACGCTCACACAACACTGTCAACCATCAGATCAAGTTTGAAAATCCAAAGTTAAATAGTTTTGCTCCAGAAACGAAATTGAAGTCGAAAAAAAAAAAAAAAAAAAATCACATTTTTGGGCCAAAATTTAGAAAATTTTGGGCATCCTGGTCTTCTAACCCTTCGAAAGCCACAACTAGACAACACTGTGAACCATCAGACCAAATCTGAAGCTGAAATTTAACAGTTTTCCAGTTCTGCTCCAAAAATCAAATAGAAGTTGATAATAATCACTTTTTGAGAGAAAATTAAAAAAAGAAAATTATAGCACCACCCTGGAAATCTAACCTCAGAAAGGCACAACCGGACCACACTGTGAAACTGCAGCGTTTTGCCCCGAAAACAAAACTGAAGTTGAAAATTTTGGGCTGAAATTTCCAAAATTTGACACCCTTGACTTCTAACCCCTAAAAGGCACAGCTAGCCACAATATTCTGCCCCGGAAATGAAACTGAAGTTAAAACCCTGAACTTCTAACCCCCAAAAGAGACAACTAGACCACTCTGTCAACCATCAGACCAGATCTGAAGCTCATTAGTTTCATAGTTTTAGGGTTCTGCTTTGGAAACAACAGCAGACGGGCGGACATGCAGAGCATTACATACAGTACAGTATGGGCTTAAAACATTAAGATATTAGTATATGATGGTCATTCACGCTCACTCGTGCTCTTTTTTTTTAATTGAGACACTGGGACTAACCTCTTCTTCACACATTAATACAGTTGGACTCATTGGATCCACAAGAGTCTCAGCTTCACAGTGAGATCCACTTTATGTGAGTCAAGTCTGTTTAAAGACTCCAGTATGCAGAAATATTCAAACATCATTTTAGAATAGGAGGAAAAAAACATATTTATACTGCATGAAAAAACTGCATGTGATATCATAAAGTGTGCATGTCTGTAAAGTCTGTAAGTTTTCCTAAATCTAGCCTTAAATTTTAGTGTTATTTAGCATTCTTCCCAACAAGCTAGTCTGACACGGTTGGTACCACAGGACTGAATCAGCACACTATAACCTAAAAATGTACTTTATGCTGGGATCAGACACCATATCAACCCGGTTATAGTCTGACCTGGCAGACGTCGGGTGTTGGCTCGGATTGGGAACGACGGGCGTCGGGTGCAACAATCGACCGTTTATTATCGTGTGCACTTCATCATAGTGGACAACAACCAAGTGGGAGGCCTCATGATGTCTGGACAGCAAGACGAGCACCAAATATTATTTTTTTTGGAGCAATTTTCCATTTTATCGACAGCAACAGTAATGAAAGTGGGACGACCAGGGCCCCAGACCAGATGTGAACCCGGGCTCCTGCAGTCGGGACTCAGCCTCGGTTCACGGGGCGCCTGCTCTACCGAGCCAGCTCCAGCAGCTCCCCTACATGCTCCTTACCGATATCAGAGTCGTCAGCTCGGTTTCCATTTTGATTTTCCGCCTGAATCAAACTCATTTTAAGTTTACACTAATGCGTAACCACAGCGGAGAGCAGAGTAAAAACAAAGTATTATGTTTTCTTGTCTCTTTGTTGAAATACTAAAAGTTTTTGAGTTTTACATCAACTTCTTAATTACATGTTGACTTGAATCTGCAGAAACGTGGCAGTTTTCCTGGTCTGAAGAAAACACCTTTCTGTTATCACACCAGTTCCTCCAGTAGCGCAACAATATGTTTCGTTCTATGTAATCATAAAAGCTTGTTGATCATTTGGCCATCTGTTTTCTTTGCAACTTCTTTTCTAGTCTAAGAAAAGAGAAAAGCGTTTTTTTTTTGTGAAAAAAGCTGGTTTCATTATTGCATTTAATACTTTATAGTGCACTACTCGTAAAACAGTTAAATTGTACTTTTTTGGGGGACACACAAAAAGTCCTTGTATTTGTTGTTGATCAAAACTCTATCAAATTAAGTTTTTGAACGCAACTGCAGCAGGGAGATAAATCTGTGTTTCTTCACACTGAGGCCCTGTTCAGACCTGCATATACCCTGCATATTGGTGAAACACCAAAATAAAAGGTTACTGTACGTGCTGCCAACTCCGCTGCCTTTACCAGGCAACGGCAGGTACAGAGGTCCAGAGAGCCAGATGAGGGTCAGCTCCACGTAAAGCAGTGGAACAAAAACACAGACACATCTCTGACAGTATGATAATAATGCACCTCGCACACCTAGACTGATAGTCTGTAGAAATGTAGCCTATAAACAAGATATGATCTGTTAAAATACAGTTGTACTGATAGGATACAGTAGCGCACCGAAGCTGTTTCCATGCTGCGAGGCTCGTATCTGCCGGTCTATTCATATGAGTAGTGCAGACACCCGTCAGTTGAGTAGTCGGTCCGTAATGTGGCCCAGGACACATTCATGTACACTAGGGATGTTAAAAATTAACCCACATTAAGCATTTTAACTGATTAACACTATCAGCTAAATGGTTAACAGAAATATTAATAATTAATTAAAAACATGAGAAAAACTCAGAGGAGCGTCTCGTCCCTTAAAGGAGGAAAGCTGGTCCACCTTAAGAGAGAGTCGGCACAGAACAGGAAGTTGTCTCTCGACTTCCGGGTGATGAGTTGTAGCTTGTAGCCTTGTAGCATTTATTCAGCACCATGGCTGCTACAGTAACTCTCCTGACGGTGAACAGGAGACAGTGAACGCAGCACCGTGTCTGCTACAGTAACTCTGCTGACGGTGAACAGGAGACAGTGAACGCAGCACCGTGGCTGCTACAGTAACTCTCCCGACGGTGAACTGGAGACAGTGAACGCAGCACCGTGGCTGCTACTGTAACTCTCCTGACGGTGAACTGGAGACAGTGAACGCAGCACCGTGGCTGCTACTGTAACTCTCCTGACGGTGAAATGGAGACAGCGAACGCACCACCGTGGCCGCTACAGTAACTCTCCTGACGGTGAACTGGAGACAGTGAACGCACCACCGTGGCTGCTACTGTAACTCTCCTGACGGTGAACTGGAGACAGTGAACGCAGCACCGTGGCTGCTACTGTAACTCTCCTGACGGTGAACTGGAGACAGTGAACGCAGCACCGTGGCTGCTACTGTAACTCTCCTGACGGTGAACTGGAGACAGCGAACGCACCACCGTGGCCGCTACAGTAACTCTCCTGACGGTGAACTGGAGACAGTGAACGCAGCACCGTGGCTGCTACTGTAACTCTCCTGACGGTGAACTGGAGACAGTGAACGCACCACCGTGGCTGCTACAGTAACTCTCCTGACGGTGAACTGGAGACAGTGAACGCACCACTGTGGCTGCTACAGTAACTCTCCTGACGGTGATCTGGAGACAGTGAACTGGTTCATAGCTGCATGCGAGGCACAAATCTTGCCAGTTAATGGTTAATAATCGGTTAAGGATGGCCAGTTATTGGTTAAGAAAAATTTTCAAAATTTGCATCCCTAACAACTGGATTTAAAGCTGTCCACACTGAGGACACATGTTAATATCAGGTCTGAACAGGGCCTGAGTCACCTGAGTAACTGTTCCTTTAGCTCAGACTGAACAATGAAAAGTATGTTTGTGGCTTAATGGTGGTTTCTGTTACAGAGATGCAGGTCCTGGTCCCACTCTCCTCCCATTCACAGCAGCACAGAGTGGTGCTCAGGTCCCATTCAGGTCCCATTCAGCAGCTGTGGCTCCTTTCAAAAATAGGTCGGGGGCAGCTGGGTAATTTCACGCAGCCAGACAGAGAATGGACACAAATAATTCCCCCTCGTCTCTGCAGTCACGGAGAATCGCTCCGGTTGGATCCTGCAGCAGTTTCCTGTGAAACCCCTCAGACATCGGGATGCCCGATTATACAGCAGATGTAAACGTATAGAGCTCAACAGTGAGGTTGTCACTCCAGAATCTCAGTCAGATTCTGGATCAAAGTTTATGATTATCAGCCACAGTGTTGTATCCATCCATGGTAGACATACCACGAGCTATGAGATCGTGACATTAAGGTATATGCTCCTCTAGAGGCCAAAAGTCTGTATGGTATCAACCTTGTTTCAAGGTAAACACATTTTATTAGCGATATCATCAAGTACTGAATGCTACCCACAATCAAGTGATCACAGATGCAATTTTTTTTTTTTTAAACCAAAAACCACCCCCCAAAAACCAATTTTTTATTTTAAACAAAAAAAAAACAAAAAAATTTTGAAAACACCCCCCCCTGCAAAGAATCGCTAATGCACAGCTTTAGGAAGTGTCTGATCAACAGACAGATCGTGTGTGTGTGGCAGCAGTGTACTCTTGTCAACCCGGAGTTACGTTAGCGAGTTTCCGTCAGACCGTGTGTGTGTGGCGGCGATGAGTGTGGGGTTATTGGTAGTGTTAAAGCTGTAAACGTAGCTGTATCAGAGTGTGTGTGGACAGTTTATTTCAATCTTCAACGTTAACTGTAACTGATTAACCGACAGTGTCGATCGGTTAAAATTCTTAATGTTGGTTAATTATTAACATCCCTTCTCGTGATATTGAATCAGGAGATAAGTAAATCGTCCCACCCTAGTGAGCAACGGTCTGTTACCATAGTAATAAGTAATGATTCAGTCAACTATTCCTTTAAATATCCATACTGTATAAAGACAATCATTTTACTGACGTGAAATATTTTAGTTTTACTTGACATTCATTGTATGTGACACCTTTATTAGCATTTACAATACAACCGCCAGCCCACAGTGTTGAGGACTGCACAGTCAGCACACTGCAGCAGAGAAACCAGATCCCAGTGTGGATCCCTGAGCTTCCCACAGCCACACTGTACAGAGATTACCCACCAGTGACAGGACGCTCCAGTCCAATAAATCACAGTGTCAGGGGGGCTGAGAGGAAGTGCAGCGTATACAAAAGTGTGTTTCCTCAGATTGCCTTCATCCATCAGAGCAGTGCAGCGGTGAACGAGGACGGAGGGACGAACCCGGTGGATTTAACCGTTCTGCATCCTTACATCAATAATGAGAGGAGGGACCCTGGTATGCTGGTAAAACCTCAGGTATACCCAGGTATACCGGTGTATGGGTCCTGAAGATGTACAAGTTTCATCCATGTGAGGCACAACTGTGGCTCAGAAGGTAGAGCAGGTCGTCCACCAATCAAAAGGTCGGCGGTTCAATCCTCGGCTGCTCAGGTTCACGTGCTGATGTGTCCTTGAGCAAGACATTTAACCCCAAATTGCTCCCAAAGGCTTAGCCTTGTGTGAATGGGTGAATGCTGACATGTAGTGTAAATCGCTTTGAGAGGTTGGAAGACTAGAGAAGTGCTATAAAAATGCAAGGCCATTTACTATTTACGTGGCAACCTCCAAAGCTGAGAAATGACGTGGAACAACAAACTGCAGTTTCTCAAATGGCCACTTGAGGCTCCAAAAACAACTCACTCCACATCTGGACTCCATTTTGGATCCTAGACATGAAAAAACTTGAGAAAAGCTGGATTTTTCTAACTTACATTTATCTCACTCACTTTACGCTTCTCTGGGAAGCAACCAGGCTAAAACTTTAATAAATAAGAAGGTAACTAGTTAAAATTATAGAAATATTTACAATAATTTTATTGTTCAAGAGGAAAATTTCAGTAGAGACATTAAATATGAAAACAGAATAGAAATAAGAGAATAAAATGTTTTACTGGCGTCTGGTAGTCGCTTTCAGTCCAAAATGGCGGACATGTAGCTCTGCTGCTGGGCGCTGACGACGCAACAGAACAAACAACTGACTTTCAGTTCTTAGAAATATACGTTCTTCAGTTAAAGTATAGAGATGACCTAACATACTGCTAGTTTTGATCTTTTCATGGGATTTGTTAACAATGAAAACACCATATTACTACTAGTACTACTACTACTAGTCTTATACTTTCTTCCTGTCTTCTACTTTTGAGACTTTCTGCGTTTACCAGTGTTTTAGAAACCAAAAGAGGAAAGCTGTTTTGCCTCATGGTGTCCAAAATACGATTAACGCAGCTTTAAAAAGCTTAGAAAAAATGCTTGTGCTTTTTCAGTTACCAAATCAATATCTTTTAAATTGTGGTGGAGGAATCAAGAACCTTTTGGGCTCAACATCCTTGAATCTCTCAGATCAGCTCAGTGACTTCTGCACTCAATCAAATCAGCCTTTGAGTCTGACTGAAAGAAACTTGAATTGAATGAACAATTCTGACTTTATTTCATTTCAGTTTTGAAGTTGGATGAGAAAAGCTGGTGAGGAGAAGTGCTGGACAGAGCGAGCCTTCGGGGGAATGTTTTCAAAGAGGTAATTATTACCACTCCCTGCTCTCTGTCCTGGCTGAAAGCTACCGGTTATGAAAACCAGTCACGTGGGCAGTTTCTCCCTTTGAGGGACTGCCACCGAGCCTCATAACCATAAACAGAGCCGGGCATGGGACACATCAAATTACCTTCTTTCACACACTTTGATTTTGTGAAGGCCTGAGATGCATACCAAAGAAAAGCAGACGGATGGAGAATACATAGAGGTGGAGGTGGTGTAAGCCTCTCTGAAAGGTCCGCATGGACCGACGTTGCTGCTCTGAATGCTAAACAGATGTGGACGTGAAGAAGTGGAGACGAGATGAAGCTCTTAAGGGGTCAACAGCAATTTCACGTTAATTAGCCAAATCATCAGCCTCTCCAACCAGTTTGGGTCAATAAAGTCTCACCTCCTTCATTATCATCCAGGGTATCTGCAGGTTTTAACGAGTCAAGTTTAAGACCTTTTGAGACCATTTTAAGACCATTATGAAAGCAATTTAAGATCTACTTCACGTCCATACTGGCAAGAAAGTACTAAAGATATGAAAGACAATTGGAAAAACAACATGGTCGTTGCTGCTGTATGACTGAAGCTTCGTCACAGAGTGTAAAGTCCAGATCAGCTCAGCTTTTAGTGGAGGTGGAGCTCCAAACGCCGTCTGGAGGTCGACTGGAGTTGATGATCTAGATCCCGACATGGAACGATACTGGCTGATTGCAGCCGTTTGCGGCTGTTTATTTTACAACCGTTTTATGTCTTTCTGACTTGGCATGTGACTCCAAAGACATGAAGCCCAATATTCAAAGTTAAAGGGGTACCCATAGAACCCGTTTTCATTCGCATATCTTGAGATATCCATCATAACCTCCTTCGTGACCGGCTAGTATGACATGGTTGGTACCGATGGGTTCTTTAGGTTTTCTTGTTTCATGTGATACCAGTGTGGAAATTTTTTTTACGACTTTATTAGTTGTAAGCCACAATAGACCATCCACAAGTTTGATTTCCAAATATTTCACTATTCATAAACATGTATTTTTGCATCCACAAAAATAAAAGGTGATTTGTAAATACACATAACTTAGTCTGTAAATACATATTTTAAGGTTTACATGTAAAGTGATTTATACGCGTTTGTGCATCAATTTGTACACGTGGAATGATATGTGCACATATGTAGCACATATATCATTCCACGTGTACAAATTGATGCACAAATGCATAAAAATCACTATACATGTAAACCTCAAAATATGTATTTAAAAAGTAAGTTTAACCTCAATATACCAGTAACTTTACTGATGCTTTTGTGTGAATTAGCTGTACTTGAAAATATAGATGAGATTCATGTTCTGCTTCAATGTCGTTAATATTTCCCGTTTCAACTTTATGAGAGAAAAAGCTTTAAAGACGAAGACTCTCCTCTGGACTAACAGTATCTAAGGGAGGAGTCTGAATGTGGTTTGTATCTTCAAAAGTCAGGTGTTGGAATAAGTTGCGGTCGTCTTATAATCGGACCAATACGGCATTTATGTGGTTAAGTTTTGACTTGATTTCAGCACCAGGAGCTGTCCACTGTCTCACCGGTATCGGTCTGTAGCCTCTCCAGAGACAGTTATTGATTATTAGACGGTAGATTAAGGTCATTTTTAACCAGGAAAATATGAGCCTCACACTTCTATTGTTAAATCTGCAGTACAGTTTCATAACATACTATAAAGGCTGTGATGTCACCTCAAAAAGTACACCACACAAATACAACACAATGATGATTTACACATATTTTTGTGAATTAAATGTGATTAGATAAGAAAAATTTAATGGTAGTTTGAGTAAAATAAGTCATATGGCTCATTTGTGATAAAACGTCTGAAGTTGAGTCACATAAATGTCCTGTGACAAAGTGAAAATGACGTTGTTTTCCAAGTTGAACTGAGGTGAAAGTGATGTAATGATGTGCTGACTGTGCACATTCAGACAAGCTGTTTCCTGAAATAGAGTTTAAAAGTCATTTAATTATTTAAGACATTCCTAAAATACTATGTGACTCACTATTGGAACATGTCATGTTTTAGTCAGCGCCACGGGTCCTGCTTTTCCAGCCTGTTAGTTCAGAGCTCTTATTAATGTTGACGTGAGGAAGAGGAAGACGACGTCATCCTCTTCTCTCTGTTGGTCAGACTGAGCGCTGCATTACAGGATAATGACACTTTAATTTATTTTACCTTATTTTAATCATGAGAAGCCCAAATGGCCACAGTCAGGAGCTACAACAGTAGCCACGGTGCTGCGTTCACTGTCTCCAGTTCACCGTCAGGAGAGTTACTGTAGCAGCCACGGTGCTGCGTTCACTGTCTCCAGTTCACCGTCAGGAGAGTTACTGTAGCAGCCACGGTGCTGCGTTCACTGTCTCCAGTTCACCGTCAGGAGAGTTACTGTAGCAGCCACGGTGCTGCGTTCACTGTCTCCAGTTCGCCGTCAGGAGAGTTACTGTAGCAGTCACGGTGCTGCGTTCACTGTCTCCAGTTCGCCGTCAGGAGAGTTACTGTAGCAGCCACGGTGCTGCGTTCACTGTCTCCAGTTCGCCGTCAGGAGAGTTACTGTAGCAGCCACGGTGCTTCCTTCACTGTCTCCAGTTCGCCGTCAGGAGAGTTACTGTAGCAGCCACGGTGCTGCGTTCACTGTCTCCAGTTCGCCGTCAGGAGAGTTACTGTAGCAACCACGGTGCTGCGTTCACTGTCTCCAGTTCGCCGTCAGGAGAGTTACTGTAGCAGCCACGGTGCTGCGTTCACTGTCTCCAGTTCGCCGTCAGGAGAGCTCTTGTAGCAGCCACAGTGCTGCATTCACTGTCAGTGTGTCAGAGTGCTGACTTGACTATGACTTGATCCAGACTGACTGGGACTATCAGAAAGTGGGCATGTCTGTAAAGGGGAGACTGGTGGGGACCAAGAGAACCCATTTACATTCACACATCTGGAGGTCAGAGGTCAACGTAATCGTTTTTCTGTCTGTTTCTCCAAACTCCATCTACTGTAGTAATACACCGACTATGGTAGTAGTACCTCATACAACCCCCACTATCCCTTTAAGCAACGATGTGGGTACTTCTTCCACCACTGTTCAACAGCCTGATCTGCATACTGTGAATATACTCAGACCATGATCCGTCATTTAAACTGTCATCAGAATAAGGACAGAAGGAAAATCTATGATAAATATGTGCTTTAAACATCTGATGAGTGTTAATGATGAGGGGATATAAACACAGTGAAACAATCTTTTAAGCGTAAAGACGACTGAGGACTAAACAGTCAAGCTTGCCATCTGCCACAGTCTCACAGTGAAACGCTTTCATGTGTGCGTATAATTATGTGGTCATGACCACATGTGTATGCTGCCTGTTTCACCGCCAGCTGGTTCAGTCCACGCAGCGCACGGCGAGGAGATATAATACGTTCCAGCCTGCAGCAGTCGATCATACTGCTCTTCTAGTGAAGCTGCAGAAATCAACACTAACATGTTTCTACTGAAGTCGATGGAGCTCCTGAACATCAGACACATCTGACGGTGTAAATAAGTTGGTTTTAATATGATCAGTCCGACCTCTGTGGGGATTCATTACTCTGTCGGCAGTGAGCCGTTTGACTTTGATCGGTCCAACGATGTAAACCAGAACGACACAATAACAGACAGAAGCACTTTGGAAAGAGACAAAAAATGCTTTTAGAGCAGTAAAATAATCACTTGAAAGCACACAGAGACTGCATAACTCCAGTAGAGCTGCACACATTAATATTTAATACCAGAAAATGTTCTTTTTGGGGAAAACCTTATTACTGTTAAAGCACATATCTGGTGATATTAAGCAGTTCTTTCTTCGGTTCAGTTCAATTCATTTTTATATCGCGTCAAATCATAACAGTAGTTATATTGGGATGCTTTTCATATACAGTAGGTGTAGACAGTAATTTATAGTTTAGAGACCCAACAAGATATATATATATATATATATATATATATATATATATATATATATATATATATATATATATATATATATATATATAGAAGAGAGAAGTGTATGATTCAACTTTTTCCCCACTGTCTAGAGTTAAAAAAATTATGAAAAACCACAATAAATTGTAATATCGAATCACAATACAGTATATCGCGTCGGCACCCAAGTATCGTGACAGTACTGATTCTGAATACCAGCCCTGCCAAATTAATGAATCCGCCACTGAAAATAGTCCCCAACAACTGTTTCCTCCTGTTTAATAAAAACTACAGTGAGCAGCTGTGTTAGAAAATCACTGAGACTTGCATTACCGACTCGTGGTTGTTTTCCTCTACCAGCCAGTCTAGTGTCAGTTTCCATCCATCACTTCTGGTCCTCTCTCGAGTTTCGATGGTGGAGAGGAGGTCGTGTTGCTCTGGCTTAGAGCAACAACTTATATTCACATTATATGTACTAATTTTGTCATATGGATTGTGTATGTTGTATTTTCATTATGTTGTTACTCTGTACATATGACATCTATTACACATCTGTCCATCCAGACAGGGGGATCCATTTTCCATTTTTTCCCTGTTAAAAGGGTTTTTTTGGGTTGGGGAGTTTTTCCTTATCTGATGAGAGGGTCGTTCTGTAAAGGTTGTACCCTGTATTAATTGTAAAGCCCCCCGCCTTTGTTATTTTGGACTCTACAAAAATAAATTGCCGAGACTTGACACTTCATGATTTTATCCTGCCAGACATTTGTGTGAACTTGTCATAATCAGAATATGAATTCTTGAGTTATGGCCAAAACGTTGTGTTTTGTGGGGTCACGGTGACCTTTGACCACCAAAATCTAATCATTCATCATCCTCGAGTCCACGACCTCCAGGCCTTCCTGAGGTATTGTGTTTAGGAGAATGGGACAGACGGACAGATGGACAGACAACCCACGGACATAAAGGCCACGTCTGACGCTGGCGTGGAGGCATAAACATCAGTGTACAGATAGATGTCCTGGTTCCAGACCTCTAAATCCCTTCCCACAGCTCTGTTTGAGGTTGAAGACACACTTGACCAAGCAAACCCTGACAGCTTCGAAATGCAGCTCTATCTATAGCTACCCGGCTACATGCATGAAACATAATATTGGAAAAATGGCGACAATGTATATAAACAATATCGATTCCTGAATTTGAATACTTATTCAAACATTGTGAAGAAATGTGAAGTTAATGGCTGCTAACAACTGCAGCTTCTTTGCGATCAATGGTGGGATGATACTTCACTCACTACCGATTAACAGAACAAAATAACCCAACTTCCTTTAAAACAATCAAGAATTTTTCAGAAGTTATCAGTGAAAACAGATAAATAAATGTCTACAACAGTCCACTAAAGCTGTCCCCTGTAACCAGTAAACAGCAGGATGAAAGCACCATGAGATGAAGGCTGAGAGGACAGTGTGACAGAAGTAGCAGAAAGCATCGTACCATATGTACCTGTTTAATGGCTCTCGGCTTCAAGTGCAGGTGAGAGGACGGTCGGACTGTTTTACATCAGCTGTAGAGAAGAGAAACAGAGGAGTTACTGTAGGGTGGTTGTGTTGAACAGCACTGAAACACTCATGAAGACGTTAAAAAGGTAACAAGGCAGAAGTGAGTACGACTCACTTTACTCCGTTCCCACAGTACCGTCAACCATCATAGCAACTTTAAAGCTCCCACGTTAAACAGTTTCCGAGTTCTGCTCCGAAGTTGAAAATAATCACTTTTTTGAGAGCAAATTAAGAAAAAAACTTTATAGCTCCACCCTGGAAATATAACCTCAGAAAGGCACGACTAGACCACAATGTGGAGGAGCAATATTTTGCCCTTGAAATAAAACTGAAGTTTCTAACCCCCAAACTGCACCACGCTGTCAACCATCAAACTAAATTTGAAGATCCTAAGTTTAATACTTTTCAAAATCTGCTCCAGAAATGAACCCGAAGTCCAAAAAGTCAGCTTTTGGCCAAAATTTCTAAATGTCTGTTCGCCCTGGACTTCTAACCCCAAAAGGCACAACTAGACCACACTGTTAACTAAATTTGAAGTTAAATAGTTTTCGAGTTCTCCTCGGGGAACAAAAGTGTGACACAAGAACAAACGGACGGACGGACAGATGGAGGGACGGACGGACAGAGAGACAGATGGACGGACAGACAGACAGATGGACGGACAGACAGACAGATGGACGGACGGTCATGTTGAGTGCTGTATACTCATTGTCACCAGGCATAAAAACAACACAGGTAAAAATCACTCACACTAAAAGCTCAGACTGTGACCATGTATTAAATGATTGATGTGTAAATTTCTGTGTCTTGTTCTTAATATTTTGTGGATATTAAGAAATCACACCGGCTTCAAAAATCCTAAATAATTGAATATAAAAACGACTCATTGAAATGGATGGGGAAATGTAGACGTTAGTTCCCGGCTAACTTGTCTGTGTTTACAGTCCGGACCTGACCTCCCCAATATGGCGGCGATGTTGATGTACGATCCAAAGACCAACGCAGCATCTATGTGTTTATATATCTATGTGTAGAATCCCATTTGGGATGCATTCTAGACCAGTTATCCATTGATCATCATCATTTTGAGCATGTTAGCATGCCAACGTTAGCATTTCGCTCAAACCATTACTGTGCCTCAGAAAGCTGCTAGCATAGCTGTAGACTCTTGTTGAATTACAGGTAAAAATCCTTTTTAATCTCAATCAAGTGAAAGAAAATATTGTATTCTGTGATTGATTTCTGTGTTTATTATTAATACTCTTGCGTGTCACATAATACTTCATGGTAAGATGCAGTTTCAGGCCTCACATGTATTTACGTATTTCTTTAGCCATAATTCAGTTTGTTCAAAGCTTTCGACGGACGAGTTCACACGGTGACCCTCGTAGTCGACGTCTGGCTGTTTCTATAGCAACCACCACATGGCGGCAGTGTGAAATGATGATGGATGTTGTTGCTGTTGATGGTTCTGTACGCTACATGTGCAGTACATCACACCGTGATGGGAAAATGTCAGATAAAAGGAAAAACTTGAGCTGCATGATTCATGTTTTTTGTTAGTTTTTAATACGTGATTCATAACTGCAGAGCTATTAGTCACATTGAAGCAGAAAGTAAACATGACGAGAGGCCGATGACTAACCGCTGAAGCTGTAAAGTTTAACACCAGACAGACAACAACGCTGCAGCCAAATTAAAAGTGCACAAACTAATCCTCCGTTACTTATCTGCTCTTTGTTTGGATCGCTCTGCTGACAAAGCTTTTGTTTCATACTGAAAATGACTACCGTCCCTGTGGGCCACCACGTATTGATCTGTGAGAGCTGAAGACCAGACCACTGTTTCCTGATCATTCTGGATCAAACTAACAAAAACAATGAAAACATGCTGCTTTAGGATGCAGACTCTCTGTTTTATTATACAATGATTTAGACCAGTGATCCCAACTGATATATAGTGTGAAGTATTTATTTGTAGAATAAATATTAAATGTGCAAAAATCAGGTTGGAAAAAAACATCCTTAGTCACCATTAATTCATATTTCTGACACCTTTGTGGCACTGTGTACATTTGGTTTTAGCACCTTATTAATAATATTTATTGTTTACATTTTGTTTTATTTGCACTCCTGCCTAATTAATTAACTATTTCCCACTGGGTACATAAAGTCTTATCTTTGACAGCAGCCTGAAAACATCAGTAAACATCTGTAAACCTCATCACTCAAAGAAGCTGATAGAAAGTAGGTTTCAAACGGAGCCTCCCAAGTGGCTGCCAATTTCTCTCATAGGCTCAACACACATTTAATTTTTATTTCACTAAAATGAAAACAAAAAAATAGCAAAAGTGGAATTAAGTTTTAAAAACTGCCAACAATAAAAATCTGTGACATCAGTTAGAACTAATTCAAGCTGTTTCAAGACTCTTCTTACTTGTTAAATCTGCCAGATAATAAGAATAATATGAGGGAAATAAAACCCTGTTTAGCTGAACAGAACAGGTCAGAATTTTCACTGTACACAACTACAGCCGATATTATTTTATTCCCAATAAGTAATGGCATACATGCTGGCTGATAAATATTTAATTCGTTACAAAGAAGTGCCAGAAATTTATTTGAAGTAGGGATGTTAACAATTAACCGTTTAACCGATAACTGACATGAAGCATTTTAACCAATTAACGCTATCGGTTAAAGGGTTAAAAGAAATATTAATAATTAATTAAAAGCAGAGAAAAACTCAGAGGAGCGTCTTGTCTCCTTAAGGTGGAAAGCTGGTCCACCTTAAGAGAGAGAGCCGGCACAGATACAGAAAGTTGTCTCTGGACTTCCAGCTGAGGAGTTGTAGCTTGTAGCCTCGTAGCATTTATTCACCGACAAACTGAACACACACTGTCTGCTACAGCTACGTTCACAGCTATAACACCACCAACAAACACACACTCACCACCACACACACACGGTCTGTCGGAAACTAGCTGAAGTTACGCTACAGCGGGCAGGAAGACACCGGCAATGCTAGCAGCTGCTAGCGTAGCACAAACACACACTGTTTGTCAGACAATCGCTAGCGTTAATCTGGGCAGACACACAGCTGAAACCTGCTGAACTAAACTCAATGTGGTGGAGACTTTTACTGGGAAAGTGGCTGAATGTCAACGACACTACACGCAGCACCGTGGCTGCTACAGTAACTCTGCTGATGAAGTAGAGACAGTGAACGCAGCACCGTGGCTGTTACAGTAACTCTGCTGATGAAGTAGAGACAGTGAACGCAGCACCGTGGCTGTTACAGTAACTCTGCTGATGAAGTAGAGACAGTGAACGCAGCGCCGTGGCTGTTACAGTAACTCTCCTGATGGTGAAGTGGAGACAGTGAACGCAGCACTGTGGCTGCTACAGTAACTCTGCTGACGGCAATCAGGAGAGAGTGAACGCAGCACCGTGGCTGCTACAGTAACTCTGCTGATGAAGTAGAGACAGTGAACGCAGCACCGTGGCTGTTACAGTAACTCTGCTGATGAAGTAGAGACAGTGAACGCAGCACCGTGGCTGTTACAGTAACTCTGCTGATGAAGTAGAGACAGTGAACGCAGCGCCGTGGCTGTTACAGTAACTCTCCTGATGGTGAAGTGGAGACAGTGAACGCAGCACTGTGGCTGCTACAGTAACTCTGCTGACGGCGATCAGGAGACAGTGAACGCAGCACCGTGGCTGCTACAGCAACTCTCCTGATGAAGTGGAGACAGTGAACGCAGCACCGTGGCTGTTATAGTAACTCTCCTGATGGTGAAGCGGAGACAGTGAACGCAGCACTGTGGCTGCTACAGTAACTCTGCTGACGGCGATCAGGAGACAGTGAACACAGCACCGTGGCTGTTATAGTAACTCTCCTGATGGTGAAGTGGAGACAGTGAACGCAGCACTGTGGCTGCTACAGTAACTCTCCTGATGGTGAAATGGAGACAGTGAATGCAGCACTTACTTCTCACTTGATTTATTACCTCAGTAAACATTGTAAACATCAGTTTATGGTCTCAATCACTAGTTTCAAGTCTTCTTCAATACAGCAGGATGTTCATTTAGTAAATTATGGTCCATTTAGAGTCAAATACACCATAAAGCAGGGGATGTTTTAGGGCGGGGCTTCCTTGTGATTGACAGGTCGTTACAACAGCGTTGAGTTGTCTGTGTTTCGTCAAACAACTTTAAACCTTTCAGAGTGTTTTCAGCTCATTAAAGTTAATTATAACATTTTGGTCTTATTCAATGTTGACTACCAAAAACAGGACGGTGACTACCAAAACCAGGATGATGACTACCAAAACCAGGATGATGACTACCAAAAACCAAGATGGCGATGGCCAAAAACCAGCATGATGACTACCAAAAACAAGATGGTGACAGCCAAAAACCAAGATGAAACTTCTGGAGGACAACATAGGAGGGATCTCTCTGTGGGTTTAATCATCTCGCTGAATACGACTAGATTTGTGTGGACTATAATAACATTTTAGCAGCAGGACATTGTCTTGTAATCCTACGTACAGCTACAGGTTTCTGTGCAGATGATGCGGCCCGTCAAAAACAAGAAACATGACTCACGGATGTGGAGGACCTTCCAGATCTGTTGACAGCCGCCGCTGCCCACACAGCGACCAGCCCTTCTCCCCGCCGCTTACTTCATTTCCTCAGCGTGGAGAGAAACTAACAAAATCACATTCATGTGCAGATGAGGTGAGATGGTGACTAATCCTGCACCAGCTGAACATTTTTAGGAGAGATGAAAAACTGTTTTGTTTTTAATCTCTGAAGTGTTTAATGATCAGTTTGAAATGCAGATTCGAGCTCCATCAAACGCACCTGAACTCAAAGCTCAAAGCCGACGTCTGCTGCTGCCGTTTTAAAGTCGGCAGCAGTCAGGGTCTGAAATTCACAAGTATTTTTTTTCTACTACTTTGAAATAGTATATGCACTATTTTACATTTAAAACATAATATACATGGTGTTTGAATTCTTCAGCTTCTGAGGAGCCCTATTTTTAAATCGTGGGAGGGTACTGTACTTATTATTATCTACTGTGGTTGTATAAACACACACAATTCAAATTATTATTATTTAAATCTATTATACATTTGCTTTGGTTTAAAAAAAAAAAAAAACTTGGCAAGCTGCTAGTGTAAGAAGTTAAGCAGGTCATAATTCATCCATCATCCATCTTCAAGCACTTATCCTGTTAGGGGTCAAAAAGCGGTCGTCAATCCATTCACACCTACAGGACATTTCAGTTAACCTGCACTGACTGGACTGTGGGAGGAAACCGGAGCACCTGGAGAAAACCCACACTAACACAGGGAGAACATGCAAACTCCACACAGAAGAGCCCCAAGCTGGATTCGAACCTGCGACCCTCTCTAATACTTATTTTATATTACTCTGAAAACATCTCTTTCAAACAACTGTATTTATTCAAGTTTCTTGCCAAAAATTATGAGATTACAGTTTGAACATATCATGATAATGTTGTAATTTACTGAGCAGAGCTTGAACGCCTCATAATAATATCTCAATGCACCTCCGTTAACGTTTGTAGCTCCGTTATTCATCCAAGCAGGACTGTGCTGCTAACGGCTGCTAACAGGTGACGTTATTAACTCTCCTCCTGTTGATTTCAACACAGTTTTGTTGTTCGCAGTGTCGCATTATCAGGGAAAAACAGGGTGCGTCCCCTCAGGATTAGTAGTAGCAGCGCCATGCTTTTGAGTTTTGTTTTTTTTTTCCAACGTGGCTTCGGTCCCATACAAACTGAAACAGGTTACAGCATGCGTATGCATCACTGTGCACGTGTAACTGTCAAAAAGCATCAATAAGAGGAATCGCTAGAGATGCCAAAGAATGGGACCAGTAAGAACCAGTTCTTAACGGGAACCGGTTCTCTGTTCCCATCACTAACGTTTTCCCTGTCTGCCAAAGAGGCGGATGGCCCGACGATTTTACCCGCCACTTCCAACAATTTACCGGCATCTGGTGGGCGGCGGATGGTAATTTCGGACCCTGGTCAACAGATTTACAGCTTCCCATTTCAGTAAGAGCAAGAGAGAGTCTGTCTAAAGGTCTGATTCAAAAAATATACAAAATGAGGGTGAAAAACCAGCAACCAACACAACAGACCCTGAGAATGGAGCTCCAGCACTCAATCAACTGGTGGTTTCAAAGTAAAAGCCGTTATCTGATTGCTTTAAAACCAAAAGAACAGCTTCACCCCTGATGGAAGTGAGATGAAAAGAGAAAATTATTCCCAATTGCTGCCAACGCTTCAGCGCCTCGGTGCCATTCGAGAGCGCTGAGCTGTCAGCCGGTCGAGGACAAACCAAACCTTAAAAACAGATGAAAGTGAGAAATGTCGAGCGCACAGCGGTAGACACGTAATCCTCCAGAGACCCAATTACACCCGAATACTGAGAGGTGGGTGGCGAGGCAGAGACGAGAGGCGTCCGGTGTCCTCAGACAGCTGAGCGCCCTGCGCACTGTCACTCTTCTATTAACTCCTGTTCATCAAGTCAAATCAATGCACGAGGTGTGACTAAAGCTACCTTCCATGCAGACGATTGGACTCGCCGATGAACCACAAGGTGAACCGGATCAGGACCACACACACAGCAGAGTCTTCTCGCTGTAATTGCCTCGCAGCGTAAAAGAAACATCAGCTTCATTACAGCTGACGCCATCTGGTTCAAGTTTGGGAGAATAAACTGAAACATACCGCTGGTTTCTCTCATATTCACACAGTTATTGGCCTCCACGAGTTAAAGCGTGAGTACAGTACGAGTGGCTCGGTGCCAAACACTCTGGTGATTTAGCCACTGTGTTACAGCCGCACCACTTCTTCTGTATTTAATAACCACAGTGACTGAATTACTGAAGCATTCGGTCGTGGCAGAGAGCACGGAGACCGACCATGCTGCATGCCAAGTTTGATGTACTGTTGTTGGATATTATGGCGAAGCTGCAAATTCTTTGACTTAATTAGTTAAAGTTCAGCCTCTAAAGCCAGGAGGCACTTCTGATTCACAGCTGAGCATCGATGAACATGTCAAGTCTATTTCCACAACTTCTATTTCTACAAATTTTCTTTGGCTTCCTCGCTGTGTGAACGTAAGTCATGAAGCTCCTAAATCACTATTAAATCCAAAGTTCTGCTGCATGATTCCCGACTAACTCTACATCCTGAACATGCAACACAAACCACAAGTCGAACCATCAACAACCATCGACTCTAAGCTGAAATAAAAAGTCACATGAAGTCTACCTGCTCTGATTACATTGATTAGTCAAACAGTTAATAGGGCTGAATGTCTACTCTGTCTCAGCTTTGGGTTTTGCCTGTTCAGACTGCATTTCTAGTTAAAAAAGTGAAACCAGCATGAAGACCAGAGAGCTGTCTCTGGGAGAAAAGCTGAGAGAAGATGGAAAATCAATCAGAGCCATTGAACCAACATCGGCCGTAGCCAGTACGACCATCTAGAACGTCCTGAGGAAGAAAGAAACCACCGGTGTACAGAGCAACAGACGGTGAACCGGTAGACTGAGGAAACATCAGCAGTCAATGACAGAAACATTGTGAGAGCTGTAAAGAAAAACCCTAAAACAGCTGTCAGGGACGTCAGCAACAACTTCCAGAGGGAGGAGTGAAGGAATCCCAATCCATCGTTCACAGAGGACTTCAGGAACTAAAGGACAGAGACTCCACCAGGAGAGGACAACCACTCATTAGCAATAAGAAGAGGAAGGACAGACTGGAATCAGACTACAAGTACAGAGACCAGGATCAACAGGTCTGGGACAAAGTTTTCTGGACCGATGAAACAAAGATGAACCTTTACCAAAGTGATGGAGAAAGAAAGGATCTGCTCATGATCCCAAACACAGCAGCTCATCTGTGAAACCCGGTGGAGGTAATGTCATGGTTGGGCTGCATGGCTTCTTCTGGGACGGATCAATGATCTTCATTGATGATGAAACACATGATGGCAGCAGCTAAATGAACTCAAAGTCTACAGAAACATTTAGTCTGATAATTTAAAGAGAGATGAACCAAACTGATCAGGAGATCCTTCATCATGCAGCAAGACAACGAGCCAAAACCCCCTGAGACCATTGAGGAGTTCATCAGGGGAAGAAGAGGAAGGTTTTAGACTGGACCAGTCAGTCTGCAGACTGAAACCCTGTTGAGCAGCATTTTACCTGCTGAAGAGGAAAGACTGGAAAAGCACCACAGAAGAAGAGGTTTGGTGATGTCAGTGGGTCGCAGGCTTGATGCAGTTGTTACAACTAAATATTAAGTATTATTGACTTTAATCTATTTGAATTATATCTGTTCCTGTACTTTGGACACCTAAAATGTGATGTTCTGTTACAAACGGTGCTATCTTCTAGGTAGTGTAACAGATCTAGATGTAAATACCTGAAACAGAAGCTGAAATATTGATCTGTGGTCTCAGATTCATCTGTTGATGTCAAAACCAAATGTTTCCAGTGTTCAGCAGAAATAGAGGAACTGACCTCGCTGGTCCAATAGTTTCGGAGGGGACTGTACATCCATTTTACATAAGCAAAGCAAAGCAGCATATTTGTCCACTCCCATGTTGATAAGAGTATTAAATACTGGACTAATCCCCCTTTAACATTTTGATCAGGTAAAAAACGTGATTAATCACGATTAAATATTTCAATTGACAGCCCTAGGAAAAAGCTACGTAGCGGCCCTTTAACAGAGCACTAGCTCATTACTGTCAAAAACCAAACTGTACATGGACTCTGTATGTGTTTGAGTCCCCAGGCATCCTGTTTGATTTCAGTAATACTTTGTCCTCCTCGTTATTTAAAGGAAGTCAGACTCCTCACGTCTTACTGTGTGACATGTATTCAGGTATAAGGGACAGGCAGGACGGTGTCTATGAAGGTGAGTTGTGAACCTCTCAAACTCAGTGTGATGTGTTTGATACACAGACGTTTGGGTTTGTCTTTCTTCTTTCTTTCCAGTTCATCGTGAAGCTCTTCGTAACCCACATTGTGGATTTGTTTTAAATGATATTTATAGTATATATAGTTAATAATAATTTGGTCGACGAACACAGAAACTCGGACGGCGTTTAGAGGAAGACCACCAGGAGAAAGCGAAGCTGTTAAAGCCCCTCGTGGTGCGACGGAGCAGAGTTGGGGGTCGAGGTCGCTCTGACCATCTGCTTTTTAATTCACTCTGACTGAATTTAATCTCGTTAAAACTAGAAACCTTTGAAAGAGCTTCATGTGCTGCAGTGTGTTGGAGGAGAATAGGTTGTGTTCAAGGCTCCTAATTTCATCAACTAATTAGGGAAACGACCCTCTTCCTTCCTCCTTTTCACCACATTCACTATTATCACTAATTACTCATTAGCAGAAATCTGACGGGTCACCACATGCTTGACAGAAAAAAAATTTAGTTTTTCTTTCTTTTATGTAGTTTTTCCTCAAACTTTTAATACTTTCACCTCTTTCCCGAATTTCCCTCCGGGGATTAATAAAGGTTCATCTTATCTTATCTTATCTTCTTCTACAAAATCCTTCAAACAACGCAAAGCTGATAAGCAAGTGTCGCGTGCACGTCATTTCAGTTTTAATTTTGAAGGATTACAAGCAGAAAAAAATGGTTTAGACAATCCAACAGATCAAATTTATGTTGGTTTCACAGCTTCTTCTGCACAAAACCAAGTAGTATCTGTTGATTATTTCTAATTAATCGATTGTTTTATCTTTAACGGCCAGTGAATAGTAAAAAATACCCGTCATAACAGCTTGTTCATTCATGCTGATGAAGAGTTTTATTTTATAAAAAAAATATTGAAACAACTCATTAATTATCAGCTCCTGATTAACTATCTGTGGACCACCTATTTGTTAATTATTTTTTTCTAAGGATGCACCGATTCTGGGCAGTCAGCTGAAACTATTAATCAATTAATCAATACTTCCTTAATGTCAGAAGTTAAGTCACTGTAAACTGAATATCTTTGGATTTCACTGTTGACCAAACAGAAAAAGTCATTTACAGACATTATCTCGGACTCTAGGAACTTTGAATAAGAGGAATTTTTCACTATTTTCTGACATTTTCAAGACAAATAATAGATGAACTGAAATACAATTGGTAGATAAACTGATAATGAAAATTGTCATTATCTGAAGTCCTACAATAGTTTTTGCTCTAAAACAAAGCAAAGCGCTTTAACTACTTTTGCTTTGACTTCTGTGCTGAATAAAGATAAACTAACGGTGATATTTTCCTCAGACGTCTCAGCGCTGCAGATCTGTATTTGTCAGAGCTCGACCTCAGTCCAACCAGCAGCTCCTCCCTCAGCTTCCCCCCTGAGACGCTCCTCTGTAGGCATGATGGGAAGTAAAGCAACAGCCCGTCCTGGAGGATCGCTCCCCCCGAGCCTCGTCAGTCCTTTTGTCAGGCCACAGAGGCCGTGCTGTGATCCACAAATAGACCAAGTGCCTCAGCGCTGCACATGAAGGGAAGGGACAGATGGACCTGTGGTCCCCCCCCTGCCACAACGCCACAACGCCACAACGCCACAACGCCACAACGCCCGCCGGCGTCCTCCAAAGACACGACCTGAGCTCTCAGGATGTGGAGGTGGTGAGAGCGAAGGCAGGCAGCATCTGATAGTTGAGGAGATACTTGACTAAACCATGTCAACCTCATGGTGGCGCTAAAGGAAATGTCAGTTCATTCGTTCAATAGCCGTCAAAATATTTAACCCAAAAATGTTAACTTCATTATCATAGCAACTAGGGAGTTTAAAACATTTCGCAAGAGAAAACCGACACTCGTTAACCGAATATTAACTGTTAACTGACAAGATTAGTTCCTCACATGCAGCAATGCACCAGCTGCAGTACATGAGCACAATGGACAACTGAGTTAACAGTTCATCATCAGGAGAGTCACTGTAGCAGCCACGGTGCTGCGTTCACTGTCTCCAGTTCACCGTCAGCAGAGTTACTGTAGCAGCCACGGTGCTGCGTTCACTGTTTCCAGTTCACTGTCAGCAGAGTTACTGTAGCAGCCACGGTGCTGCGTTCACTGTCTCCAGTTCACCGTCAGCAGAGTTACTGTAGCAGCCACGATGCTGCGTTTACTGTCTCCAGTTCATCAGGAGAGTTACTGTAGCAGCCACGATGCTGCGTTCACTGTCTCCAGTTCTCCGTCAGGAGAGTTACTGTAGCAGCCACAGTGCTGCGTTCACTGTCTCCAGTTCACCATCAGGAGAGTTACTGTAGCAGCCACGGTGCTGCGTTCACTGTCTCCAGTTCACCGTCAGGAGAGTTACTGTAGCAGCCACGGTGCTGTGTGTAGTGTCGTGGACATTCAGCCACTTTCCCAGTAAAAGTCTCCACCACATTGAGTTTAGTTTAGCAGGTTGTCAGCTGTGTGTCTGTGTATTTGTGCTACGTTAGCTGCTGCTAGTGTTGCCCGCTGTAGCGTAACTTCAGCTAGTTTCCGACAGACTGTGTGTGTGTGTGGCGGTGAGTGTGTGTGTGTTGGTGGTGTTATAGCTGTGATCGTAGCTGTAGCAGACAGTGTGTGTTCAGTTTATTTGTCGGTGAATAAATGCTACGAGGCTACAAGCTACAACTCCTCAGCTGGAAGTCCAGAGACAACTTCCTGTATCTGCACCGACTCTCTCTTAAGGTGGACCAGCTTTCCTCCTTAAAGAGACAAGACGCTCCTCTGAGTTTTTCACTGCTTTTAATTAATTATTATTTTTTTTAACCCTTTAACCGATAGCATTAATCAGTTATCGGTTAAATGGTTAATTATTAACATCCCTAGTAGGAACCAGCTAAATTTGTGCAAACTTTCGTGGGAATTGATCCAAAGTGGTGGACCAACTGACAGACAAAAATATAATTGCAATGCAATTTTTGCAGTTTTACATCCTTTTAAATCTGATTTATTTGAGTTTTAGACTGTTGCAGACTTCACATTGGTCTCTAGGGACTAATGATGGACATTATCATGAAAGATTTTCTGACATTTTAGAGACCAAAGGCTTCATTGATTTTTAATAAAATTATCAACAGATTGTGCAATGAGAAAAAAATAATCCCAGTTTCAGCCCTAAAGCAAACAGCAAACAACAGACACAGACCCAAAAACACTGAGTGAAATGCCACTAAGGCTCTTACTAACATTTGCCTCTTAATGTGAACATGTGAGACAAGTAACACGTCTCTTATTGGCACCGCTGATGAACATGATCCTGTTCTGAACATTATATTTCATGCAGATGGTGCACATTAATGTGCCAAACTCAGAGAAAACTTCACACAGAAAAGAGTCTGCTGATACCAGTCTGGCAGCCGAAGAAAACCTCGATGACGGAAAGGGTCATTATGTGCGATGCAGAGACTCACGAGGTGTGAAAGTACCAACAACCACCAGCCAAATGCTCGACCGATTCGCCATGCCAGTTAATCAGCCCTCTTTTACAGATTTTTATTGTGCTCTAAAAATAAAGCTGGCTGGTGAATTGTCAACAGAGGAGGTGGCTCTCTGCACAAATACAGACGGGAGACATTTTAAGTCACATAAAGTGCTCTGAAACTGCTCTAAATACTATAATAATCCAACTGTCTGTGCTGGTTTACTGTGAGTGATACTTTCTTTACAGTAAGTTGTGGTAACATGCATGTTTGTTTATGTTTACTGATACTACTGCATTATCTGTTTCTAAATTTCAGAATAATTTATTCAGAATAATAATATATCTGCTTCAACATGAACACGAAAACACAATAACAACAGGAAATGACTCTGCAACCATCTTGATTGATCATTTGTCACTTTTTAAGCAAAAGCAAAACGAATAAACAAAACATTTTGCAGTTTTAGCTTCTTTAATGTAAAGCTTTGCTAATTTTCTTTGTCTTATGTGACAGTAAACTTTATTTGGGTTTTGAATATGGAAGTTTTTATTGGACTTTATTAGTTGTAAGCCACAGAAGACAATCCACAAATGTGAACCATGATTTCCAAATATCTCACTATTCACAAACATTTATTTTTGCATCCACAAAAATAAAATGATTTGCAAATATGTATAACTTTCTCTGTAAATACGTATTATAAGGTTTACGTGTAAAGTTATTTACACTAATTTGTGTATCAGTTTGTACACATGGAACGACATTTCCTCCTGTTTGTTTACAGACTTTTGTCCACTTTGTACCACAGTAGAGCTGTAAATAATAGTTGTAATCCACAGAAGACATTCACAAATATGCACCATGATCTACAAATATTTCACTGTCTGCAAAAGTATTGTTGTATTTGTGTTACGTAAACTCACATCCACAAAAAACAGGGCAATCTGCAAATACACATAACTACATAACTGTAAATACGGATTTGAACACAGAAAAAATGTTATAGGTTTACGTGTAAAGGGATTTGTGCATCCATTTGTCCACATGGAATGATACTCTGGCATTTAAAAAGTAAGTTATGCGTATTTGCAGATCGCCCAGTATTTTTGTGGATGCGACTTTACACAACACAAATAAAAAAATTTACAGATAGTGAGATATTTGTTGATCATGGTACACATTTGTGAAATGTCTTCTGTGGCTTACAACTAATAAAGTCCAATAAAAATGTCCTCATTTGAACAGCCGGTTGGAAAAACGAAGAATTTGAAGACGTCACTTGGCATTTTAAGAAATCTTGATGGGCACTTTTCACAGTTTTCTGACCAAACAAAAGATAAATGAATTGACCAAACAATCAGCAGTCAACTCACTGATCATTAGCTGCAGCTACATAATGTAAACATGGTTATTACTAAAGGATTAAAAACATGTACTGACTGGGACAGTTTACAAATAAGCTGAGCTCTTCTAAACATATCGTATATTTTACATTGCTGTTATTCAGCTTCTAGTCACTTATTGGCTCACATATTGACACCTATGTAGATAAATGTATGTCAGAAGCTAGTATCAGTCAGGTTTTATTGATTATAGGACTAAAATATAATTTGATTAATAAAACTAAAACACTCATATAGAAATTCATATAGTATTTTTGTGGTCATACACATGTTTCACAGTTAAATTCAATTCAGCCCCAGTGCTAAGATGGACACTAAACTGTGTGATTTTTTATTTAAAACTTTAACAACCCAACAGTCGTAGGTGGTGTTAGCTTTAATAAAAGATGCTGCAGTTATCAACAAAGTAGCCTGTACCATCCAAACTAGCCTTGCGCTCATTTAATATAGTTTAAATCAATGTAAAGTGGTATTTTACGGCTTTTTAAACCAAGTTTTACGGGTCACAAATCACCTCTGAGCTGTGATTAAATCGGTAGAAAGTCGGTGAGTGTAGCGACCAGCTGGCTGAACTCCTCCATTTAACGTAGTTTTAGATAAGTTAGCTAGCGCCGGTGAAAAGCTTCATAACGAGCCTCCTGTAGCGGCTAACGGGGGAGACGAGCCGCCGTAACGCTCAACATTAACCGCGTTAACTTACCGCTGAGAGACGAGCTGCTCGGTCCGAAACGTCTTTTATCGGTTGGAGAAGTGAAGCCGATGTTCTCCGGACAAACTAATACATCCGACAGACTGTCAACATTCACGCCGCCTGCAGCTGTAGGAGAGCCGGCTGGACTTGTGTTCACTCCTCGGTGTGAGCTGCTGGGAACGGTTACGTTCCCATTTAAACCACCAGCAAGCTAGACACTGAACTGCACACTGGCTTCCGGGACAGCATTTCAGAATAAAACTACTTCCGGAACTGTCTTCCCAGTTGATTTTCTATTCGATTTCTGTCTTGTTTTCCTATTTTAATGTTTTATATGTGAACAGGTGTCACACCAACATCTGTAACCTAGCATTTATGTTAGTTACCTCCACCAAGGCCAAGGTTCTGTTCTCACAGGTACTGTTTGTTTGTTTAGTTAAGCTTAGGAAAAGACTGACTTAGTGAGGTTTAGGTAACTAAACTGCTTAGTTAGGTTTAGGAAAAGATCCACTTGCTTAGGTTTAGGTAACTTAACTACTTAGTTAGATTTAGGAAAAGACTGACCTAGTTAGGTTTGGGTAACTAAACTGCTTAGTTAGGGTGTTTAGGAAAAGACTGACTTAGTTAGGTTTAGGTAACTAAACTACTTAGTTAGGTTTAGGAAAAGACTGACTTAGTTAGGTTTAGGTAACTAAACTACTTAGTTAGGTTTAGGAAAAGACTGACTTAGTTAGGTTTAGGTAACTAAACTACTTAGTAAGGTTTAGGAAAAGACTGACTTAGTTAGGTTTAGGTAACAAAACTACCTAGGTAGGTGAAGGAAAAGATTGGGTTAAAATAATTGTGATTGACATTACCATCAATAAATCAATCAAATAATGATATCTGGTTTTACATGGGGTACGAACAGCGGCCTCTTGGGCTACAGGCTGGTGTTTGTTGACCCCCTCATCCTCCCTACATGGTGTTTGATGGTCTTTATACTTCCCGGTTAATGTCTACGTGGATTAAGTACACAGTGAGTTCATGAGATATATAGAAATAAGAGTGCATTTACCTCTCTTAGGTATGACTAGGATCGTGTACTACAGTACTTCATACACACCTTTGTGTGTCTGCGGGGCCTTTAAAGAATCTGTCATGATTTTTTTGATGTGAAATAGTCAAGTCAATCATTTTCACTGTTCTTTTGCCATCGTCATCCATAAACCTGTTAAAGTATCAGAAATATTAAAACTACAAAATGAAACATTAAAACTACAAAGTGACCTCCACGGACTTGATGCTCAGTTTGTCCTGCTCATCTCCTGATGTTGAATTTGCTCTCCGCTGAGAGAAGTATGCTAATCTGCAGCAGATAAATGTGGAAGCCATCACTCAGGCTGCATGAAAACAAGCGAAGACTATGATGATGAACAGGACGACACGTCAAGTCCTCCCTCCTCTCCAATCGCTGTCCTGGCTTCGCTCTAATTGACTGCTGCAGATGCAGCTGATGGGCCAGTGCTGCCGTGATGCCTCTGGGCAAGGTCACCTGCTCCTGTTTCACCATCAGATGCTCCACACGTTAGTTTATTTGGATCCCTTTTTGCAGCTTAATCCACAATCATGTTGAAATATATCTCGCTCTTCATGATGCAAAGAGACTGATTCATGTCAATTAAGAGACTTCAGCTTACACTAAATGCAGTGGCAGCAGAGTTTTAACAGAAAAAAAGTGAAACATATTACACATTGCTATTTTAACATCTTTAATCTGATTTCTTGCATCTTTAAGAATTGATTTTTGTAATGTACAAGGTTCTTTTAAATCTTGTTTGAAGTCTGTATCCTGGCTTTTATTGAATTCGTCATTTAATCGTATTTTATATTCTATAATTACGATAGATCTACCTTGTTTTATTGTATCTTAATGTTGTTTGCCACCTTTTAATGGAGGACACAACCTGCTAATATCAAAAATATATTAATAAATAAATGATTCAATACATTTATTTATGTAAAGAAAATTATACAAAAATAAATACATTTGAGGAAATAAATAAGAGGAGAAATGCAAAAATCAAGCATAAATAGATAAATAAATAACTTAAAAAAATAAATATAAAATACATTTTAAAAATTGTGCCAAAATAAATAAATAAACAAATGAGAATAAATACATAATTAAATGAATACATTAAAATAGATGCAAAAATAAATACCTGCATTTTAAAAATTGTTCAAATAAATACATAAATAGATAAAAGGGAAAATTAAAGAGAAGAATAAATAAACAAGGGATTTAATACAAAGACAAATAAAGAAATATAACAAAAAAAGGAAGTTTCTGTCACATTTTAATCAATTAATTCTTGACTACATTTATTTTTATTTTGCTACCTTTAATGACATATTTATTGATTAATTGAATTATTTATTGAGTCATTTATTCATTCATTTATTTTTTGTTTCTGTCCTTATTTGTATAAATCATATTTCTGCACTTTGATCTGCAGATATCTGCACAAATCAAGTTTGTAAAGATTATTTTTTCTTCCTTTACTTTGTGCAGTAAACATGGCTGCTTCTTTCTGAACATCGTATTTCAACGACCCAGCCGAGTGTTTCTGTGTGAAGGAGATTTTAGGAAACAACCCTCACAGCTGGGTGTAGCTGCAGAGAAGCATTGAACACCTCTGTTTTCTCCGCTGACAGCAGAACAACATCTGGAGGAATCTGTGGAGGACACCGGCGAGTCCCAGCGATGAAGACGAATGAAACTTCACCTCCTTCCTCTTCGTGTGTGGTCCACGTTTCTAGTTCTGAGGCACCTTCTCCCCTCGTCTACCAACACAGATTAACATTTTCTGCTCGACCTGCAGAGGTTCAGAGGCCCAGACTGGAGGGGGATTTTTAAATAATGCAGCAGACTTCCCGCTCTCACAGTGGGCCAGAGAGACAGTCACAGTGGGGAAACCATAACTCAGCTGTGGATTTATCTTCAGCTCATGATTTCTCCAGAAGTACAAAAGCTGCAGCAACTTCTTTCATGGAAACTTCAGATTTGCAAAATACTTAAAGACCTATTACGCTTATTCTCAGGTGCATACTAGAACATGGTGACACGCTTTCATGTCCACATAATGCTTTATTTTTCTCATTCCTCTGTTTAAGCTGCTAAAGCTGCAGACGCGCCAAGCCGACATCGAAGAACTAGCGGCGATGAAGACCTCACGTTGCCTTTGTTGCATTTGAACACACCGCAAGGACGACAGCCGACGGCTAGTTAGTGCGTAAGTTCTGTAGCTGTGTGAGAGGAAATATCTCTCCACACCAGCAGGTGGCGGTAGTCTGTAGTCATCATTCAAAAGGGAAACAGGAAGACCGAGGATGGCGGATATACAAACCGTTGTTATGATACGTACGTGAAACAAAGCTGCGTCTGCCGATCATTTATACACCGCTCTAACTCCCCACTTAGCTTCATTCCAGATGTTCATGTTGTTGTAAAAATATCTGTGTATTGTAATGAACAGATGAGATGAAGACGAAAAATGAGACGAGCCGTCTGAGTTTTTACTCTTGACTTTACTCGTTTGCTTTCCTTACTTACGTTTCTCTTGTTGTACACTGATTCGCTTAAGCTGAACAGCCAATCAGAGTGATTTTTCTCAACATTGATTCAACATGCTGAGTCGGCCGAAAAACCTCTGACATTGGCAGACTAGAGCTGACGGTGCAGGACACACAGCTGGCCCACTGTTGTGATTGGTTAATTGAACCAAACTCTTTGGACTCCGGTCCAGCTCCGCTCTAACTAGCTTTGTTTTGTAACTTTGCAGACCTTTTACATGCACAAAAAAAACTATATAACACACTAAAGGAGCGGGAAAAACACAAAAGCATAATAGGTCCTCTTTAAGCTCTGCTCTGATTTTTTGTTTTCAGGTTTCAGATCTCCAGAGATTGTATACAGGAAGAAGTGTGAGTGTTTGTCCGACTGCGTTGAGGTAATAAAAACAGTCCGGTTAATACAGAGAGACACATGGTGCAGACAAACAGAAATGTCAGACCACAGATGAGATAAAACATTTCAGCCTTTCCTCACAAGTCAAACAAAAAACACTGCATACAAATGCCTCTTCTCTCCCTCCACAAAGCATCAGCTGCCATCCAGCGTAACAGCTTGTCTGTCTCCAATCAGCCGTCCACCGCCGGTGAAATTGAGATTCTTGCTGTGTCTCGTTGGTTGGAGGAGACGTGGAGCAGAGAGTCGTGAGTTGAGTCGAGCTCCGTCGCCGTCCATTACCTCGGCGTGTCCCCTGTCACATGTGACGGCCGCTGCCGGCGTCTGATGTATGAACCCTGACAGGAGGAGCTGCGAGCGTGAAGGACTCTGGCAACAGGACGGCCTCCTGCCGAGGAGCAGGCGGGGGGGAGATTAGTGTCTCTGCTGTGATTGAAACATTCAGTTTGATGGTGTAGAAAAAAGGACCTTTTCTTTAACATACTAGAAACCAGCACTGCCTCCTCTTAGTCAGTCAACTAATCGGTCTTTGTGGTCTCAGTCGACTACACAGACTGTAAGAAAAGGACGTAGTCACCGTGACGTCATCCTTCGCTTTGTGGACTGCCGTTCTGAAGCCTCAAGTTTATCATTTTCTCTTTCACCATCTTGGTTTTTTGTCCATTACTATCCTGGTTTTTGCATGTCGCCATCTTGGTTTTTTGTCCGTTACTATCCTGGTTTTTGCATGTCGCCATCTTGGTTTTTGCCCGTCAGCGTCTTGGATGTTTGGCTGTCCCCTTTTTGGTCGTTGACCAATGGCATCTTGTTTTTTTTCCGTCTGCATCTTGTTTTTTGGCTGTTACCATCTTAGTTTTTGTCCATCACTATCTTTTTATCCACTGCCATCTTGGTTTTTGGCTGTCGCCATCTTGGTTTTTGCAAGCAGAAGTGACACAAGAGGGTGGGAGAAGAACAACCAAATGCTGAATAAGATAAGATGAGATATTCCTTTATTAGTCCCGCAGTGAGGAAATTTGTGACACCAGATTTAAAGTGGTGCTTTTGTGTGATTCTTTGTGGGGAAACTCAGTTTTACAGATCTGTCGAATAAATCAGCTAATCGGTTAGTTGACACAATCGTATGAGCCTCCGCTGACTAAGCGTTTCTTTGGTTGCGGACAGCTCTACTAAAACGTTGATGTTTATGAGAGGGAGCATGATTTACTTCATATGACTGAACTGAATCCATCTGTGGTGCTTCTCTCCCACTCAGAGCTCAACGCCCACTCAGGTGATGCAACAGGAGAAAGACGTGATATGATCAGAAACAAATATGATCAGAAACAAATGTTTAGGATAATTGGAGAAAATCACCACAGCTTCTTCTTCTTGTTCTTCACTACCAGCCGATGGAGGGAAGTGAGGTTTGACGATAGAAAAACATATTAGCAGCCACATTAATGATAAAATGAGCACATTGCATCATTTTGCTCCACATATTCCTGTAAGAGTGTCAATAAAGATGTTGTTGGCAAAACACAGAAACCCAAACTTTGACTCTACATGCAGAATGAATCGTCTTGTTGTGAAGCAGAGGAGGAGGAGGAGGAGGAGGAGGAGGAAGACTCTGGGTTTCAGCACATACAGAATAACACACACACTGCCTGCTGCTGGGACATTTTACGGTTATGTCAGCAGCTCCAGGTGAGGTCGTCCATGCTACATCGCCTCCTCCTGTCCATGCAGGAGGAACCAGCAGCAGCGAGTCGAGCTTAAAGCCCAGCGGACTCACAGAATGACTCACGCAGCATTTCAACCAATCCATCAAAACACAACCCACATGGAGCAGCCGGAGCCTCAGATATGAAGGGATGTTTCCCTTTTTTTAAATCAGTAAATTTAGCCGTCATTTAAGTGATTATCATGTTAGCATTTAGCTCAAAGTACCAGCTGAGTACAGCTACTCATTGACAACATGTAGACTCGTTAAGGCAGGGGTGTCAAACTCAAATACACAGTGGGCCAAAAAAAACCCCAAAAACTGGGACTAAGTTGTGGGCCAGACTTGATATTTATAGGAAAACTGACTATAACTGTGCATGATTTCCTTTCTCTCTGTATATATATGCTGGATATATATACTGAACATTTTTCAAACAAAAAACAAGTTTGCTTCAACATTGAATCTGGAACAAGCAAAGCTTAATATTATAAACATGAGAAATCAGATTTCAAACAAAAGCTCCATCAGTAGCATTTGTTTCTTATTTTTATTTAAGTGAATAAAATAATATAATTCTTGTGCCTCTCTCTGTCTGTAACCTTTCAAGTTAATTTATATTAATTGATAATAGTCTCTGGTTCAGCCACGTTGTCTCCTCCCACCAGACAGTCAGGTCCGTCCTTTACATGGTGGACTAATATTCTTCCTCCCATCTGTCTTCAGACTTCCTGTTGTCCATCGTTCGTTTGGCCAGTTTTGGGGAGAGGTGGCTTCAATGATCCTGTGGTGACCGGTAATATGAGGCTGCTGATGAATGTTAACAGATGTGGGAGGGGATACTTGCCCGCCTTCACTGATGCACCAACGCACCAGCAGAGCATTCTGGGATTTGTAGCATTAGCGGTTCATGCGCTATATACCGGCGGGACAGCTCTAATAGACATTTTATATCATCCTGCGGGCCAAATATAATTACACCGCGGGCCTGAGTTTGACACCTAGGCGTTAAGGGGAAATCCAAATAATCGTCATCTATCAATATTACATAATAAAACCAGAAGTGGAAGAAGTATTTGGATCCTAAAGGTACAGTGTGTAGGATTTAGTGATATCTAGTGGTGTGGTTGCAGATTGCAAGCAGCCGAGCACCCCTCCACTCACTCCTCCCGTTACTGCAGCAACGTGAGTGTAAAACCGTCCATACCATAATAACACTCCTTCAGGACCAACGGTTGTCACGGTACCACGGCTTAGTACTCTGCAGCTCATGTTACATGTCTGTGAATAATGAAATATTTGGAAGTCATGGTACACATTTGTGGATTGCCTTCTGTGGTTTACAACTAATAAAGTCCAATAAAAGTTCATAGTTTCACAGCACAGAAAAATGTCATCTGTAAAGTAACTAAAGCTGTAAGATAAATGTAGCGGAGTAAAAAAGTACAATAACAAGTACCTTGATGTAAATGTACTGTGTCACATTCCACCACTAATAAGGACAACGCTCTGTATTCAGTGTACAGTGTGAGAAAGTAACTCCAGCTGAAAGGAAAAAACATGAAGAAGTTTTTCTCGTATTCGACCAGCAGAGATTCATCAGGACGCGTCGACGGAGACGACGACCGCACACAGATTCACACATCTAATGACTTCCTGTCAGCGCCGCTCGTTGTGAGGTGAAATCACATTAAGCTAACATGGCTGACCTCACTGCTCTGGACTCTGTGTGTGTGTGTGTGTGTGTGTGTGTGTGTGTGTGTGTGTCTTGGCCGCTTCCTGTCAGCTGTTGTTTCTCACGTCCGTGTTGAAGGACGTCTGGTGTGATCGTGTGTGTGTGTCGTCTAACTTTATTTAGTCGTTTCCGGAACAACGTGTTGTCACATGTTTCAGCAAACATCTGGAACAGCCAATCACTAATCAATCAATATGCTATGAACACCTTACGGCAGGTGTAACCATGATCTGATCCTATTAACCAGTAATAGATATCCACTGAACACTGGACATTATGGAAGTTTTTATTGGACTTTATTAGCTGTAAGCCACAGGAGACATTTCACAAATGCGTACTATGATTTCCAGATATTTCACTATTCACAAACATTTATTTTTGCACACACAAAAATAAAAGGTGATTTGCAAATATGTATAACTTACTTGGTAGTTACATATTTTAAGGTTTATCCACATTTGTGCACCATGTGGAATCATATTTGTGCATTTTCAGATCACTTGCTGTGGATTTACGAGACATTTGTAACTTTCTTCCTGTTTGTTAACAGAAGTTTGTTCACTTTGTACCACAGCAGAGCTGTAGATAATAGTTATAGATAATAGTTGTAATCACAGAAGACAATTCATAAATATGTACGTATGTATTTTAATTCCACATAAAAAATGTTTTAGGTTTACATGTGTAAGTTATGCGTATTGCAGATCGCCCTGTATTTTTGCGGATGTGACTTTACACAACACAAATATAAAAAAATAATTTACAGATAGTGAAATATTTGTATATCATGGTACATATTACATTTATATGTACATATAAATATAAGTGTTAATGTTAAGTTAAATATAAGTGTTAATGTTAAGTTAAATATTGTGTTAAAAGTGATTTTCAGTGTAATAAATGCTGAACAATAAGTGCCCAGTATGTTTCCTATAGTGATAAAATAGAGGTTATATCTGACAGTATTTGTTTGGCCCCCAGCAGCAATCTGGGTTTCTCTTGCGGCCCCCAGGAACAATAATACCCCCCCCCCCCCCCAACGAGTTCAGGGTTAGGTTAAGGTTAGGGTAAGGTTAAAGGTTAGGATTAGAGAAGTAGTAGTTATTCTTCAGGAAATGAATGTAAGTCAATGTAATGTCCTCATATATATGGTGTGTGTGTGTGTGTGTGTGTGTGTGTGTGTGTGTGTGTGTGGTCCAACATGGCCAGCAGGCGAAATGTCGCCGTTACACAAGTGTGAGAATATGTGTGAATGTGAGTGTTAGAGTCATCTGAACAGACACATAAACTTCACTTCATTCAGGGTCAGTTATATAAACCAGTCGAAGTCAAGACCCCAAAACATTACAGCTACAGCTGTTTAATACATAATCAATACAGCTGTATAATATATAATCAATACAGCTGTATGATACATAATCAATACAGCTGTATAATACATAATCAATACAGCTGTATGATACATAATAAATACAGCTGTTTGATACATAATCAATACAGCTGTATAATACATAATCAATACAGCTGTATGATACATAATCAATAAAGCTGTATGATACATAATAAATACAGCTGTATGATACATAATCAATACAGCTGTATGATACATAATAAATACAGCTGTATGATACATAATAAATACAGCTGTTTAATACATAATCAATACAGCTGTATAATACATAATCAATACAGCTGTATGATACATAATAAATAAAGCTGTATGATACATAATAAATACAGCTGTTTAATACATAATCAATACAGCTGTATGATACGTAATAAATACAGCTGTTTAATACATAATCAATACAGCTGTATGATACGTAATAAATACAGCTGTTTAATACATAATCAATACAGCTGTATGATACGTAATAAATACAGCTGTATGATACATAATCAATACAGCTGTATGATACGTAATAAATACAGCTGTATGATACATAATCAATACAGCTGTATGATACATAATCAATACAGCTGTATGATACATAATAAATACAGCTGTTTAATACATAATCAATACAGCTGTATGATACATAATCAATACAGCTGTATGATACATAATCAATACTGGAGAACTGACCTTTAAAAATGATTAAAGTTAAAAATAAGATGGATCTCCTTTGACTGAACTGCTCACATCTTATAAATAATCTGAAACGAGGAAATATGTTTTCATTGATTATACATTATATTGATATTAATACATCTAAATCAACAGATTTACAGATTATTAATCTACAGATTACTAACTGCAGTATACTGTGTACTGAGTACCTGCATTTCTTTGTTGCTGATGTAGTTTTTATGCAGAGTGGTGTCTCCCTCCAGTGGTTGAAGCAGGAACTGCAGCTCTCCGTCCTGCTTCACTCAGTCACGTGTATTGTTTATTTATTGATTAATTAATTTATTTTTTAACTGATCATATCACGTGATCTCCATCAGCAGCTGTCATTGAAATGTTTAAATGAAGGTGTGTGCACTTTAAAAACTTCTCATCCTCGGTTTAAAAATTGATTATTGAGCTGATATTATGAAGTTGTCATTGTTATTTATTAACTTTGCAAATCTAATAAAAACCTTTAAGTAAAGGTCTGCTGCTGACAGTTAACTGTATTACTGCTGCTGTGGACTTTACTCTCATTATTATTTATTTTTGCACATGACTTTATGAATACTTCATCTATCGCTGAAGTATCCCTCTGTCATACTGTATTATTATTATTTTTATTATATTTGTACGTACAGTACCTATTATTCATCACTATTATTTACTATACATATAGTACTATTGCATATATTATTTATACTGCTATTTAAATTATTTAGATATCATATATTACAGTACATTACTAGATTGTTAATACAATATATCATTTCTATACTCTATACTATTACATATCTCAGTTATTATTATCACTTTTATCAGCACTATATACCTTCATCTGCATTAATAAAGTCATCTATCTATCTATCTATCTATCCATCTATCAGCAGTTTCAGCTATCTGCTGCCACCTACAGGTGAGTTACAGCTATTGCAAATTATTGATTTCAACCTGCAGTAATCGATTTTTCAGCCTCTTGAAGGCGCAGAAAGAAGCTGGTGAACCAAAATAATGAGCTGAAAGCGTGTTCATCACTACAAACGACCACTTTCACATTACATCGTCATTTGAGTCATTATTGGTATAAAAATATTGATTAATGCAGATTTAAGACTTTGAAGGGTCCACAATACCTGCTGGGTACGTCAGCAGGAAACCGATGGATTGTCTACTCCGGGTAGGGAATGAGTCTTTACGCCAAGTGAAGAGTCCAAGTACCTCGAGGTCTTGTTCACGAGTGAGGGGACGATGGAGCGTGAGGTGGATCAGGCATCAGGTAAGGATGCCCCCCCCCCCCCCTTTACTCATCTATATCTTTACTTAGACAATCAAACAGAAAACCTTTAAGACGACAGGAAGTAGATGAAAAACAAACAACAAACTACTGTAATCAGTTTATTGGCAAAATGAAAGAATGAATGTTGTGAGTACACACTTACTAATCCAGCTACAAGTCCTCGTAGTTACAAACATGCGTACCCGTCCTGTCTCAGAAACTATTATAAAGGTTAATGTCATGTTTTTCATACAGACTGTACATAAAGAGAAAACAAAGAAGAGGATTTGTACATTATAAAACAACATAACATCTCGGCTGAAAGTTAAAAATTGTACATAGATGAATTTCAAATGATTTTTGAGGATAAACAAATTTCCAAGAAGGATGTCCCCCCAAAATATTCCCTCTACTCCAAAAAACTTTAGTCTTTCCTCATATTTTAAGTTCAAAAGTGGTTAAAAGAAACTTTTATCTTCTCAAACTCTACTTTTTTTTTTTTTTTCGATTAAAGCTACTTTAAGTTGTTTTTGCTCGTTGTAAACTGGGAGTGACAGTCAAAAAACAAGTATCATAAATGTACCGCTTTAGTATCTAATTATTTCTATTATTTTCAGAAAAATTAAGAAAACCTGAAACCTTAAACTGAAACTTTAAAAACAATCTGCTTAAAAAAAAAAAAAAAAAAAAAATTGTCAGATTTTTTTGGATTCAAATTCACACAAAGACTAAAATTATATACAAAGTACTAAAAACATTTCACAATAACTCAAAACGCTGGTGTGTGTGTGTGTGTGTGTGTGTGTGTGTGTGTGTATATATATATATATATATATATATATATATATATATATATATATATATATATATATATATAACAAAACTCACCACACAAACAAGGTGGATTTTCCAGTTGTCCAAATCAGTTGTCACACAAACATTAGCTTTAAATTCTGTCGTCACAACATCAAACATGATTTCTCTTCAGATTTTTTCGGGAAAACTGAAACCGTGAAGCTACAGAGAAACCAGCGACGCTGTAATCTGAGAGGACGTACAGGCCGCCCTGTACGTCCTCTCAGCCGTCATTTCTTACTCTACAAAACTCTCCATCTAATCTGAATTTGAGGAAAAACATTTTCGGCGTCGTGCTCTGATCCAAAACGTCTCTAAAGTGCTCAAAAGAAAAACTGGACTGAAGAAAACTGAAAGATGGAAGTGCCTCAAAAGAATCCAACAAAATAAAAAGCAAACACATTATTTTACATTTGGACAAAATGTTTCACCAAACACAGGATAAAAAGAACAAAACCCAAAATGCATCATTTTACTGTTTCCTGTCTTTGCTCACTTCAACCAGTCATCTTCCTCCACTGAGCCTCTTTAGTACTTCGGCACTTTGGTGTAATCTTCTGTGTGAATGTTCCTGCACAGGCAGATGGACAAGATCATCCCCAGCAGCTGCAAAACAAAACACACATTCATCTGTATGTTTCATATCTTCAGTACCTTCCATACATTTTATATCTTTAATTGATTTTACAGATTCAAAACGCTTTATTCCTTCAAAATCTTTGGAAGTTTTATTGGATTTTATTAGTTGTAATTCACAGAAGACAATCCACAAATGTAAAGCATGATTTCCAAATATTTCGCTAATCACAAACATGTATTTTTGCGTCCACAAATGTAAATGATTTGAGCATTTGTGCATCAATTTGTACACATGGAATCATATGCATTTGCAGATCGCTTCCGTGTGTGTGTGTGTGTGTGTGTGTGTGTGTGTGTGTGTGTAGATATAGATATAGAGCTATAGATATAGATATACACAGCATATATAAATGAAGGCGTACCTCAATCAGAGCCACTCCGAGGCAGATACCCAGGACGACCCCGATGTTGGTGAGGAGCCAGCTCTCCACGCTGGCAGCACAACCCTGGATCAGCACAAGCCCAAATGAATGAATGAATGAGGAAAACAGCCAGGTGACAGTACTCAGGTAAAGACCATAACAGAAAAACACCGTTTACCGTGTCGTAAACGGGCCAGTCGGGTGTCTGGGCCTCACAGAATCCGCTGTCGGAGAAGTTTCCGGTGGCGAGCGAGACGTTCTGGCAGGAGCAGGGAAACAGCAGCTGGGAGCTGTTGAGGATCACCTGGTTACCGTTCCAGTCCAGACGGCCGGTCCAACCACAGCACTCCATCTACAGACGGACGGACAGATGGATGACACACTGATCAGACACACTGATCCTCAAATACTGTACTTAGATATATATTTGGGATTCTACTCCTTGAGCCTTTTCTTCTCAAGCAACTTTCTACTTTTACTCCGCAGCTTTAGTTACTTTCCAAATGAAGATTTTTGCATACTTCCTGTTATATTGTATTTCCTGTACATCAGAACAGCATTATGTCAACCAGCCAACCAATCCCGTGTCCCTCATAGACGGTAACGAACAGAAGAGGGTGAAACGTCTCCAAACATCTGCTTTAAACAAACCGCCAACGGTAACTACGCCATGCTGAAGAGTCGCTGTGTGGTTGGCCGAACCAACGATAAATCCAAAAACACTGATCTCTGATTTGTTCCCCCGTCATGGTCTTTATGGCCTGTGTGCAGCAGATCTATCTCATGATTATATTTATCTGCAATTATATAAAAACAGTTTGTATAAGAGCACCTTGAATCATGACTCTGACCCCAGATCAGTTCATCAACTCACATTCCTCTGGATGAAGTCCCAGGCCTGCTCCGTGGTCGAGTTGTTGCCGGGGTAACCGTCCAGCACCTTGGTGACGATCTTGGACATCTCCTCATTTAACTGAAAGAAAACAGCTGTGATGTTCATAAAACATATCTGATACGTCTTCTGATGCAACATACAGATTCATCAATGTGAAGACAGTAAATCTGCTGAAGGCCAACATTTTATACGCTGTTTATAGTTTGATTCAGTGTTTAGTGATTCTTCTTGTAAATTTCTCCACTGTGGGACTAATAAAGGAATATCTTATCTTATCTTATCTTATCCTCATATCTACGATCCTCGTTGGAGAGAGTGTGTCTTTGAATGTGATGTTCTTTCTTTCTTTCTTATGAATATTTGGATGAGTGCACCTTTCATTTTTCAGTTTAACGTGATATAAAACAGAGAAAAGCAGGAAATCTCCACATTTGACTGACTGAAAACAGCATGTTCTGACATTTTTGCATGAAAAAAAAAAGTATTATTGATTAGCAATATAGTTGCTGATTATTTTCCTGTTGATTGCCTAATCAATTAGTCAACTAATTGTTGCAGCTCTATGCAATAGCTGTTGAGATAATTCCTTTGGCGAGGACCGGGCTAGCTGTTTCCCTCCGTTTCCAGTCTTTATGCTAAGCTAAGCTAACTGGCTGTAGCTTCGTCTCTAATGTAAATACATGAGTGGTGTCAATCTTCCCATCTGACTCTGCAAGAAAGCAAATAATCATATAATAACTGGGCTGCAACTAATGATTATTTTCAGTATCAATTTATCTGTTGATTATTTTCTAGATTAATTGATCATCATTGAGGAAAACCCCAAAGATTAATGTGATATAAAACAGAGAAAAGCGGGAAATCTCTACATTTGATGGGCTGAAAACAGCATTTTCTGACATTATTGCATGAAAAATGATTTTATCACAGATTATTTTCTTGTCAACTGAGTAATCATTGCAGCTCTATGCAATAATTCAAAATGTGAAACTAGTCCTTTAAGCCCTTTTAGCACAGAGGGATTCTTCTGGATAACGAACAAATATTAAAATCTTCATAATCAGAGCCATGTTTCACTTGCATTCCTCAATAATCACGATTCTTTTGATGACTTTGGTTTGTCAAACATGAGCTGTGGATTCTTGTGGTGAAGAATTTGGCTTTAAGATCCGTGAAATCAGATTTGTAGGAGGTCCAGAAACATTTCAATCAGGAGGCCAACACGGCAGCGCCGTTTAGCGGATGAACGGATCCGACCAGACGCAGGAAATCTGAGAGTAATTGTTGCTGAATCTTTTCTCCAGGAATGTTGAGACATTCCAGGTCTCCAGTCAACATCCTGGAAAAGAAGATATATGTGCTTTTTTTTCCCAAATAGAGGTTTTTCCTTGAACCATTATTTGGCAGCGATGCACGGTGGCTGAACAGAGGTCCAACAAATGTTCAGATACAATAAACAGAGGTCTGTCTGCACTCCGAGGAACTGGATCCTCCTTTCTGCAGCATTTCGTTCTGTTCAGATGATTTATGCATCAGGATCAGTGAGGACAAACTTCTGGTCTTAGTCTGACGTTTTCTTTCTCTCTTTTGCTTCAGCAAATCATAAAAGTGCACAGAATTATTTTGTGTTTGTAGATGAAACTATAAGCCTGTAAGTGTGTGTTATACACCAGCAGTTTTCAGTCACATTACCCATAAATCCTTTCACCGAGCCTCGTCGATCACACTACAGTCCAGGTGATAAAGTAAAAAAAAATCTCACTTAGTTTACAGGTTCTGCTACGCTGTTGAAAGTGGAGGTAAAAGAAGCGATTTAGTTGGAAATAAATTAACCTTTTCTGTTGTTTTTTAATTAGAAATCTTGTAAAATTGCACCGTGTCCTCCATGTTTGTAGTCCATAAATATGAGACTACAGTGATGAAACATCGCCGATCGACTAGAAATTAAAAGTCAAATAATCATTTCTTCATTTTTATTTTTTTAGCTTTCATTTGAAAGTGACAGACTGGTGTTTAGTAGATATAATTTAGATTTAAAATTGAAATTTAAAACTCTTGAATGGTTTCTTTACTGCATTTCAATTTCTTTTGTTACACTCCAAATGCATTTTATTTCATTTAATGCATTTTATATGATTTTATCAATTATTTAAAATTTTTCAATCTTAATTTTTTATTGCTTATTGTTGTTGAATATTAACGCTCTTCTTGCCTGCATGAAGCACTGATTCCCAGCCTTTCTATCATTGAGTTAACTAACTATGTGACGTATTTTATGGATATTTCATATTATATTCAATGCATAACAATAACAGAAAAGAAAAACTGATAAACTGTTCAGTAAAACCAAATAGTGAACGTAATAACTGCAGGAAGATTGTGTAAAACAAGAGATGTGGGTGAATTTTGAGCAGATTATTTCCTGTGAATATTTCATAAGGGACGTTTGGCCGTTGCTCTATAAGATCTTTAACTACATCCATCCATCCATCCATCCATCCATCGTCAACCGCTATCCCGTTAGGGGTCGCGGGGGGCTGGAGCCGATCCCAGCTGGCATTGGGCGAAGGCGGGGTTCACCCTGGACAGGTCTCCAGTCCATCACAGGGCACATAGAGACAGACAACCATTCACGCTCACATTCACACCTACGGGACATTTAGAGTCATCAATTAACCTAAACAGCATGTCTTTGGACTGTGGGAGGAAGCCGGAGTACCCGGAGAAAACCCACGCTTACACGGGTTGGTGTTGGTGACCCCTAATGGGGGTCGGGACCCCCATATTTATTTAATTTTTCAAGCTAAAAAGCCAAAATTTCTCTGGTTCCAGCTTCTAAAACATGACTATTTATAGGTTTTCTTCGTCTTATATAATAATTAATTGAATATCTTTGGGTCTTGGACTGTTTGTCAAGCAAAACAAAGAAACTGTGATGAGGATTCACTGTTCCAAGAGAATAATCCACACATTAATCAATAATGAGAATAATGATGAGTCGGAGCCCTATAAGACTCCAGTATGTAACGGTGCACTATTGTAATCACGTCATATAGGATGGAGGGATTTACATGTTAATGACTTGCAGTTGTATTTATAAAAAAATCACTTAAACTTCGATTAAATTTAACTTAAAGTCAGTCTTTGTGTACGTGAGGCGTCCATTTGTTTACTTGTTTACATTTTGAGACACTTCCGTTTTATTGTCAAAGCTTTTAGGTTTTCTGGTCCTAATTATAAGATGCGTGTGGACATAAACGGCACTTAGGAGTCGGAAACCGGTGATTTCGGTAACTCATGTGACGTGAACGCAGTATTAAAGTCTTAACGTCGGGGAAACACAGATGTTTTGCATTGAGTTAATTACTGGAGCGTCCATATAAACATCTGAGGCTGTGTTTGACCTGAACAGTGAGCTGCTGTTGTTCAGTAACTATGTACTGAAAGTAAAAATATCTCATGTACTCAGTCAGAGGCCGACAGGACACAGCTCGGATTGGTTGATCGTTAAAATCATCAGTAGCTCTGGTCCTTCACAGTTAAATGAGCCCTCATGTTCGGTTAGAACTCGTCCTGTTGTTGTTGTCGTTGTTGTCGTTGTTGTCGTTGTTGTTGTTGTTGTCGTTGTCGTTATTGTTGTTGTTGTCGTTATTGTTGTTGTCGTTGTTGTTGTCGTTGTTGTCGTTATTGTTGTTGTCGTTGTTGTTGTCGTTATTGTTGTTGTTGTCGTTATTGTTGTTGTCGTTGTTGTTGTCGTTGTTGTTGTTGTTGTTATTGTTGTTGTCGTTGTTGTTGTCGTTGTTGTTGTCGTTGTTGTCGTTATTGTTGTTGTCGTTGTTGTTGTTGTCGTTGTTGTTGTTGTCGTTATTGTTGTTGTCGTTGTCATTGTTGTTGTTGTCGTTGTTGTTGTTGTCGTTATTGTTGTTGTCGTTGTCATTGTTGTTGTTGTCGTTGTTGTTATTGTTGTTGTCGTTGTTGTTGTCGTTGTCGTTGTTGTTGTCGTTGTTGTTGTTGTCGTTGTTGTTGTCGTTGTTATAGATGCGCAAAAGTTTGGTTGTGTCTCATTAAGAGGCTGTAAAGGGTCCAATAAATAATAACACGTTATAATAATCATCATTTAAAAATGGTAAATGGACAGTTAATTAAACTGAGTTGATGATTATTTTATTGTTATTATCCAGAATTTCCTCCCTGGGGATCAATAAAGTACTATCTTATCTTATTTTACTGTTAACAATGAAATGATAATTAATAATGTTTATTAATTATTAGTAATGCTATTTTGTTATTTTAACAGTTTATTGCACACATTACAACATTTTATATACTATATATACGAGTAGTTAATGATTAAGATATAAATAAACCTTAAAGAAACTGTTTGTAAAAACTGTACAAACATGACATTATATTTGTAAAACTTTGTTGATGGTTAAAACTCGATTTGTAAACTGTCTATAAACATTATATCATATATATTTTTAAGTTGCATCTAATGATTATAAAACCTTGTTAAATATATAAATATAACAAATACTTAGTAAGACATCTATAAACATTATTTAGGTATTTGTACCACTTTAACATTGTTAATGGTCTACAAACATTTGGTTTGTAAACCGTCTATAAACACTGTTTAGATATTTGTAACACTTTCATGTTTTCAATCCTTGATTTGTAAACGGTCTATAAACATTATTTGGATGTTATTATAAAGGTGCAACTGATGATTATAATACTTGTTAAATGTTATTTAATACTTTGTAAAACATCTATAAACATGATTTAGATATTTGTAACACATTGTTAATTACATAGTTAGACAGTTAATACTTTGTTGATCATTAATAATTGGTTTCTGGTCCATCTATCTATGTCATGTTTATAGATGTTTTACTAACAAAATCTTAAATCGTTTATTAACCTTGAACTGATCCTCCTTTAGACAGTTTACAACAATAATACTGATAACAAACATTTTACTTTGAAATTACTCTGGTTTAAAGTTTATATAAGCCAGAATGAGGGGTGCTGTTGTAGCTCACTTGGTAGAGAGGGTCACAGGCAGGTTAAATCTGGCGTGGGATTGTTTGCATGTTCTCCCCGTGTTGGCGTGGGTTTTCTCCGGGTTCTCCAGTTTCCTCCCACAGTCCAGAGACATGCAGGTTAACGAGATATGCGATTAATGAGATATGCGATTACAGATAGTGGATGGATTTGTGTTTTTATGTGGAGCATATGTGAAAGTTTTAAGCTGCAATCCTGGCCAGGACCAACCAGTCAATGAGATTCAAAATCTAAATGAGATTATCCCGGTTAAATAAAGGTTAAAAGAAAAAAAAAAAAGCTTCTTAGGTGTCACTTTACAGTCTTTCTGCTCCTCCTGTTTATCTATAAAATGCCTCAGACTGAAACAGCAGAGGGCGACGCAGCACTGAACGCTGTTGGTTGAAATTTGCTGGCGTCACACAGACCATGGACCACATCCACTACTACTAGCTACTGTAGCTGTATACTAGTTGGAGCTGTATACTAGCTGGAGCTGTATACTAGTTGGAGCTGTATACTAGTTGGAGCTGTATACTAGCTGGAGCTGTATACTAGCTGGAGCTGTATACTAGCTGGAGCTGTACGCTAGTTGGAGCTGTACACTAGCTGGAGCTGTATACTAGTTGGAGCTGTATACTAGTTGGAGCTGTATACTAGCTGGAGCTGTACACTAGTTGGAGCTGTATACTAGTTGGAGCTGTATACTAGTTGGAGCTGTATACTAGCTGGAGCTGTACGCTAGTTGGAGCTGTATACTAGCTGGAGCTGTATACTAGATGAAGCTGTATATAGATGAAGCTGTATACTAGTTGGAGCTGTATACTAGTTGGAGCTGTATGTAGTTGGAGCTGTACGCTAGTTGGAGCTGTACGTAGTTGGAGCTGTACGCTAGTTGGAGCTGTATACTAGTTGGAGCTGTACACTAGCTGGAGCTGTACGCTAGCTGGAGCTGTACACTAGATGGAGCTGTACACTAGTTGGAGCTGTCGCTAGTTGGAGCTGTTACTTGTTGGAGCTGTATACTAGATGGAGCTGTATACTAGCTGGAGCTGTATACTAGCTGGAGCTGTATACTAGCTGGAGCTGTATACTAGCTGGAGCTGTATAGTAGTTGGAGCTGTACACTAGTTGGAGCTGTACACTAGCTGGAGCTGTATACTAGTTGGAGCTGTATACTAGTTGGAGCTGTATACTAGCTGGAGCTGTATACTAGCTGGAGCTGTATACTAGTTGGAGCTGTATACTAGCTGGAGCTGTATACTAGCTGGAGCTGTACACTAGCTGGAGCTGTACACTAGTTGGAGCTGTATACTAGTTGGAGCTGTATACTTGTTGGAGCTGTACACTAGTTGGAGCTGTACACTTGTTGGAGCTGTACACTAGTTGGAGCTATATACTTGTTGGAGCTGTACACTAGTTGGAGCTGTACACTAGTTGGAGCTGTACACTAGTTGGAGCTGTATACTTGGTGGAGCTGTACACTAGTTGGAGCTGTACACTAGTTGGAGCTGTACACTAGTTGGAGCTGTATACTTGTTGGAGCTGTATACTAGTTAGAGCTGTATACTTGTTGGAGCTGTATACTAGTTGGAGCTGTACACTGCTGGAGCTGTACACTAGTTGGACCTGTTCTTGTTGGAACTGTATACTAGTTGGAGCTGTCACTTGTTGGAGCTGTATACTAGTTGGAGCTGTATACTTGTTGGAGCTGTACACTAGCTGGAGCTGTACACTAGCTGGAGCTGTATACTTGTTGGAGCTGTACACTAGTTGGAGCTGTACACTTGTACACTTGTTGGAGCTGTACACTAGTTGGAGCTGTACACTAGTTGGAGCTGTACACTAGTTGGAGCTGTATACTTGTTGGAGCTGTACACTAGTTGGAGCTGTACACTAGTTGGAGCTGTACACTAGTTGGAGCTGTACACTAGTTGGAGCTGTATACTTTTTGGAGCTGTATACTAGTTAGAGCTGTATACTTGTTGGAGCTGTATACTAGTTGGAGCTGTACACTAGCTGGAGCTGTACACTAGTTGGACCTGTATACTTGTTGGAACTGTATACTAGTTGGAGCTGTACATTGTTGGAGCTGTATACTAGTTGGAGCTGTATACTTGTTGGAGCTGTACACTAGCTGGAGCTGTATACTTGTTGGAGCTGTACACTAGTTGGAGCTGTACACTTGTACACTTGTTGGAGCTGTACACTAGTTGGAGCTGTACATAGTTGGAGCTGTACACTAGTTGGAGCTGTACACTAGTTGGAGCTGTATACTTGTTGGAGCTGTATACTTGTTGGAGCTGTACACTTGTTGGAGCTGTACACTTGTTGGAGCTGTATACTAGTTGGAGCTGTATACTTGTTGGAGCTGTATACTAGTTGGAGCTGTATACTTGTTGGAGCTGTATAATAGTTGGAGCTGTACACTAGTTGGAGCTGTACACTTGTACACTTGTTGGAGCTGTACACTTGTTGGAGCTGTACACTAGTTGGAGCTGTACACTAGTTGGAGCTGTACACTAGTTGGAGCTGTACACTAGTTGGAGCTGTATACTTGTTGGAGCTGTATACTTGTTGGAGCTGTACACTAGTTGGAGCTGTACACTAGTTGGAGCTGTACACTAGTTGGAGCTGTATACTTGTTGGAGCTGTACACTAGTTGGAGCTGTACACTTGTTGGAGCTGTATACTTGTTGGAGCTGTATACTAGTTAGAGCTGTATACTTGTTGGAGCTGTATACTAGTTAGAGTGTATACTTGTTGGAGCTGTATACTAGTTGGAGCTGTACACTAGCTGGAGCTGTACACTAGTTGGACCTGTATACTTGTTGGAGCTGTATACTAGTTGGAGCTGTACACTTGTTGGAGCTGTATACTAGTTGGAGCTGTATACTTGTTGGAGCTGTACACTAGCTGGAGCTGTATACTTGTTGGAGTGTACACTAGTTGGAGCTGTACACTTGTACACTTGTTGGAGCTGTACACTTGTTGGAGCTGTACACTAGTTGGAGCTGTACACTAGTTGGAGCTGTACACTAGTTGGAGCTGTATACTTGTTGGAGCTGTATACTTGTTGGAGCTGTACACTTGTTGGAGCTGTATACTAGTTGGAGCTGTATACTTGTTGGAGCTGTATACTAGTTGGAGCTGTATACTTGTTGGAGCTGTATACTTGTTGGAGCTGTATACTAGTTGGAGCTGTACACTTGTTGGAGCTGTACACTTGCTGGAGCTGTATACTAGTTGGAGCTGTACACTTGCTGGAGCTGTATACTTGTTGGAGCTGTATACTAGTTGGAGCTGTATACTAGTTGGAGCTGTACACTTGTTGGAGCTGTACACTAGCTGGAGCTGTACACTAGTTGGAGCTGTACACTAATTGGAGCTGTACACTTGTTGGAGCTGTACACTAGTTGGAGCTGTACACTAGTTGGAGCTGTACACTAGTTGGAGCTGTACACTAGTTGGAGCTGTATACTTGTTGGAGCTGTATACTAGTTGGAGCTGTATACTTGTTGGAGCTGTACACTAGTTGGAGCTGTACACTAGTTGGAGCTGTACACTAGTTGGAGCTGTACACTTGTTGGAGCTGTACACTTGTTGGAGCTGTACACTAGTTGGAGCTGTACACTAGTTGGAGCTGTACACTAGTTGGAGCTGTATACTTGTTGGAGCTGTATACTTGTTGGAGCTGTATACTTGTTGGAGCTGTATACTTGTTGGAGCTGTACACTTGTTGGAGCTGTATACTTGTTGGAGCTGTATACTAGTTGGAGCTGTATACTTGTTGGAGCTGTACACTTGTTGGAGCTGTATACTAGTTGGAGCTGTACACTAGTTGGAGCTGTACACTAGATGGAGCTGTACACTAGTTGGAGCTGTATACTAGCTGGAGCTGTATACTTGTTGGAGCTGTATACTTGCTGGAGCTGTATACTAGTTGGAGCTGTATACTTGCTGGAGCTGTATACTAGTTGGAGCTGTACACTAGTTGGGGCTGTATACTTGTTGGAGCTGCATCGTCTCTGTTCACAGCACATGTTGTTTCTATGTTACAGCACATAGTTGTGCTTGTTATGACACATCGTGGGTGTGAACCAGTCAGGTGTGCTGCAGCACATTCCTTCGGTGAGAATCATCAGATAACGTTCGCCTTCCAGGTAAGACTAACAAAACAAAAACAGCACTCCCATGATGCTCTCTGGTGACGGGATGGAGGACAAATGAGGAGGAAGTGACACCACTCACCACGTCCTTCTGGAAGTAGATGAGAGCGCCGGCAGCGACCTGAGCGAGGAGGATCAGCAGGAGGCAGGTGAAGTACTGGGGAGAGGAGACAGATGTTGAACTCATCGGACCTGAAAACATCTGGAGCTGTACAGTGTTGGACCACGTTGAGCTGAGCGGGAACGCAGCAGGATCCCAGTAAAACCAGTAAGACCCGGAAAAGGACCTTACTCTCAACACACCAACAATAACTGTCTACTGCTAGGCTCCTTACTTCTCTTATCTTAGTTACTTACTTTTCTACAGATTATACTGTAGTTGTTTGTTTTGCTGTGACATTTGAGTAAGTTTCATGTCTCTTGTACATGTGAAAAATAAATAAAGAATAAATAAACAAATAAATGTATCTACTAACAAGTATTCGGGTCCCCGAATTTCCCTCCGGGGATTAATAAAGGTTCATCTTATCTTAATAAAGGTTCATCTTATCTTATCTTATCTTAAGTATTGCTAAAAACAATCCCCTACAAATGCCCTTTTTTCCGCTTTTTTGAAGCATATTTATACATTTGTATTATTATGTACCATGTATTGCATTAGTATATATGTACAGTTGTGCTCATAGTTTACATACGCTGGCAGAATTTATGATTTCTTGGCCATTTTTCAGAGAATATGAATGATAACACAAAAGGTCTTTGAGTTTCTGAGCTCTGTCTTCTGGTATCATTCATATTCTCTGAAAAATGGCCCAGAAATCATAAAATCTGCCAGGGCATGTAAACTATGAGCCCTACCTCCACCCAGGAGGTTACGATTTTGGTGTTTCTGTCTGTTTGTCTGCAGGATTACAGAAAACTACTGTCCTGATTTTCATAAACTTGGTGGAAGAGTGTAGCGTGAGCCGAGGAAAAAAACAACTTTACAGCATCACCCTGAAATCATAACCTCACAAAGGCACAACTACACCACACTGTCAACCATCGTACCGACTTCTGAGTTAAATAGTTTTTTAGTTTTGCTCCAGAAACGAATCTGAAGTCCAAAAAAATTACATTTTCAAAAATGTTGGGCACCCTGGACTTTAGTTAAATAGTTTTCCAGCTCGGCTCCGGATATGGACTAGAAGTTGAAAATAATCACTGTTTTGGGAGAAAATTTTAAAAAAAAACTTTATAGCACCACCCAGGATATCTAACCTCAGAAAGGCACAACTAGGACACATTGTGATGCAGCAATATTTTGCCCCAGAAATGAAACTGAAGTAAAAAAAAAAAAATCAGTTTTTGGCTGAAATTAAAAGAATTTTGGGCACCTTGGTCTTCAAACCCCTAAATCTCTCCATCTCTCTCATACAAGAGAGAAATGATCCAAGTTAGCACTTCTACGTCCACTGGGGTATTTAAAACTTCATGTCCTGAAGCACAGCGCTGTTGTTGGTCCTTTAGGAGACGTCAGTCCAGATATTATAAGTCCACAGTAAATCCTCCACTCGTCGAGTATGGCTGCATTATTCATCATCGTGTTTAAATGATCAGCCCATACATACACATGTACATATGTTCATACATAAGGACGGTCACTCACCAGGCCGAGCAGACAGCGGATCTCATAAATGGCCCCCAAGCAGCCGAGGAAGCCCATGAGCATGGAGAAAGCTCCGACGCCAATCAGGATGTAGCAGGCCACCTTTACAGCTGTGGAGTTATCTGTATGGAAAGATCAGTGACCACTTTATCACAACTTTAATAATAAATACTGAAATAGTTTAAACAGGTTAGAGTTAGAGTTAAGGGGTTAGGAGGTTAGGGGTTAGGGGTTAAGGGGTTAGGGGGTTCGGGGGTTAGGGTTTCCTCAGCTATAGCTGGGCTGTGCAATACAAAATAGGGATGCTAACTATGAATATAGTCCTTAACCAATAACAGACCCTCGTTAGGCGATTATTAACAGTTAACTGACAGGATTAGTGGCTCACATTTATCGGTGATCCAGCTGCAGTATATGAGCACAATAGACTACTGAGTCAACAGTTCACCGTCAGGAGAGTTACTGTAGCAGCCACGGTGCTGCGTTCACTGTCTCCAGTTCACCGTCAGGAGAGTTACTGTAGCAGCCACGGTGCTGCGTTCACAGTCCCAAGTTCACCATCAGGAGAGTTACTGTAGCAGCCACGGTGCTGCGTTCACAGTCCCAAGTTCACCGTCAGGAGAGTTACTGTAGCAGCCACGGTGCTGCGTTCACTGTCTCCATTCACCGTCAGGAGAGTTACTGTAGCAGCCACGGTGCTGCGTTCACAGTCCCAAGTTCACCGTCAGTAGAGTTACTGTAGCAGCCACGGTGCTGCATTCACAGTCCCAAGTTCACCGTCAGGAGAGTTACTGTAGCAGCCACGGTGCTGCGTTCACTGTCTCCAGTTCACCGTCAGGAGAGTTACTGTAGCAGCCGCGGTGCTGTGTGTAGTGGACATTCAGCCACTTTCCCAGTAAAAGTCTCCACCACATTGAGTTTAGTTCAGCAGGTTGTCAGCTGTGTGTCTGTCCGGATTAACGATAGCAATAGCCTCCGGCAATACTACCATTTAGTTGCCGGCGGCTTCGTGCCTGCCGTAGCGTAACTTCAGCCAGTTTCCGACAGACCGTGTGTGTGTGGGGTGGTGAGTGTGTGTTTGTTGGTGGTGTTGTAGCTGTGAACGTAGCTGTAGCAGACAGTGTGTGTTCAGTTTATTTATCGGTGAATAAATGCTACGAGGCTACAAGCTACAACTCCTCAGCTGGAAGTCCAGAGACAACTTCCTGAATCCTCGTCTGCTGTGGGAGAGTCTCAGTATTTGACAGCAACATTTGTACAATCTTTTCATAATGAAGTTGTAACCCCAGCACTGACATGGAAAAACCGCTTAGTTGACCAGAGTGTGGACAAAAAGAAGAGTGTGCACTTCATCGTAGGCAAACAAAAGCTTCTGTGTGTCACACTGAAACAGTCCGACATCCTCCTGAACCAGAATCCCGTTTCATCTCATCAGTCCAGACGTCTGTTCAGAGCTCACCACAGTTCAGCTCTATGTCAACAACGTCTACCAAATTACATGTAACACAAGACACTCACTCAGTGTGGACGGGGTATTGTGGGGGATTGGCAAGCACTGTGATAATACACAACGTACAGCAAAAAGTAGTAAATACGTATATAAAGTCGGGCTGTCAGAGGCAACACGACGATAACGACAATTCATTTTAACGCCACAAATTTCTTTAATACATTAATGCAACTTGTGATTTTTAGGCTCAGTTTTAAAGCTAGAGAGAAGATACTGGTCTCACATGAAACACTACCAACCAGGTCAGAAAGAGAAAGAGGTTAAATAACGCTCCAAACTTACGCTAAAGGAAAAACTGTCATGTCCATGTTCAAAGGGGTCCCTTGACCTCTGACCTCCAGATGTGTGAATGTAAATGGGTTCTCTGGGTCCCCACCAGTCTCCCCTTTACAGACATGCCCACTTTCTGATAGTCCCAGTCAGTCTGGATCAAGTCCTAGTCAAGTCAGCACTCTGACACACTGACAGCTGTTGTTGCCTGTTGGGCTGCAGTTTGCCATGTTCTGATTGGAGCAGATTGTTGATGCTAAAGTCAGAACCTGGGAGGGTTTCTGGACAATATCTGTCATTGATTGGTGTTAATTAATTTCCAATAATAAATATATACATACATTTGCATAAAGCAGCATATTTGTCCACTCCCATGCTGATAAGAGTATCAAATACTTGATAAATCTCCCTTTAAGGTTCATTTTGAACTGAAAAGTGTGTGATTGACAGCCCTGATAGTAAGTATAAGTGTTAAATTTAGTGCAGTAAAAAGCAATTGCTTCCTCTGAGATGTACAGTAATGGAGTAGTAGTAGTAAAATACTCAAGTATCGTCAACGTGTATATTTAAAACGGACTAACTTCATTCGTCTCTTAACTCTACCAACTTGTGGAAACTGAAACCAGACGCCGATACAGCAACATGTGTGATCATCAGAAATGACTGAAATTAGAAGCAAATGTGCAGCGCTGCGCCGATGGCGAGTGATCGCGGTCCAACGTAACGCGGGAAGCTAAAATAAGACCTCAGAGCTCAGGTTGGGATTCAGGGAAGGATGACTCATCAAGAACTGAGAGACAGGATCACAGGATGTGATCCAGCTGTGGTGAATGATTAGAGTCTCACAGCAGCATTTTAACGACTGGACCCCCCACCCTGCCTCGCTCAGTCCTCGGGGCCTCAAAGACTCATGGGATCCCCCCCCCGGGGAAACCAGTAAACCAGGGCACACAGCTCCAAACCAAGACAAAGAGAAATGAGGCGAGTTTGGGATGTGAAACGAGGCTACGGGGGGATGGATGCTGAAATACTGTCTGTTACATCAGGGTCCAGAAGAGAGCTGTGAGGCTCCACATGTACGTCAACTCAAACGCAGATGACCCTCAACGAACTGACATGATCACATTTCTTGTTAAGTCATCATTTAATTGAATTTCAGAGTTTTATTTAAATTTAAACAGATACAGCCCACTAATTATCAAAAACATGATTGAAATACTTTATATTCATCACAATATAACAAATTCAACCACTTACATTTACTCAAGTGCTGCTCTGAGGTACAATTTCAACATACTTTACTTGAGTACTTTACTACTTTATACTTCTACTCTACTACCGTACATCTTAGAGGGAAATACTGTACTGCACTACATTTAACATTTATACTGACTTACTTTAAATCTCTTTTAAAAACCCATTTTTATAAAAAAGCTTTTTTGGCCCATTGCGGCAACAGCTTGGTGCTTCTTTTCCTCGGCCTTTATCAGCGGCGTCAAACTCAGTTTCACTGTTTGACACGAGTGCCCTGTATTGTCCTACTGTCCTCCTACTGTTAAATACCACTGCTTATGGGTTTTAGTGTTCTCATTATTTTGTCTCAATGTTTTGTTCTTTTATTGTTGTTTCATTTGTCTGTATTGTATTATATCTGAAAGCACTAACCCACTAAACTATGTTTAGAAAGGTGCTAGGCGAATAAAGATTATTATTAGTATTATTATTACTACTACTATGAGGTAGTAACTGTTTTTTATTCTCTCAGTCTCTTAGGGCATATTAGTAGTTTTAATTATGCATTAATATATGTTATAATGTTATATAATATTTCATCACGATTAAGCACATTTTTTTTAAATCTGTTCAAAATGTACCTTAAAGTGAGATTTGTTAAGTATTTAAGAAAACATGGGAGTGAACAAATATGCTGCTTTATGCAAATGTATGTACATATTTATTAGGTACTAATATACTTATTAGGTATTATTAGGTACTGCATTTAATATACAAAATATATTCAAATCCCAACTTGGCAAACTGCAGCCCAACAGGCAACAACAAACATAAAATTGTCCTTGTCCTATAAAGTATGATGTTTCAGATTTAGTACAAGTACAATATGTAGAGGAGCAGAAGTATAAAGTGGCAGAAAATGGAAATACTCAGAGTACAAGTTCCTCAAAGTTGTACTTAGGTAAATGTACTTAGTTACAGATTATGGGTCAGTCAGTTTGGGGTTCCCCAAGGTCTCCCTCTTCGACATCGAGGTTTTGTTTACAACCATCTGACTAGTAATAAACCAGATCCATCCCATAATACAGGGTGATATCAGACGGCAGAAATGAGGCCTGGCTCTGACTCAGCGCCGTCTTTGTCCAATCAGGTTCCAGCAGCACCAGGCAGCTGACTGATTGGCCCGTCGACCTCGCCGTGGTCATCAGTGACGGGTCACAACACGTTCCACAGAGCATCAATACGTCTCATTGATGAGCAGACACAAAGCTAAACTGTCCACTGTACTTTAACTGTGTGTCGTATGACCACACCATCCTCCCTGAAATCCCTGGACTCACGCTATCCGTCCGCCGTCTTCGCCGCTCGGACAGGCCGGCGATGCAGGTGTGTGTGTGTGTGTGTGTGTGTGTGTGTGTGTGTGTGTGTGTGTGTGTGTGTGTGTGTGTGTGTGTGTGGTGATGAGTAAGGCGGTGAGCGCACTGGGCTGATGTGATGCATGCTGATGCTGGACGGAGCAGAAAGAGCCCAGTGTCTGAGGGGAGGACACCTGCAGAGACGCCATGGACGACGGACAAATGTCCTCAGTGACGCTGGCTGGGCTGACACACACACACACACACACACACACACACACACACACACACACACACACACACACACACACACACACACACACACACACACACACACACACACACACACACAGTCTCTCTATTACACCATCCCAATGTCTGTCTCTATAGTTCTGCATCAACACTTCTTCAGTCGTCTCTAAGCCTTTCTGTCTCGCTGGTCGCCTCTTTCTTCTTCTTCTTCTTCTTCTCTCACTGATAAACTCTTATTGTTACTATAGTTACTACTACTACTACATCTCTACTAGGAGTGAGACAGCTCATAAAATTCATGGTTTGGTTTGGTTCAGGGTTTGGAGTCATGGTTTTTGGTTCTGTTCGGTACATTTATGGTACAGCATGGAGGCCAACAACAAGTCAACAACTGTTCATTTAACTAACATCAGGAACAAAACACTTCTTCATTGTCACATCTGATGGCTGGAAAGTGACTCTGAGTTATTTAAAAGAATTAATAAATAAAAACTAATCATCAACATAAAGGTCAGCATCAGGTCAGCCAGCACTAGAGCTTTTTAAACAACAGTGACATAAACTAGGCAGCACCATATGAGGAAAATCTGCCATGTGCAATAACACTGATCAATACTGAGATGATGACATGACTTGTGATAAATAAACTAATATTGAAATGTGCATATTAGCTCTACTGATGTCAGCCTGGTTGGTTTTAAAGTCAGAACCAGATTATTAATTGAATCATTTAAATCCAACTAGGACACATGTTGTTTCTAGAGCAGCAACAGTAATGTTTACAACAGCAAAGTCACCATAGAAACTCATTAATATCTCACTGGAAACAATCTGACAGATTAATAAAATAAATCAGATTCCTGAGTGAAGTTTATAAAGACTGAAGCACACAAACATCAGTAAGTATCTGCTTTGTCTCAGCCAGCTTTAGTTTACTACTAAGATACATGACAAACTACCCTAAACAGTCAGACTACAGAGCCTACTGCCAGCTTTAGTTTACTACTGAGATACATGACAAACTAACCTAAACAGTCAGACTACAGAGTCTACTGCCAGCTTTAGTTTACTACTGAGATACATGACAAACTAACCTAAACAGTCAGACTACAGAGCCTACTGCCAGCTTTAGTTTACTACTAAGATACATGACAAACTAACCTAAACAGTCAGACTACAGAGCCTACTGCCAGCTTTAGTTTACTACTAAGATACATGACAAACTAAACTAAACAGTCAGACTACAGAGCCTACTGCCAGCTTTAGTTTACTACTAAGATACATGACAAACTAACCTAAAGTCAGACTACAGAGCCTACTGCCAGCTTTAGTTTACTACTAAGATACATGACAAACTAACCTAAACAGTCAGACTACAGAGCCTACTGCCAGCTTTAGTTTACTACTGAGATACATGACAAACTAACCTAAACAGTCAGACTACAGAGTCTACTGCCAGCTTTAGTTTACTACTGAGATACATGACAAACTAACCTAAACAGTCAGACTACAGAGCCTACTGCCAGCTTTAGTTTACTACTGAGATACATGACAAACTAACCTAACAGTCAGACTACAGAGCCTACTGCCAGCTTTAGTTTACTACTGAGATACATGACAAACTAACCTAAACAGTCAGACTACAGAGTCTACTGCCAGCTTTAGTTTACTACTAAGACACATGACAAACTAACCTAACAGTCAGACTACAGAGCCTACTGCCAGCTTTAGTTTACTACTAAGATACATGACAAACTAACCTAACAGTCAGACTACAGAGTCTACTGCCAGCTTTAGTTTACTACTAAGATACATGACAAACTAACCTAACAGTCAGACTACAGAGCCTACTGCCAGCTTTAGTTTACTACTAAGATACATGACAAACTAACCTAAACAGTCAGACTACAGAGTCTACTGCCAGCTTTAGTTTACTACTAAGATACATGACAAACTAACCTAAACAGTCAGACTAAAGAGTCTACTGCCAGCTTTAGTTTATTACTAAGATACATGACAAACTAACCTAAACAGTCAGACTACAGAGTCTACTGCCAGCTTTAGTTTACTACTAAGATACATGACAAACTAACCTAAACAGTCAGACTAAAGAGTCTACTGCCAGCTTTAGTTTATTACTGAGATACATGACAAACTAACCTAAACAGTCAGACTACAGAGTCTACTGCCAGCTTTAGTTTACTACTAAGATACATGACAAACTAACCTTAACAGTCAGACTACAGAGCCTACTGCCAGCTTTAGTTTACTACTAAGATACATGACAAACTAACCTAAACAGTCAGACTACAGAGCCTACTGCCAGCTTTAGTTTACTACTAAGATACATGACAAACTAACCTAAACAGTCAGACTACAGAGTCTACTGCCAGCTTTAGTTTACTACTAAGATACATGACAAACTAACCTAACAGTCAGACTACAGAGCCTACTGCCAGCTTTAGTTTACTACTAAGATACATGACAAACTAACCTAACAGTCAGACTACAGAGTCTACTGCCAGCTTTAGTTTACTACTGAGATACATGACAAACTAACCTAAACAGTCAGACTACAGAGTCTACTGCCAGCTTTAGTTTACTACTGAGATACATGACAAACTAACCTAAACAGTCAGACTAAAGAGTCTACTGCCAGCTTTAGTTTACTACTGAGATTCATGACAAACTAACCTAAACAGTCAGACTACAGAGTCTACTGCCAGCTTTAGTTTACTACTAAGATACATGACAAACTAACCTTAACAGTCAGACTACAGAGCCTACTGCCAGCTTTAGTTTACTACTGAGATACATGACAAACTAACCTAAACAGTCAGACTACAGAGCCTACTGCCAGCTTTAGTTTACTACTGAGATACATGACAAACTAACCTAAACAGTCAGACTACAGAGTCTACTGCCAGCTTTAGTTACTACTAAGATACATGACAAACTAACCTTAACAGTCAGACTACAGAGCCTACTGCCAGCTTTAGTTTACTACTAAGATACATGACAAACTAACCTAAACAGTCAGACTACAGAGCCTACTGCCAGCTTTAGTTTACTACTAAGATACATGACAAACTAACCTAAACAGTCAGACTACAGAGTCTACTGCCAGCTTTAGTTTACTACTAAGATACATGACAAACTAACCTAACAGTCAGACTACAGAGTTTACTGCCAGCTTTAGTTTACTACTGAGATACATGACAAACTAACCTAACAGTCAGACTACAGAGCCTACTGCCAGCTTTAGTTTACTACTAAGATACATGACAAACTAACCTAACAGTCAGACTACAGAGCCTACTGCCAGCTTTAGTTTACTACTAAGATACATGACAAACTAACCTAACAGTCAGACTACAGAGCCTACTGCCAGCTTTAGTTTACTACTGAGATACATGACAAACTAACCTAAACAGTCAGACTAAAGAGTCTACTGCCAGCTTTAGTTTACTACTGAGATACATGACAAACTAACCTAAACAGTCAGACTACAGAGCCTACTGCCAGCTTTAGTTTACTACTGAGATACATGACAAACTAACCTAACAGTCAGACTACAGAGCCTACTGCCAGCTTTAGTTTACTACTGACATACATGACAAACTAACCTAACAGTCAGACTACACAGCCTACTGCCAGCTTTAGTTTACTACTGACATACATGACAAACTAACCTAACAGTCAGACTACACAGCCTACTGCCAGCTTTAGTTTACTACTGAGATACATGACAAACTAACCTAAACAGTCAGACTACAGAGCCTACTGCCAGCTTTAGTTTACTACTGAGATACATGACAAACTAACCTAAACAGTCAGACTACAGAGCCTACTGCCAGCTTTAGTTTACTACTGAGATACATGACAAACTAACCTAAACAGTCAGACTACAGAGCCTACTGCCAGCTTTAGTTTACTACTAAGATACATGACAAACTAACCTAACAGTCAGACTACAGAGTCTACTGCCAGCTTTAGTTTACTATTGAGATACATGACAAACTAACCTAAACAGTCAGACTACAGAGCCTACTGCCAGCTTTAGTTTACTACTAAGATACATGACAAACTAACCTAACAGTCAGACTACAGAGCCTACTGCCAGCTTTAGTTTACTACTAAGATACATGACAAACTAACCTAACAGTCAGACTACAGAGTCTACTGCCAGCTTTAGTTTACTACTGAGATACATGACAAACTAACCTAAACAGTCAGACTACAGAGCCTACTGCCAGCTTTAGTTTACTACTAAGACACATGACAAACTAACCTAAACAGACTACAGAGCCTACAGCCAGCTTCAGTTTACTACTAAGATACATGACAAACTAACCTAACAGTCAGACTACAGAGTCTACTGCCAGCTTTAGTTTACTACTGAGATACATGACAAACTAACCTAAACAGTCAGACTACAGAGCCTACTGCCAGCTTTAGTTTACTGCTAAGACACATGACAAACTAACCTAACAGTCAGACTACAGAGTCTACTGCCAGCTTTAGTTTACTACTGAGATACATGACAAACTAACCTAAACAGTCAGACTACAGAGCCTACTGCCAGCTTTAGTTTACTACTAAGACACATGACAAACTAACCTAACAGTCAGACTACAGAGCCTACTGCCAGCTTTAGTTTACTACTAAGATACATGACAAACTAACCAAACAGTCAGACTACAGAGTCTACTGCCAGCTTTAGTTTACTACTAAGATACATGACAAACTAACCTAAACAGTCAGACTACAGAGCCTACTGCCAGCTTTAGTTTACTACTAAGATACATGACAAACTAACCAAACAGTCAGACTACAGAGTCTACTGCCAGCTTTAGTTTACTACTAAGATACATGACAAACTAACCTAACAGTCAGACTACAGAGTCTACTGCCAGCTTTAGTTTACTACTAAGATACATGACAAACTAACCTAACAGTCAGACTACAGAGTCTACTGCCAGCTTTAGTTTACTACTAAGATACATGACAAACTAACAGTCAGACTACAGAGCCTACAGCCAGCTTCAGTTTACTACTAAGATACATGACAAACTAACCAAACAGTCAGACTACAGAGTCTACTGCCAGCTTTAGTTTACTACTAAGATACATGACAAACTAACCAAACAGTCAGACTACAGAGCCTACTGCCAGCTTTAGTTTCAGCTTGTGTAGTCGAGGGCTACGTTGCTCCTAAACGTTATGAGGATAATATATTAATAACATGGAGGATCTTTAGTTCGGACCCTTGTCAATAACAGATCATCACCGCTTTGCTTTGGCTCTGAACATTATTTGCATTATTTTATAATAAACTAAATTATTTTCTCCAAGCGATTAAGTGAATTTCCTAAACGTTAAATGATTTCTTTAATACCGTTTCTTTGAACGGTGTGTCAGTACATGAACACATGATGAGATGGAGGATGATGAAAAGACAGATTTGTGCCTCGAAGGAATTTTCTATTTTTAAACACAGACAGACAGAAATCTGCTGGACACTTGTGTTTAACTGCAGAGTCTCAACACACCAGTGAACACTGACAGATCTCAACAGCACCACACGTTGGCCTCTGGCCTTCATCGCGTTGATGCGACTGATCAACAAGTGCAGGGACTGTCTGTTATTATCAGAGTCGGGATGCAGCTCAGAGCTTTGGAGCTAGATCCACCACTTAACACGAATTAAAACACCAGGAGCCTATTGCAGACAAATGCAGCAGCATCCTACATGCCAACCCTCTGGTTTCTCCCAGGAGACTCCTGTTTTTCATCTCTTTCTCTATGATTTCCAAGAACAAGAAGGCTGCATTTAAAAGACAATATCAGGAGTCCTACTTAAAATAAGTATTTAGGTATCATTATTGATCAGAAATCGTCTTCCAAATCACACACTGAAAACCTGGTTTCCAAACTGAAAATTAAATAAGGCTTTCTTTTTTATCTGCTCCATATGAATGTACCTGACCAGAGCCTAAAGAGGCTGGATCCTGGTTACCACTGTGTGTTATATTTTATTACTGGCTGTGGAAATCTGGTACACCGCTGTGCTCTGTAAGCTGCTGCTAAATCGCTGTATGTCTGCAGATTTTCACATTGGTCGGCTATTATATCTAGATCACTCCTTGGACTGGTTCCTTCAAATCTGTGTGCATACATGTGCACAAATCACAATCAGTATGGCCTCTCAGCTCCCAAACGTTTGAACGAAGCGAGGCAAAAAAGCTTTTTTTTCATCCTGGAACGATACGCAGAAGGACCTGACATGATCAGATCTGATTACTACTGTATGGGGGGAATTTGAGTCCATTTTAGAGGGCAGAGAAAGTGTCACTATAGGTCGATATGACTGCTCCTGATTTTCTCACTGAACTGTTTTGATATTGACTTGTTTGTGCATTACAGCTGTTTTTGTGTTGCATACAAACTGGTTGTTATGCTGGTTCACTCTTGGTATGTGACGGTTGTATTTGTCTGCTTGTATTGTTTGTTTTTATTGTCATAACAATGTCTGTGCTGCTGTCTTGGCCAGGTCATTCTTCATTTCCGCATAAATTTGTTATAAAATGTGTTCTGATCTTCATCTGAGTTACAACAGAAGACAAACAGTCTGCTTAAACTAATACCGCACAAGAAATTATATGTTTTCATGTTTTTATTGAACACAACATGTAAACATTCAAAACTTCCTGTTTTACGCTGTGACATTTGAACACATCACTGTTAAATGGGTCAGGATTTATTTTATTTTAGTGTTTTTGTTGTTTAGTGTTTTTTTAAAAAATGGTAATGTTTTTTAGGACAAATCCAATAAAATCTCACCAAAGCCAAAAGTCTAAGCTGTCAATGTTTTTTATGTCACATTTCTATCTGCTACGGAGGCAAAATAAATTCAAATAAAGGTTTTCGTAAACGGTTATAATTCTGTCTTCAGCTTTTATAGTGTTTTTTTAGGCGGCTCCTCAGGTCAAAATGGGTTAAATGGTTAATTATTAACACCCCTACTATATTAACATATCTATGGGCTAGATGGCCAAGGAGACTTGTTTTCTTTTGCAGTCTCTACTTCTTCTTCTACTCTGTTTCCTGGAGGATTACAGCCACGCGTAAATCGTAACCTACAGCGCCAAATACTGACCGAACCAGCTGATGGAAATGCTCCTAATTCACATTTCTTTATAGTGACATTTAAAAAGTTTGCTTAAAATTCACTTGACAGTTGAATGCAAACACATAAGCGCTTCTTCAGGATCTGTTGGACACTTTTCTTGGCAAAAGCGCTAAACAAGTGAAATCCTTTGCATACATCAGAGTTTACTAGTGCAGCACAGCAGCGGCAGCAGCATACAAACTGGATTTGTTTGTATCTTATTAACATAGCTGAGACAAACAAATAATAAAGTCTTTGAGGTCTGTTTCTTATTCTCATTTTTCTCTCCGTCTCACAAACCGTGAGACCTGCAGCCAGAACTTGGCCTGTTTTCAGCCTCTTAATCATGACTTCATGTGTTTTGGCCTACATGCACTGTACAAGTGGATTAATGCTGAAACAATATTGGTCATTTATTAAGTTTGTGCTTCAGTTTTCACCACAGTGAAATCCAGGAGAGTTTCATCCCGTCATTAGTCGAAACAACTGACGGAAAACTGACTTCACTGGAGTCATCATTAGCAGAAACACAAGAAAATAAAGATAATCAAATCATACGAAGTAAAACATCAGAAGGATTCACACGGTGGGGAAACTATCAACCGTCATCAGGAAGAAAACAGCAGTAAATGAGAAACAGGAACTCACTGAGGACGACGATGAAGCTCTGATTGTCCAGCAGGAGCCAAAGTCCGAAGCCCATGATGACGGTGCCGCACAGCTGGAGGACAAACGCACATATGAGGGAATATTTATATAAACAGTTATTAACATACTGCAACAGATGAAGTTCAGGGCATAAAGCAGTGCATTCAGCTCAGTTTGGTGTCATACTGGTGTGCTTTACTGGTACTGCTGTATCCCAGTTTCAGCTTCTTTAAATCGGACCTGTCGTCAGCTAACATCTCACTGTGGCTGCTTTTGCTTCACTTCCCTACTGTATTTACAGAGTATCTGCAGGTTTCAACCAGTCAAATTTAAGACTTTTAAAGACCTTTTTAAGACCATTATGAATACAATTTAAGACCTACTACATGTCCATACTGGCAAGAAAAACTGGAGCCCCAGAATTTCTTTCACAGTAAATGAATTTATCCATTGAAACTCATTCCTTCCAGCAGTTTTAAGAAGAAGAAGAAGATAGTCCTTTATTAGTCCCGCGAGTGGAAATTCAACTTTTACACTCTGTTGTTAACTTATACACGGTACATGCAGACCCGAAACACACACATGCACAAACATGCATCAATGGAGAGATGTCAGAGTGAGGGGGCTGCTCCTGACAAGCGCCCCGAGCAGTTGGGGGTTTGGTGCCTTGCTCAGGGGCACCTCGACAGTGCCCAAGAGGTAAACTGGCACCTCTCCAGCTACCAGTTCACACTCAGTTCTTGGTCCATCGGGACTTGAACCGGTGACCCTCCGGTTCCCAAGCCAACTCCCTACAGACTGAGCTACTGCCGCCCCCATTCACATTCTTTCCCCCATTTTCACCCAAAATTTTCCCCCATTTTCACAGTCTTTCTTCCAGATTTTCACAGTTTCATAACCAAATAAATAAATAAGATGCTAACTATAAATAAATACAAATAAATGGAATGGAATTACTTAAAAGGGGCTACACGGTGGTGTAGTGGTTAGCACTCTCGCCTCACGGTCACGCAAGAGGGTCGCAGGTTCGATTCTGGCTTGGGACTCTTCTGTGTGGAGTTTGCATGTTCTCCCCGTGTAAGCGTGGGTTTTCTCCGGGTACTCCGGCTTCCTCCCACAGTCCAAAGACATGCTGTTTAGGTTAATTGATGACTCTAAATTGCCCGTAGGTGTGGATGTGAGCGTGAATGGTTGTCTGTCTATATGTTGTCTGTCTCTATGTACCCTGTGATGGACTGGCGACCTGTCCAGGGTGAACCCCACCTTCACCCATGGGATCGGCTCCAACCCCCCAGCGGCTGCAGATGGATGGATAGAATCACTTGGTGATTGTTGGAAAGAGTAACGACGACAATTTAAGTGAGTTTTGCGTTTATACGTCTTTTACGTACAGCTGATCTCATCATAAACGCAAATACACTTGGATGATGCCACAAGCTCAACGGAGGATTTCACCATGCCAAAACCTGAGAATGTAATATCTGTTTCAAAAGCTTCAGTTTCCCTCAAATAGTCAAATTGAAATAATAAAACAGACTGGAGGTCACGACCTCGGTGGTAGCGTCAGCCCATTTAGTACCTTCATTTCTGGTACTGGCAGGACACAGTGTGAGTGAATTATCTTTGTCACGCAAATTAAAAAAATAACATGAGAAGCTAGGACTTCAGTTCAATATAACAATATCTAATAGAAACCAAATACAAATAAAACAAAATGTAGCTCAATGACAACAAATTCCTGTAAGTGTGAACCAAACATAGCCTCCTTTAAGTAGGCCGGTGGAGGGAAATGACTGCTATGAAGCTCTTAACCTCAGATCACAGATTTCAGATGAAGACAGGAAACGTGTCACCGTGGTATCTGGGCCACAGACACTTCATCTGAACTGAACTGTAATCTCACTGTAATTGAGAAAACAAACTAACTGTCGCTATCTCGTCTAACTAACTGTCCACAAAACTGCAGCAACTTTCCTTCATTGCACCTTCTCTTTTACTTATATTGCAACTCATCTGTACTGTTGTTGCTGCTGCTATGACACCTGAATTTCCCTCCGGGGATTAATAAAGGTTCATCTTATCTTATCTTAAGTAACAGTAGGTGTAGACTAGGAGGCGTTTAACAGACGGACACCCTCTCCCATCTAAAGACAACACCCCAGAAGTGTTTACACCATAGACTGTACAAAAAGATGGACGACATGACAGCTCCCTAAAAGTGAAGCCAAAACACCTGGATCGCCCCCTGGTGGCTGGCTGCAGCATAGGTCATAAGCCCCGCCTCCTCCATGTTAGCTGATGGTGACAAACTAGTCAAATTAGTCAAAGTAAATGTAAAAACACATTTTTCCCAAAGTTGCTTTCTGTTATTTTATGTAATTCTTATCACACTGACGGTTGTTCAAGTGTTTTTCTGATGACTTTGGTTGTAATTAGTCATTTGATGCTATAAAAAGGGGGTGGGACGTCATGCTGTCAAGTGACCTCATTCAAACGGAGGCTCAATAGGAGATGTAAATTTACCTTTCCATAATTTGATGATAAGTTTAAGTATAAATAATTTGATACTATGGATAGTTATGCCTTTCCAAACAGCTACTGTGGTGCTAACATAGCAGCTACGTGGCTCATGCTAACAAGCTGTGGCCACGCTCGGCTCACGCTCGGCTCACGCTCGGCTCACGCTCGGCTCGGGTGGCTCCATCTCCCTGATCTCACTACTGCACAGACTCAAAATGACATCAAAATCTCAATATGGCAGCTTCCTTCTGCGGGAAACTTTGGCTTCACATTTGTTAAGTGGGAGGAAGTGGAGACCGGTCGTCCCTCTATATGCAGTCTATGGTTTTTAGTCACAGACTAGGAGACTTTGCAAAGCCTGGGGGTCTTACATGGTCACCAGTAGGGTTTTAAGAGTGAAAACTGTTGAGGAAAAGCAGAGTAAATCCTCAGTGAGCATATGTGCTATAGGGGATTGTGTTTACCGTGTTCATGAGCAGAGTCCCCCTCTTGTGATATTCACAACCTCGTAAGTGGAAAGCGATTTGTTTTGATTGACGGATACAGAATGGATATATCACATTACTCAGACTACAACAATAAAAGCGGTAACTTCCTCCTACCTCCACATAGACTGAAATGAAGCAAATATATTGCCATAAAGATAAAAATTCAAAATCATAAAAAACATGGTACATAGGTGAATTGTTTGAATTCACCTATAAATTAATGTTTTTAATTCACCTATGTATCAGTTGTAATTATTATTTATCAACAGTGAAGATAAAATACTCACAAAGAAGATGAGGTTGAAGAGGAACAGGAAGTACTTGGTCGCTGTCAGGCAGCCTTTCCCCATGATGCTGGATCTGTAAACATGACACAACCACACTGTTGGTTATATATATAATAGAATGATATCATTTACATTAAAAGGACTGTGTATTCAGCAGGATTGTGTCTCTAGATTTGCTTTGTGGATGAGCGTGATGTGGACGAGTGGCGACAGATGCTACAGAAGCACAGACCGCGGAGGCTAAGCTGGCCTGATCGTGATCGGGGTCTGGGGGGCTCAAATCCTCCAGGATTACACCCGCAAAACCAGTACAGGCTACAATCACAGCCTCAATCTGTGAGGGAGGAGGGAGGTCATATACCCTCTGTGACCTGCCCTCTCTAGTCCCCAATGACCCAATCAATCAATACATCAGCACCATCGCAATAAGAGTAATATATGAGCGTTACAACAAGGGCAGATAAGCTTTTTGCAAATTTTCCTAAATTGCAGATTTATGTGGAAATGACATTATTTTATCTCTTGAAGATCCAAGACATTCAAGTATTTTTTAACATCTGCAGATAAGAGGTGACATATTTAAGACATCTACTCTCCTTGTAGTCTCTTCAACATAATTTAACACAACATAAGGAAATGTCTGACCAGGCTATAACTCTGATGGTACTATACTGAACCGTTTCTTATATTTATAACTGAAGGAAAACACTGTGGAGATACTTTATGCAGTTCATGTAGAAATATATATCTGCTGAGGTCTTAATTATTACTGTATACATTTTCCTTGTACTGTGAATCTGTACTCAGAAGCTGAGTGTTCAATAAACACTGTAGAGTAAAAAAGTAAAATGACTAATTTTAGTCTATTAAATTATTATTTACCAGAGACAGATGCTAATATTTTTAAGCACTGGCCCTGTTGGCCACCAAGCCCTAAATTTAGTGGCCCAAATGTAAACTTATGTAAAAACAATATATTAAATAATTTAACACAACTCAACACAGCTTTCCTTAACTGACATTAACAGAATGAAGATATGTAATTATTATTTTTAATAATATAAGCTTTTTATTCTCTCTCAGTCTTAGTGCAAGCACTACGAATGAAAGTCTATTTTTTTTCCAAAAAAAAAAAAAAAACAATTTAATTGATCAAATGATTGGGAAATAGATTAGGATATTTTATTTAAACATTTGCTTTGATTTGACTGGCATTAGTAGTATTAAAATATTTCATCACGATTGACTGCAAATTAATCTCACATTTTTTATCTGTTCAAAATGATCCTTAAAAGGAGGTATTTAAGTATTTAACCTTCTTATCAACATGGGAGTGGACAAATATGATGCTTTATGAAAATGTATGTATATATTTATTATTATAAATCAATAACAACACTAATCAATGGCAGATATTGTCCAGAAACCCTCCCAGGTTCTGACTTTAGCGTCAACAATCTGCTCCAATCAGAACATGACAAACTGCAGCCCAACAGGCAACAACAGCTGTCAGTGTGTCAGAGTGCTGACTTGACTAGGACTTGATCCAGACTGACTGGGACTATCAGAAAGTGGGCATGTCTGTAAAGGGGAGACTGGTGGGGACCCAGAGAACCCATTTACATCCACACATCTGGAGGTCAGAGGTCACAAGTTTGGAGCGTTATTTAGCGAGAAGCTAGTCTGACCTGGCTGGTACCGGTTCAGTAGGTTTCCTAGTTTCATATGAGACCAGTATCTTCACTCCAGCTTTAAAACAACAAACTTAAAATCACAAGTTGTGTTAATGCGTTAAAGAAATTAGCAACAAATGAAATTGTTAGCATGTTATCAGACAGCCCTAATTTTTTTTATTTTATGTATTTTACTTCACCTGGTCTCATAAGAACTAATGTGAAGAACGGGAGCTTAAATCTCTGAAAGTCACTCAAAACAAATAATATTCATGAATCTAAGATCAGTCTTCATTTGTGGAAGAAGTTAATCATGTACCTGATTGTATTACTTCCACCTATATCTAATAATTTGGATAATTATTATCATCTCTGAGTGCAGAAGCTGGGGAGTTTGTTGACAGAAACTATGCAAAGGTCAAAAAGGTGCATCCAACTCATATTCACCACCTGGAAAACCTTTTTCCATCTGTGTGGTGGCTCATATTTACAGAAAATCCAGCCTGACATGAACGCAGCATCTCGTTCAAGTGGTTTTTTCCATCGTCTCTTCACCTCCCTGGATCCTCCCCTCCATACAGTAATGGCCTCTTACTGTCCAATAAATCTATGAGAATCTGGGTGAAATATGGCGGCCTGACTCGATGTTTCCTCCTGGCAGTGAAGCCCTGTAGCGTGAGCACAGTGCCCGAGTATCCGACCCATATTCCCATCACTGTAAATGGGTTACTGTTACATGGCTGCCTCTGTGCCAGTTTCGGGGGGGGGGGGGGGGGGATGACAGAGGGAAGGGAATATGCAATGGGAAAGACATTTTGGCAAATGGTTGCTGCAAAACCAGATGGAAGGTATTACAGACTCCAAACAGAGCTGAAGCCTTAACAAAGACCAGGTCGGCCCTGATACACAGCAAGAGTCTGAAAGCAGAGACGCTGCGTTAGAAGACCCCAAATTACACTGAATCCTTCTCCTAGGTCTGTTTTTAAACCTCAAAACTGAAGGGAAATTGCTGGGAAAAGATTTCACTGTAGAAAAAAAAGGATTAAAACAAAAGATTGAAAAAGTAAAGGATGAGTATGGCAGTTTTCTCTACTTGTCTTATTGTCAGAGGGTCCTATAAAAAAAAAAACAACGAACAATAACCATCCAAATGTATCGCAAACCCACAAAAAGAAAAATGCGAATGAAAGCTTGTTTCCGTTCGCTACCGTTGTGTGAATGTTATGAGTTGGTTCACTGAGATAAGCAGCAGGTGGCGCCAATGCTCCAGTCGGAAAACCATTATACCGCCGTCACCGGTTTATGATACTTTATTGTTCAACACAGAACAGAAATAATTTAGTTTTAAATTTGTCCGCCACTTTGTGGGCAGCCTGTAACTGTCTGGTAGTTGTTTTCAGTCCAAAATGGCGGAAGCGTAGCTTCTTGGGAACAGACCTTCTTTGGTGCCTTCGACTGGAACTACAGTTCACGACTTCTCATGTCGTGAACACGAGTTGCGTTCAAGTGGTTAAGTCGTGAAAAACACTGCTGCTAAGCAATATTAGCTAGTGGGCTAGTGGGGTAACGATGCAGGAAAACTTTCAGAAACGTTCTACTTACGAGGTCGTGAATCCGACACGAGGGGGGCGTTCACACTGACCCATCTGAAGGCACCATTAGTCCCAATGCTCTGTGACCTCCTGTATGTGGAGCTAATCTCCCAACACATTGCTTCCTACTGAAGATGTAAATCTTTAAACACATCTCAAATATATAGTTTGATTTTTTTTAAAAGTAATTTGCTCAACAGTTGGTCACAGTTTTTAATCAAAAAACAGGAGCACATAGTGCATTTGATGGGAACTATTTTCACTCTAGTGAGTATTTACTGCCACAACATGGTATATATGGGATAGACTCAGTCATACTAGCATCTGAAATTTACCGGCAAGATGTCTTTTGAGAGAACGAAGAGCCAGAGAGTCCAAGATGGAGGAAGTAGTTTAGCTGTTTGTCAAAATTTATTCAGACTCTAAACGTTACAGACTTACAGACCGCGAGTTGTGGTACAAATACTGTATGTCTTTCAAATAAACTGTGAAGTTATTGTCCCGCTGTAAAAAATAAAAAATATCAGACTTCCTTTAAATGACGGTGTCCTGAGGCTTGTGAACATGACATATTTATGCACTTCTGGTTGGAATAAAAAGTTCCTGAACCGAAGGCTTTGTTAAATTTAGAAATGCCACGGAGCCGCTTTGTGCTGCGGCTGCTGAATGAATAGAAACATGTCTGCTGCAGGAATGTACACCATGTTTCAATTAGTTTATCGGCCTAAAAGTTGTTGATTATGGCAAGTTTTAAAATGACTTAAATAAAACCACAGGGAGGACACTATTCACGGCATCTCACACTCACAACGGTGCAGAAACGAGCAACAAGTCGAACAGAAACCCTGCCATCCTAATTCATCCCTGCAGAGAGCTTTCAGCACGGTCTGGAGCACATTATGAAGGCAGCGACCGTCATGAACAGAGACAAACGTTATTAAAGTGATCGTGGAACAAACAGAAGCGCCGCGGGTCAAATCTGTGCCGTCACATGTTTTGACCCAGTTCACACAGACTTTGAAACTGGGTTGTCTGTCCGGTCTGACCTGCCCCAGTGGACAGAGAGGGACCGAGTCCCAGTTACAACAGAGGTCACCATTGACCAGACATACAGACTCGCACAGACACAGCTGGCTCACAATGACCAGAAAATACTTCCAGCACAAGAGACTGAGCTCGTCTTTACTGAGAGTCTCTGAATTATAACCTCTCAAAGCTAAAAGACCACATTCACACGGAGGCACTTCACGCGTCTTGGTCGGATTTGACCTCAATAAACACTAAATGCTTCATGGACGTATTCGAGACGCATTCAAATCCGATCACGTTCTCGCCAGATGTTGAAGTATACCCAATCTTTACTCCTCCCAGCTGTTACTACACCAGTAAGCAGTCTGTGAAAATAGCCATGAATTACATTTGAACACTGAAATTATCCATCATTCACCCTACATCAGGCTTTACAACCATAGACTGTATATAGGAAGTCTACGGAGGACAGAACCTGCCAAAACAAAAAATAAATCAATAAATAGCGTACCGTTTATAAGGCGCACTCTCAACTTTTGAGAAAATTAAAAGATTTTAAGTGCGCCTTATAGTCCGGAAAATACGGTAAATGAAAGACTCACTAAATACATGAATAAATAAAAATATGTCATTAAATGTAAAATATGTGTCATTAAATTTCTGTTTTAATTTGCTTCATTTATCTATCTTTGTATTAATTCTCTTATTCATTTAGTCTGTTTAATTTTCCCTGTTATTTATTTATTATTTATTTTTATTAATCTTTCATTTACATCATTCATTTACTCTTTTGCATATATTTTATGCGTTTATTTTTGCATTTATTGATTTTTTTATTTTATATTAATTTTGAAATTTTGTATTTATTTTCAGCATTTCCCTAGTAAGTAAAAATCATATATAAATTTACATAAATATAAAATAAATCCCAAAATAAAAATACAATTAACAATGTCCTAAAAATAAATACATAAATAAATAAAAGAATTTAAAAATCTATGAAAATAAATACGTAAAAAAATAAAAAGGGAAAATTGAACAGAAGAGGAGATAAATAAGGGAATTAATACAAAGCGGGAATAGCAATTTATGTCACGTTTTATCAACTACTTATTGGCTGCATTTATTTTTTTAATATAATTTTTACTATATTTAATGAAATTTACTTATTGACTCATTTATTTATTAATAGATGTTTTAATTTGGCAGGTTTCGTCCTTGTTCTGGTTTGTGCATTACGGTTCTGAAGCCTCAGTTCTGCAGTTTGACTGTCGTCACCTTAGTTTTTGTAACTACGAGTGACGTGAGAACGGAGGACAACAAGACTGTTTGTACCCCCACGTTCAGGCGTTCTGGTAATAAACTGCCAGCGTCCACATTTTTAAACTTTGCATCTGGACGTCACTGTTATTACGTGTTCAAATTGTTATGTACTTTACCTCAGCTGTCTAGTGGTCATTTCAAGCAGTAATGGAAGAAGTATTTTACATCAGTAAAAGTAGTCATAAGTTACTTAAAAGTAAGTACAAGAGTATTAGCATTGAATACTGCACCGCTGTATGTCAGTGTTGTATTTTAACTATATTTACTGCTATATGGCGTAATCCCTATCACATCATATTTCATTAGTTGATTTATATTTGTTTTAATAATCTGAATCCATAAAGTAACTGAAGCTGTCAGATAAATGTAGCACAGTAAAATATTTATATTATCTATAATAACTCATATGACTCTACCCGAGCAGGTAGGTTATGAACGGTCTGTTTAATTACAGCGAGTTTCATTATGTGGCTTCAGTCTCAGCAGGTTTCTGTCGGTGTGTCATGACTGGTGAGTTGTGTCTGAAGTATGTCAGTTTTGACCCTGTTAAACTCTGAGTGCAGCTGCAGATGTGAGTTAATCCATCAGAAGTAAACATGAGGCAACTTTCTGTTTCACTTCTTCTGAGCTGTGTTTTCATATCAGCTGCTTCTGCTTGGTGTTACGCTTCGATGCAGCTCCCCAGCGTCGGAGATAATCCCTCCTAAACTCCCCTCCTGGCAAACATCTTCACATCTTTTTGTTTACGCCGCCTTTATAATCCACGACAGCAGCTACCGTCACGACAACTTTACTTATGCTCAACGAAAAGCCTAATCTGCTGGGAGATTTTAACAGACTTTCATTTTAAATATTAATTATTTATAATTTGTCCAAGTTGTCATTCATTTCAGGTCCAAAATCCAAAAGTATTGTGATATGAGACAAATAAAACCTTCAAATATTCATATTTGAGAAACTGGAGACAGTTTAAAAATGATTATTTGTCATCAAAAAACATGTGGTTAACACTGTCAGACGTGGTTAACGCTGTAAAACGTGGTTAACATTTAAATACTTCATTCTTTCATCTTCAGGTTCCAGCTTTCAGATGATGCTCATCACTTCATGTGACATCTACTGTTGACCTGCCATCTCCCCTGCAGACCCCCCTAAAGCAGACTAAAACAGGCCTATTGTGGGTCTCAGAGGGTTCGTTGACCCAGCCACCACCCTCCCACGGCGAACCTCCTCGCTCTTCATTCTACGTCCGCTGCTCTGAGCATCTAATAATGACATGGATGGGTTTACAGTGGAGTTAACTGAAAGTCTGGTGCGTCTCATATAGATGCTAAATGTGCCTCTGTGAGTCAGAATCAAGACTGTACCACGGACCAAGTGTTGGTATTTGACGACCTGGGAGTGAGACCAGCGAGGCTGAGATGAATATCTTTGGGTTGTAATAAAACAAACATGTTGCTTTGTCACTTTAAGTTCATTTTTCACTACTTTTTGACAAACTATAGACTAAACTACTATACGACTGTAATTTTGCTGTGTTAAGTTTCTCAAATGTGACGATTTGCTGCTTTTCTTTGTCGTATCTGATTGTAAACTTAATATTTTGGGGCTTGGACTGGTTGAATGCATCCTCCTGGGAAATTATAGCTGGCGTCTTTCACATTTTTAAGATAAAACAATCAATTAAATCAAGAAAGTAATTGCTAGATTAATCAGTGATGAAAATATTAGTTTGTTTCGGCCATACTGAAACGTGAGAGCGGGCTGAACTTTGCATCCTGTTGTTATTGTGAGAACATTTTCATCTCGTTCTGATGAGGATAATTTGACAGTTTGGGGCTGAAAACGAGGCTGTTTCTCCTCATTAATGACACGTTTTTCTTCTGACAGAGACGGTACTGAAGGCGTCAGTCAAACATCTCGTCCATGTCTCTTATACACAACAACAACACCAACAATAAAGCCTTTTGTTGTCACTCTTCCCTCGCTGTTCTGTTCAGCAGAATCTATTTGTGGCCTGAATTTCAAATCTCATATTAGGAGAGCAGAGATGAACAAAAGAGGCGTTTATCCGACACTCGTGTTTATGGTTTAAAGCTAAACGTTGGTCACACAGGCTTTTTCTCTCTCAAAGGAAAAGTCACATATTTTGAGAAATGTGCTTGTTTTGCTTTGTTTCTGACACTTAGATGACGAGATCGATACCACTCTCATGTCTGTGTGTTAAGTGTGGAGCTGGAGCCAGGAGGCAATTAGCTTAGCTTAGCATAATGACTGGTAACAGAGGGGAACTGCTAGCCTTACTCCATCCAAAGATCAAAAATACACCAATCAACACCTCGAAAGTGATTATCACCTTATATCCACATTATATATTTGTGTTATCTGTAAACAAACAGGGAGTTACAGAACGTTTCTTGGCTATAACCCTCCCAGTTACACCTCTCAGTGTGCCCAGACCAACCAGTAGGAGTCTCTGGAGTAGGGATGCTAATTTAAAAAATCTTCTTAAATGTTAACCGACCCTCGTTAACTGATTATCAACCATTAAACAATCAAGATTAGTGTCTCGCACGCAGCGGTGAGCCAGCTGCAGTATATGAGCACAACAGACAACTGAGTCTCCAGTTCACCATCAGGAGAGTTACTGTAGCAGCCACGGTGCTGCGTTCACTGTCTCCAGTTCACCGTCACGAGAGTTACTGTAGCAGCCGCGGTGCTGCGTTCACTGTCTCCAGTTCACCATCAGGAGAGTTACTGTAGCAGCCGCGGTGCTGCGTTCACTGTCTCCAGTTCACCATCAGGAGAGTTACTGTAGCAGCCGCGGTGCTGCGTTCACTGTCTCCAGTTCACCGTCAGGAGAGTTACTGTAGCAGCCGCGGTGCTGCGTTCACTGTCTCCAGTTCACCGTCAGGAGAGTTACTGTAGCAGCCACGGTGCTGCGTTCACTGTCTCCAGTTCACCGTCAGGAGAGTTACTGTAGCAGCCGCGGTGCTGCGTTCACTGTCTCCAGTTCTCCATCAGGAGAGTTACTGTAGCAGCCACGGTGCTGCGTTCACTGTCTCCAGTTCACCGTCAGGAGAGTTACTGTAGCAGCCACGGTGCTGCGTTCACTGTCTCCAGTTCACCATCAGGAGAGTTACTGTAGCAGCCACGGTGCTGCGTTCACTGTCTCCAGTTCTCCATCAGGAGAGTTACTGTAGCAGCCACGGTGCTGCGTTCACTGTCTCCAGTTCACCATCAGGAGAGTTACTGTAGCAGCCGCGGTGCTGCGTTCACTGTCTCCAGTTCACCATCAGGACACTTAATAGCTTATAATACATTAATTAATATTATTAGTTAATAATCTCTAGATTATTTTTCTGATTAATTGACTGGTAAATATAAAATTGCCAGCTATATTGTCCCAAAGTCAGAAATGTTGTATTTTATGTTACCAACAATCCAAACATCTGTATTTTTTCTGCAGATTCTTTCTTTGATTCATCAATTCATCAATTGTTTTATAAAATGTCAGAAAACAGTAAAAAGTATGTACATCAAATTTTCTCAAAGCCAAAGTTTTTCTATTTAAATTGTTTGTTTGTCTGACTGACAGATCAAACCCTAAAAAAAACTCAGTTTACAACCAGATATGACAAAGAAAAACAGCCACGTGACTTGAGAAGTGAATGTTTGACTAAAACATTTAATCAGTTATCTTAATAATAAAAGCTGTAGTTCAGAGGAAATGTTATAAATGTATAAACGTCTCTCCACATCCTCTCAACCCACTAAAACCCTCTTTCACTAATAAAACCCTCCTCTCAGTCTCTCTCTGACTGGGCTACACAACAATGGCGGCTTTCAGACACAATATTCTCTCCGCTAACAAAAGGAGAAACTCGACACACGGTGAAGCTGCTCCGGCTTTACGTTTCCTCGGCACAAAAACGGCAGACGCCCTTTTCCTCACCGCGAGACACCGGACACGACTGTGAAGACGTTCTGCACCTCGTCGAACTCAAACTGACAAAAACATGGGAACACAAAAATAGCCCCGACATGGATGCTCTGCAAAATAAATCCAGAAATATTATTTAACTATAAAAGACAAAAAATGCTCAATTTGAAGCTTATCTGCTAATATTTGGCTTCAAATGAATGAGAGATATTAACAGTTTTGATTAATTTACCAGATATTTTCTTGATTTATCTTCTTGATTTATTTTTCTTGATCTATAAAAATGTCCAACAATAGTGGAAGATGCTCATCACAATTTCTCAGTTCACATATTTAAATTGGAAGAAAAACCTTAGAGGATCAGGATGGTGTTAGTCTAGATGAGGATGGAGGATCAGGATGGTGTTAGTCTAGATGAGGATGGAGGACCAGGATGGTGTTAGTCTAGATGAGGATGGAGGATCAGGATGGTGTTAGTCTAGATGAGGATGGAGGACCAGGATGGTGTTAGTCTAGATGAGGATGGAGGATCAGGATGGTGTTAGTCTAGATGAGGATGGAGGACCAGGATGGTGTTAGTCTAGATGAGGATGGAGGATCAGGATGGTGTTAGTCTAGATGAGGATGGAGGATCAGGATGGTGTTAGTCTAGATGAGGATGGAGGACCAGGATGGTGTTAGTCTAGATGAGGATGGAGGACCAGGATGGTGTTAGTCTAGATGAGGATGGAGGATCAGGATGGTGTTAGTCTAGATGAGGATGGAGGATCGGGATGGTGTTAGTCTAGATGAGGATGGAGGATCGGGATGGTGTTAGTCTAGATGAGGATGGAGGATCAGGATGGTGTTAGTCTAGATGAGGATGGAGGATCAGGATGGTGTTAGTCTAGATGAGGATGGAGGATCAGGATGGTGTTAGTCTAGATGAGGATGGAGGACCAGGATGGTGTTAGTCTACATGAGGATGGAGGATCAGGATGGTGTAGTGTAGATGAGGATGGAGGATCAGGGTAGAGTTAGTCTAGATGAGGATGGAGGATCAGGATGGTGTAGTCTAGATGAGGATGGAGGATCAGGGTAGAGTTAGTCTAGATGAGGATGGAGGACCAGGATGGTGTTAGTCTAGATGAGGATGAAGGATCAGGGTAGAGTTAGTCTAGATGAGGATGGAGGATCAGGATGGTGTTAGTCTAGATGAGGATGGAGGATCAGGATGGTGTTAGTCTAGATGAGGATGGAGGATCAGGGTGGAGAGTTAGTCTAGATGAGGATGGAGGATCGGGATGGAGGATAGAGTTAGTCTAGATGAGGATGGAGGATCAGGATGGTGTTAGTCTAGATGAGGATGGAGGATCAGGGTAGAGTTAGTCTAGATGAGGATGGAGGATCAGAGTAGACTTAGTCTAGATGAGGATGGAGGATCAGGGTAGAGTTAGTCTAGATGAGGATGGAGGATCAGGGTAGAGTTAGTCTAGATGAGGGTTGAGGACCAGGGTAGAGTTAGTCTAGATGAGGATGGAGGACCAGGATGGTGTTAGTCTAGATGAGGATGGAGGACCAGGATGGTGTTAGGTTAGATGAGTATGGAGGATCAGGATGGAGTTAGTCTAGATGAGGATGGAGGACCAGGGTGGAGTTAGTCTAGATGAGGATGGAGGACCAGGGTGGAGTTAGTCTAGATGAGGATGAGGATCAGGGTGGAGTTAGTCTAGATGAGGATGGAGGACCAGGATGGAGTTAGTCTAGATGAGGATGGAGGACCAGGATGGAGTCAGTCTAGATGAGGATGAGGATCAGGGTGGAGTTAGTCTAGATGAGGATGGAGGACCAGGATGGAGTTAGTCTAGATGAGGATGGTGGACCAGGATGGAGGATCAGGATGGAGTTAGTCTAGATGAGGATGGAGGACCAGGGTGGAGTTAGTCTAGATGAGGATGGAGGACCAGGATGGAGTTAGTCTAGATGAGGATGGAGGACCAGGGTGGAGTTAGTCTAGATGAGGATGGAGGACCAGGATGGAGTTAGTCTAGATGAGGATGGTGGACCAGGATGGAGGATCAGGATGGAGTTAGTCTAGATGAGGATGGAGGACCAGGGTGGAGTTAGTCTAGATGAGGATGGAGGACCAGGGTGGAGTTAGTCTAGATGAGGATGAGGATCAGGGTGGAGTTAGTCTAGATGAGGATGGAGGACCAGGATGGAGTTAGTCTAGATGAGGATGGAGGACCAGGATGGAGTCAGTCTAGATGAGGATGAGGATCAGGGTGGAGTTAGTCTAGATGAGGATGGAGGACCAGGATGGTGTTAGTCTAGATGAGGATGGTGGACCAGGATGGAGGATCAGGATGGTGTTAGGTTAGATGAGTATGGAGGATCAGGGTGGAGTTAGTCTAGATGAGGATGGAGGACGTGAGTTATTAGATAGATAGGAAGGAAAAAACAGGGTGGAGTTAGTCTAGATGAGGATGGAGGACCAGGATGGAGTTAGTCTAGATGAGGATGGAGGACCAGGGTGGAGATTAGATGGTGAGCGGTGGAGTGAGTCGGGGGTGGGTTGTGTGGGTGGTGGCAGGATGGGGTCAGGATGGTGTTAGGTTAGATGAGTATGGACCATCAGGTTGGGTTAGTCTAGATGAGGATGGAGGACCAGGATGGAGTTAGTCTAGATGAGGATGGAGGACCAGGGGGGGGGGTGATCCCCCCTGCCCCCCCCCCCGACCACTCGGCGGTGGTGAAACCAGTTTGGACCTCCCAGTCCTCGCCTCTACTCCCTAACAACTGAAAAGAGCAGGCTGGTTTCCATGACGACACTGCAGCAAGGGGGTGGTGGGAAAAGGGAGTCGCTCAAATCTCATGATTGTTTAGAGTCAAACTCCCACAACGTGAAGCACGTCAGCAGAAATCTCTGCTTTGTTTCTACAACATCTAACACTACATTTTCCTCTGGGACTCAAACTCATCAGAGCTGTGTTTTCCTACGTTTACCTGCTGCTCTTCTTCTTCAGTTATCCATCTAACAGATAACCGACAATATGCGTTTTAACTGATTAACACTGTCAGTTAAAGGGTTAAAAGAAATATTAACAACTGACTAAAAAGCTGAGAAAAACTCAGAGGAGCGTCTCGTCTCTTTAAGGAGGAAAGCTGGTCCACCTTAAGAGAGAGTCGGCGCAGATACAGGAAGTTGGCTCTGGACTTCCAGCTGAGGAGTTGTAGCTTGTAGCCTCGTAGCATTTATTCACCGACAAATAAACTGAACACACACTGTCTGCTACAGCTACGATCACAGCTACAACACCACCAACAAACACACGCTCACTGACAGTGAACGCAGCACCGTGGCTGCTACAGTAACTCTCCTGTCGCTGATCTGGAGACAGCGTACGCAGCACCGTGGCTGCTACAGTAACTCTCCTGACAGTGAACTGGAGACAGTCAACGCAGCACCGTGGCTGCTACAGTAACTCTCCTGACGGTGAACTGGAGACAGCGAACGCAGCACCGTGGCTGCTACAGTAACTAACTCTCTGACGGTGAACTGGAGAAGTGAACGCAGCACCGTGGTGCTACAGTAACTAACTCTCCTGACGGTGAACTGGAGACATTGAACGCAGCACCGTGGCTGCTACAGTAACTCTCCTGACCATCAGCTGGAGACGGTGAACGCAGCACCGTGGCTGCTACAGTAACTCTCCTGACGGTGAACTGGAGACAGTGGAACGCAGCACCGTGGCTGCTACAGTAACTCTCCTGACGGTGAACTGGAGACAGTGAACGCAGCACCGCGGCTGCTACAGTAACTCTCCTGACGGTGAACTGGAGACAGTCAACGCAGCACCGTGGCTGCTACAGTAACTCTCCTGACAGTGAACTGGAGACAGTCAACGCAGCACCGCGGCTGCTACAGTAACTCTCCTGACGGTGAACTGGAGACAGTCAACGCAGCACCGTGGCTGCTACAGTAACAATGGCTCAGAGGAAGAAGAGATATCAGATATAGTACTGCAGTACTACAGTAGTTAGTAGATACATTCACTGCTGGTTTGGGTTTTTAATGAGATTTGCTGACAATGAGAAAAATATACTATAATAATAATAATAATATTCAACTATATTCAACAATATTTAACTATTCAACTTTTTATAAAAATCTTGTTTCACTTTGTGATCTGGCAGCAACAACCTTCAGCTCCACCATGTTGTTTTTAGTGGAGGAGAAATGTGAGCAGCTCGAGTGATTCAAACCTTATTAAACCCATAATTACCCTTCAGGGTAATTCCACCAAACAGGGTAAACAGGTTATGGATCTGTGGGAGAGTCTCTCTCTGCCGAGGACACACTTCAGACGATATGCATCAGCAGAACCCTCCAACATACAAAACTGTGTTTTCCTACATTTTAAACAGGCGTGTGGTGTCGGGTTAAAGCCATGGCGTTAGCGATCTCTGAATGCAGATGAACTGGTTCCTGAAGGTGACTCTGAAAACATTCCTGCCTGACTAACAGCTGCCAACTGCAGCAGATTCTCTTCAGCAACACACACTTCACTGTTCCTGATGTATGGAAAGGTAATTAAGGCTCTGCAGTGAAGTTCCACCTGCAGCTCTACTGATTTACAGCCTCCCATGTTGAGGGAAACCCTCACCGACGGAGGAAAGTGGGAGAAACCTGAAATATTGACCGATGGTGGCACCATGCACAACACTGACCCACACTCCCATCCGTGACACAGACCGGTCCGTTTCCACTGCAGAGGAAGAGCTGACAGATGGATAAGTTTGACCAAACACTGGGCCGACGTCGGCGCTGGGACGACACGCTATCATGATTCGCTAGACCGTGGGGGGAAACATTGAATCTGACTTTTACTTTGAAAATCTCTGAATGAATCCAACAAAATGTTTGATTTTCAGCATGTATGTAGTCAGAGATGTCCTGAAGTCAAACATATCAGGATCATTGTCAGGAATTATTTTTGACATTTTTTTATCCAGCAAACCAAAAATCAAAAAATATAACAGATTAGTGGTAATTTATAAAGGACATGTAATGTTTTATACTATATATATAATCAGGGTAGAGTTAGTAGAGTTAGTTGGATTATGTATAATCCAATCAATCTTATTTCCATAAATGGATTCTGTAGATCCAGTTTCCTTTGTTAACACCTTATTTTGAAAAGCAGACGTAGTCCCAGGTGTCTACTTCCTCTAACTTCTCCAAGGTGGTCTCTAGCTCTGTCATAATATATATGTTTGTATATGTATATGTTATATATACACATAATACTACTGTATCATATACTATAATATACACTATTATATATTCTTGCACTATTGGCACACTGTCACTTCACTGCTGTACTTATGGTATTTTTATTTTACTTTATTTACTTTAATTTTATCTCTTTTTTGGGTATATTGGTGTTGGGACGTGTTCTGTAAATTTCCTTCAGGATCAATAAAATATCTCTCTATCTATCTATCTATCTATCTATCTATCCATCTATCATCCATCCATCTCTTAGCTAATTTTGTATCATGTATAACTTGTGCGTTGGCTGACGAACAATGAGGAGCTGCAGTAGAGAAACGCCAAATGAACGACGACGACAGCGTCTCAGCCCGTCAGTTGTTTCGTCATGTTTACGTTCAAGCGGCGGCGCCCTCTAGTGGTCGGCGTGATTACGACTAAACGCCAGAGATTGTTTCTAACCGACAGTCGATGTCGAGTTTAGCTGTTTTAAACCACCACCATGTTCGTCACCAATCCTTAACTGTTATCGTAACCATGGTGACGAACATCCCTCAAATGAAGTCCTTATTTGAACCCAAAACGTGATCTTTCTCTAAACCTAACCGAGTCGTTTCAGGACCTAAACCGAGCCAAACCTGTTTACTTTTGTGTTTAATTTGGAGGATTTGTTGGGAGATTTGCTGCTTTTCATGACTGTTTATTGGACAAAATTCAACATTAAATTCGACATTTGAAGACGTCACTTTAGTAAACTGTGTTGGGTGAATTTATGACATAATAGATCCAACAATAGCAATAATGAATATAACTGTTTTAGTTTTAGTTTTACTTGAGTTGAAACAGCCTGAAAGTCCTGCAGCTGACTTTTACTTTCTCTGCTCGTTCTTCGTTTCCATCTGATTGTTTAAACATGTTTCTAGCTCTTTAACTTCACTTCTGTGTCCCACATTTATTTAATAAAGTTTACAGAGTTTGACTGATGGTTTCAATCAGTGGTTTCCACATTTCTGCTACACAAAATCATGTTTTTCGGACTTTCCTCTGTACTCCTCCTTTTTTTCTTTGTGAAAAATTGGATGATTTTACCTCTTCGGGGCCTCTGAAATTAAAATAAATAAAAATATTTCCCTGTGGTTGAACTGTTAACAACCAGCAGACACATGCAACCAGTAACAAGCAGAAACTGGGCTTGTTTTCAGGGGTCTGGAAACGCTGTTTCAAATGCTTTTACATCATAAAACTCTCATATAATCAATAAATCAGCTGGCTAGAAGTGATGTCTGTCAAACAGCTCTGAGTCAAAGTCCCAAACTGTCTCTCGGTTTCAGTTTGCACCAAACTACCTGCAGGTTTGTCACCAGAAATGTTTCCCTACCAAAACTTTACACGAGTCGGTAGTTCTGACCAACTTATTGTACTACTCGGGTAGTAAAAGTACTGCAGTAGTCCGCAGTTTAAAGTTGACGCTTGTATTTGAGAACAAGTGGTTTGATAGTGAAGCTCCTCGTTGACTCAAACAGACATAAATCATCCACACGGCGCCACATCATCAGCCCGGTTCACTTCAAGTCCTAAAACCGAGGCCGTTTTCCTCAAACTACCGATCCATCGACAACCCGATGATCGATCTGAACCCGATCACACGAGCAGCCCCACGCGCCTCGTGTTCACAAAAAAACACGAATTAAGAGAAGCAGCTTCCGTCCACAGAGACAGGAGCAGCGGGTCTGGGTTTACTCACGTTGCCTCTTTTTGCGTTAAACTGCGGAGAGAAGTGCAGAGAGTGCGGGTCCCGGTCCCGGTCCTGGTCCTGGTCCTATGGAGGTCCTGGCTGCACGGTGCTGGTCTGACTGAGTGACTCCGGCTCGACACAACAAAGCAGCGGACTGTGGACTGAGGACTGAGGGCTGGAGCAGCAGAGGTCCTCCGGTCCTCTCCACCATGTGGCAGATATGAGAACTAACCAGTCAATAATTCCTCCTTTAACCCCGAAACCCCCGCAGAGCCGCAACAGCACAGGATTAAAGAAACCAGCTGGTCCTCCTCCTCCTCTACAGCGACACTGGCTGTTAACGAGACAAATAAACATACTAACGACAAAGTAAATAACCACATAAATAACCAACCAATTAACCAATCAATTAACCAAATAAATAACCAATTAAATATCTAAACAAATAACCAAACAACAGGAGATGTAGAAAATTATTATTATCAAGATAAGATAAGATAAGATAAGATATTCCTTTATTAGTCCCACAGTGGGGAAATTTACACATTACAGCAGCCAAAATACAAATAAAATAAATTAGTATATACATAATAGAAAATGTAAAAAAGTAAAGACAGAAAAAATGTGTCCATCATATCAATGATATAATTGTACATAAAGTCCTTATTGCACTTGTGTTTCCGGTGAGTTTGTTGTGAACGTGAATGTGTATGTGGTCTACTGGGAGCAGTGCTGGTTGTGAATGTGTATGTGGTTTACTGGGAGCAGTGCTGGTTGTGGATGTGTATGTGGTCTACTGGGAGCAGTGCTGGTTGTGGATGTGTATGTGGTCTACTGGGAGCAGTGCTGGTTGTGGATGTGTATGTGGTCTACTGGGAGCAGTGCTGGTTGTGGATGTGTATGTGGTCTACTGGGAGCAGTGCTGGTTGTGGATGTGTATGTGGTCTACTGGGAGCAGTGCTGGTTGTGGATGTGTATGTGGTCTACTGGGAGCAGTGCTGGTTGTGGATGTGTATGTGGTCTACTGGGAGCAGTGCTGGTTGTGGATGTGTATGTGGTCTACTGGGAGCAGTGCTGGTTGTGGAGTCTAACAGCTGCAGGCAGGAAGGACCTTCTGTAACGCTCCTTCGTACACTTAGGGTGTAGAAGCCTGTCACTGAAGGAGCTCTCCAGAGCTCTGATGGTGTCTCTCATGGGGTGGGAGTCCTTCTCCATCATGGATGACAGCTTAGCCATCGTCCTCCTCTCTCCCACCACCTGCACTGAGTCCAGAGAGCATCCCAGGACAGAGCTGGCCCTTTTTATGATCTTATCCAGCCTCTTCCTGTCTGCAGCTGTGATGCTGCTGCCCCAGCAAACCACTCCATAAAATATGGCTGATGCCACAACAGTGTCATAAAATGTTTTCAATAGTGTCCCCTGCACTCCAAAAGACCTCAGTCTCCTGAGCAGATACAGCCTGCTCTGGCCTTTCTTATGGAGTGCAGAGGAATTTGTTGTCCAGTCCAGTTTATTGTTCAGGTGAACACCCAGGTATTTATAAGATGTCACCATCTCAATGTCTGATCCCTGGATGTTCACCGGTGTTGGAGGGGGATGAGTTTGCCTGCGGAAATCCACCACCAGCTCTTTAGTTTTCCCCACGTTGATCTGGAGGTGGTTCCGCAGGCACCAGTCCACCAAGTCCTGGGAAAGTTCTCTGTACTCCCCATCGTCCCCATCAGTGATGAGGCCGACGATAGCAGAGTCGTCAGAGAACTTCTGCAGGTGACAGGTTGGTGAGTTGTAAGTGAAGTCTGCAGTGTAGAGCGTGAAGAGGAACGGAGCCAGAACCGTTCCCTGCGGGGACCCCACAATGCAGACCACTGTGTCAGAACCGTTCCCTGCGGGGCCCCCACACTGCAGACCACCGTGTCGGAGGTGAAGTCCTGTGTCCTCACATACTGTGGGTGGTTTGTGAGGTAGTCCAGTATCCAGGATGTTAGATGTTGATCTACCCCTGCAGTCTCCAGTTTGTCCCCCAGAAGTGTCGGCTGGATGGTGTTGAATGCACTGGAGAAATCAAAGAACATGATCCTCACAGTGCTGCCAGGTTTCTCCAGGTGAGACAGGGCTCGGTCCACCAGGAAGATGACGGCATCGTCCACCCCAATGCCAGGTTGATAGGCAAACTGTAGGGGGTCCATGGATGGACTCACCACAGGGCGGAGATGTTGGAGGACCAGGCGCTCCAGTATTTATCCAGGAGTATTGTTGTTGGTTGTAGTATCAGTTATTTTTCTTTTTATTATGATAAATTATTTTAGTAGAATAGCATTACAATTATTAATATTGTAATTATCATTATTATTAATTTGTATTATATTGTAATTATTAGAAGTAGTATCTGCATTTTTTAAATTGTTTTATTATTATGCCTATTATCATGATTTCATCAACTGACCTACATATATATATATATATATATATATATAAATATATATATATACGTTATATATACGTATATATATACGTATATATATATATACGTATATATATATTATATATATACGTATATATATACTATATATACACGTATATATATATACGTATATATATATACACATACATATATACATGTAATATATACAAATGATCTTTTTTGTAATAATCTTTTCTTCAGTTTTGATGTTTTGTGCTGTGATTTGTTTAAATGTACATGTTGGAAAGGTTCAGTGAAATGGTTTATGATTAAATAAGGAGGTGGTAAGGAACCGGAGGGGCAGGTTAGGAGTCAGGAGGTGGAGGAAGAACTGAGGGAGAACTGGTAGGAGGAGGAGATAAAGTTTACCTCTTGGGCACTGCCGAGGTGCCCCTGAGCAAGGCACCAAACCCCAAAGCGGGGGGGGTTAGAGGGAGCACCCATCACTAATTGTTGATGTTTGTGCATGTGTGTGTTCAGGTCTGATGTACCGTGTAGAAGTTAACAACAGAGTGAAGACATTGAATTTCCCCTTGCGGGACTAATAAAGGAATATCTTCTTCTTCTTCTTCTAAAATGGTTTAGGATTAAATAAGGAGGAGAAGGGTGAGGAAGAGCAGGAGGTGGAGGAAGATGAGGAGGAGGGAGAGGAGGAGGAGGAGATAAAGGAAGAGAAGTAAGAGGAGGGAGAGGAGGAGGAGGAAAAGGAGAAAAAGGAAGGAGGAGGAGGAGAAGGGGGAGGAAGAGCAGGAGGTGGAGGAAGATGAGGAGGAGGGAGAGGAGGAGGAGGAAGAGATAAAGGAAGAGAAGTAAGAGGAGGGAGAGGAGGAGGAGAAGGAGGAGGAGGAGGAAAGGAGAAAAAGGAAGGAGGAGGAGGAGAAGGGTGAGGAAGAGCAGGAGGTGGAGGAAGATGAGGAGGGAGAGGAGGAGGAGGAGAAGGAGAAAACGGAAGGAGGAGGAGAAGGGGGAGGAAGAGCAGGAGGTGTAGGAAGATGAGGAGGAGGGAGTGGAGGAGGAGAAGGAGGAAGAGATAAAGGAAGAGAAGTAAGAGGAGGGAGAAGAGGAGGAGGAGGAGAGAGAGGAGGAGAAGGAGGTGGATGAAGAGGAGGAGGTGGTGGGTTAGTCTGAAGGGACAATGCTCCTCCACACAGCAGCACATACAGTGTCACAGTGATGGAGGAGGGAGAGGAGGAGGAGGGAGATGAAGAGGAGGAGGAGGGAGATGAAGAGGAGGAGGAGGGAGATGAAGGAGAGGAGGAGGGAGAGGAGGAGGTGGTGGGACAGTCTGAAGGGACAATGCTCCTCCACACAGCAGCACTTACAGTGTCACAGTGACGGAGGAGGGAGAGGAGGAGGAGGGAGATGAAGAGGAGGAGGAGGGAGATGAAGGAGAGGAGGAGGGAGAGGAGGAGGAGGGAGAGGGGGAGGAGGAGGAGGAGGGAGAGGAGGAGGGAGATGAAGGAGAGGAGGAGGGAGAGGAGGAGGAGGGAGAGGGGGAGGAGGAGGAGGAGGGAGAGGAGGAGGGAGATGAAGGAGAGGAGGAAGATGAAGAGGAGGAGGAGGGAGATGACGGAGAGGAGGAAGATGAAGAGGAGGAGGAGGGAGAGGGGGAGGTGGTGGGACAGTCTGAAGGGACAATGCTCCTCCACACAGCAGCACATACAGAGGAGGGACATGATGTAATGATGGTTTTATTCTACATGAACACAGCTGACTGTCAGTGTCTGACGCTGCTGACGAAGACGGAGGAGACGACGGAGGAGACAGAGGAGACGACAGGAGACGACGGAGGAGAGAGGAGACGCTCTCTGTCTCTGGAACTCAGATCAGTTTACACCACATGAGTGACGCTGTGGATTAGTGACACTGTGAGAGGTCACGACCTCTCACACTGACCTCAGAGAGAGAGACGTCACATTCAAAGTAGTCGGAGTTCTCAAGTACAGTATTCAAACTTCACTAAAGTAAAAGTTTTTAAGTATTACCAGCAGAAAGTAGTCCACTTAAAGTAGTACTGTAAAAGTAAAGTACTGTTGCCAGTAAAATATTCCCAGTCAGTATTTTACTGTTATTGTATATCTGATGTTTTCAGATGAGTTTTTTTGCAGTATTAATGTGAAATGTTGTGTATTTTCCAGCTGTAGATGTTTTTAACCTCTTACAGACCTGCTGCTGAGGCCTGGAGCTGTTTGGTCTGTCAGAGCTCATAGTGGTTCAGTTCTAACGCTGGACGGAAGACACTGATATACAAAACCTAAAAACTGTCATGGCCATCTTCAAAGGGGTCCCCTGATCTCTGACCTCCAGATGTGTGAATGTAAATGGGTTCTCTGGGTCCCCATCAGTCTCCTCTTTACAGACACTATGATAATTCCAGTCAGTTATTTGATGACGTTTCATAAATTCTTGCAGCAATTTTTGGGTTGATACCATTTGTTAGACATTTGGTGCTAAATTTAAACATTTATTTTCCACTGCAAAAATTGGTAAAAATGATCAATAATCTCTCCAAAATACCACATTAAGACACCAAGACCTTGACGAACACCAGAGAAAAAAAAAGACATGCTGGGATTTGGGATCAAAAACTTTTGACATTTAGAGATTTCTGCAAGAATTGCATTTTTTCAGTAATTGGATGATGATCACTAGTGTTGTGTAAACTGCTCAGAAACCCCCTTATAGTCAGTGTAGCTAGGAAAGCCATCCATCCTCTGCTCTAGGTCTCGTTACCAGGATCTAGTAGTAGTAGTCGTAGTAGTAGTAGTAATAGTAGGTCTCTAGTTTGCGGCTGTAAAGTTTCATGAGGCTGATTATCGTAGAGGTCACCACAGGTCATTTTATACAGTGACCAATGAAATGGCTCCTATGGGGACTAACATGATTATCATAAAGTAGGCATGTCTGTAAAAGGGAGACTGGTCGGTACCCAGAGAACCCATTTACTATCACATATCTAAAGGTCAGAGGTCAACAGACTCTGAAAATGGACATGACAGTTTTTTCCTCAGCAAAATTTCACTTTAGCCCTAAAACTGAACCAGCTTGAGCCTCTAGAGACAGTAAAGTCCGTCAGGCCTACAGGTCCCGAACTCTTCATCTTAGAATTTTTTATCCCCCCCCCCCCCCAAGTTGTTGGTGCAGAAATATTTTAAACAATCCAGTAAATGTATATTTATGCATTTATTTGTTAGATTTTGATTTACAAAGTTATCAAAGAGGTTTAAGTCCAGCCTGATGCTGCCTTACACATAAAAGGATTCTAGTTTCTTCCGCACAGCTTATTAACTCAACTCTGGTATCGGATCGGTGCCGGCCGCTACCCAAAACCCAGCTTTCTGTACACTTCAAGTCACATTGGTGCATCATTATTCTACAGTAAGTCCACATTTAAATAAAATCAAGTGTCCACTCCTCAGAGGGAAAAACAGTTTAGTGTTCAGAAAGTTCCTCATCTTCACAGACTGAAGACCAGACCAGACAGACCAAAGTGCAATCTGGCGTACCTCAAAAAGATTCAGCACGATTAAAAAGAAATCAGTGTCTCTGAACAAACAAAGCTTGGATGAAAAACTATAAAAACCATTTTATTAAAAAGCTAGTGAGGTTTCTCCACAAGGTTGGGATCAATCTGAAATAAAGTGCGAGTGAAATGTCCACTGATGAAATGTAAAACGTTCTCAGGGATGGCTGAGCAGAGCAGCCGCCATGGTCTTGATGGTGGACGACTTCAGATGAGGAAGGAGGCTGATCTTCATCAGCTTGCTGCTCGAGTACTTGTTCCTGACGGCCTGCAGAGGAACATTTCATTTCATTTAACACAACATCAGCAGTTACCTTTGTTTCCCACCATTCGACTCACCTGGAACTTTGTCTTCCCCTCGTTCACCATCACTACATTTTTGGCGATGTGCTGCATGATCGGCTTCAGGTGGGCCGCGTCGTAGGTGGAGTAGTGCTGCTGTGTCGGAGACTGGGACCAGACGGACCAATTAAAGGGCAGCACAGAGGGAAAAATCACATTGAACCAGTTGATTTAGGCAGCATTAGTTGATGACGTCAAACTCACCCACGGCAGCTCGTCCAGCAGCAGCTGGGAGAGACACAGGGACGCAGCGGCGACCTCGGAGGGCCGATAGTGCACCATGTCGTAGTCCAGGAGGGTCAGCTCCATCAGATACTTGGCCAGCATGTGTCGCTCTACATCAGACTGAGACAAACATCCAGTCCACTGAGAACGCTGTAGGACACTCAAAGTCCAGCATTCAAACCCATCTAATATACTTTTGTGAGTAATCTGTCCAGACCTGGCTAATAAGGATGGAATTTTATTCATTCAATAAATGCTTAGAAAACTAGCAAGCAGGGCCCCCGAGAATTATTTAAACCGACAGCGAGGCAATTCTCAGCAGTAAACATGAAATAATGACATTATTTTGGTCATTAAACTAATTCTGCACTCAAAGCGTGCTGCTCTGGCTTGGTTTGTATCAACAAACAGACCAATAGTGTAGAGGCGAGGGGTGTCTATATGTACAGTAGGTGTAGGTGCATTCTGTTGTCTGTTTTAAATATTGTAGGAAAATATTTAAAGATTTAAGAAAACCTGCAGCTCAGTGGTAAATCCATGCAAAAAGAAAAACTCACATTGGCCACCTTGGAGGCCCGTCTGAGGAAGTGCAACGGAAGAGGACGTCCCAGCTGAAAGTTGAGGGTCCTCAAAACCAGCTGCTCCATCTCCAGAATCTGAGCCTTAGTGAACGCGTTGTCTGTGATGTAGGCAAAGTCTCCGACCTCTGGAGCGTACATCTCCTCATATTTACAGGCCACCAGCATGGCCGTCACACCAACCAGCTGCAGCTTTCTGCGAGAGACCGGCTGGACCTGCAGCACAGCGGGGGAAATGTTTTCACACAGCTCTCAGAAACACAAAGAGAAAAGACCGTTTAGACTACCGTTACCTGGAGAAAACGATCCATGATGGCAACCGTGAGGTACAGAGTCTCCTGCAGCAGCTGGAACCTGGAGTGGACCTGGACCAGCCAGTCCACCAGAAGAGCTCGCATGCGTTCGGTGATTTCATAACCCTGCATGTAGTTGGCTCGCACAGCCTGCTGCACCTGTGAAGACAGATGGTGATGAAACATCAACACGATGCAGGGCGAGAGCAGAGAGTCTGGCTGCTGGGGGAAAAAATTACCTCCAGGACGTGGAGATAATTATAGATATCTTTGACGTATTCTGAGCAGAGCTGCGGCAGGTCCGAGTCCTGCTGGTCGACGTCCTGCACGGTGAGCAACGCCTCGGAGAAAGCCTGGCACAGTTCCTCCTCCTCCTTCATGGACACGTCAGCTGACTCCTCCGAAACTGGAGGGAGAGGATCTGCAGGGGCTGGGACCTGGACTGCCGGCTGCAGCACCCGGACGGGTTTAGCTTTCTGGGCACAAGATGCTTTGGCTGGTCCGGTCCTCTGAGGAAACAAGTCAAATGTTATAAGTCTGTGAATGTTCTCATGCTCTCTCACTAGTGGGGACTAGTCAGACTGCTGCGTTCAAACTGATGAAGCCACTTGGATAAGGAGCGAAACGTCTTCAGGGACAAATCTAAGTCCAGTTGCCTTTGATTCAATAGTTACCAGAAAGTCAAATGTTTGTTGACATTTGGGCTGCAAGGCAGTTACATTTGAAGAAATGACTTTTTTTTTTTTTTTTTAACCTTTTAAAGTAAAGTTAGTTAACAAACTAGTACTGAGAGCGTTTTTAAAAAAGTGTACTGCAAAGTACGACTGACAGTATAGTAACCATCTTAGCATCAATGTCTGGTCAGCAGTAGTGGCAATCACTGACTGTGTCTCAAATACTCGCTGCCTTGATAACCACACGACCACAGAGAGACGTGCCGAGGCGTTTCAGGTCGGTAGAATCCAACATTAACGTGTGGTAACGAGGCGTCTACATGGGCAGTGGACAGGATCACACCAGCCAAAACAAAAAGACATTCCAGAGCAGAAATGTCAAAGGAGAACATACTGGCTGTAGCAAACCAGTATTTTAATTTAGCACGCTTCCTTAATCTGTGATGAAACGTCATGGTCATTTTATGATTTATTACAGTAAATCATTGACATATGGTCCTTTAACCAACTAAACAATAAAGGGGGTACAGCTTCTAATCGCTGGCTGTGGCTCAGAGGGTAGAGAGGATCATCCACCAACCAGGAAGTCATCGGTTTGATTCCCAGCTGAAAGTGTCCTTGAAGATGCTGAACCCCAAATGGCTCCAGGGTCAGATCCTGTTGGCAGGCTGGCACCTTGCGTGGCACGAACATGTGTGCGAATGGGTGAACGTTGACATGAGTGGTCAGAAGACCAGTAAAGCTGTATAAATTCAAGTCCATTTAAATGGAGAGGTTTGTTAAGAGTTGCTTGATTTTTGCATTTTGAGGTTAAATCCACTTATTGTAAGTTGCTTTTGGATAAAAGTGTCAGCATGTTAACATTTAAACATTACACGTGATTCCAAAAACGTGTTGTTTCTCCGTGTTAATGTTACCTTTGTGTTGACTGCTGCTCCAGGAAAGTTGGTGATCTCCCCGAGAGCAGCTCTCCTCAGACCGGCTGCGGGTTTACTCATCTTCACCGGGTTCTCTGCGGCGGGCAGCTGGTGACACAGGACCGGACACTAAACTCAGAACAGCGGCCTGCTGTAAAGGGTCATTTCACCGACATTATAAACCCCGAGGCGAACAAACAGCCAAGCGGGGAGTGGATGCTAACGTTAGCTAACGATGCTAGCTAGCGAAGCTAACAGCAGCTGCGTCACTAACAACAGTAAAACAGACAAACAGCTTCAGTTTACTCACCACAGCTCGGACTTCAGTAGACGACATGTTTAACGGAGACAGCGACGACAAACCAAGACTTAAAGTCTTAAAGTGAAGTTATCTTCAGCACCGACCAGCGAGATTTACCGACAACAAGATCCGTGAACACCGATTTCTGCAGGTAAACAAGACGGAGTCGAGCAGCGTTCAAATAGCGCTCCGTCAAATCTGATTGGATACAGCTTCGATAGGACGCTCCTGATTGGCTGACAACCAACGAGGTCATGGGGACAATCAGGTGATATTTAAATTCAGCAAATAACATTCAGATGTTTTCAACTAAATTTCTTTGCTGATATAATATTGATATGTATAATTTTTCTTAAGTCTGCTACATATTGTTTTATTTTATCTGTACAAATGAGCTGAAATGGCTAATTGTTCTGTTGTTTGTATCCTGCAAATGTTAAATAAATATTTATATTATTAAACACAAAAATTCAGAAAATAACAGTACAATAATAAAAGTCTAATTATTGTGCAGTGGCAGAAGAAAAGATATTGAACATTTTATATGTATTGATGGAAGATCTCTGATCCTGTTAAACACATGACTAGCCTCAGATTGTGTAAAATTTATGAATACTGTTCTGTGAAATTAGCAAAACTCAATTAATTAATATTAATCCTAATTATTCTTATTGTAATAAGACAGAGGTGAGCATGGCTCACACACCTCCCACAACACTGTCAACCATCAAACCAGCTTTGAAGTTCCCACGTTAAATAGTTTTCAAGTTCTGTTCCTGAAATGAAATAGATGAAAATAAACAATTTTTAGACAGAAAATTAAAAAAAAAAAAAAAAACCATAACTTTATCAACCACCTTGCGATATTTAGGTTGTAGCAGCTCAGTTTTAAAGCTAGAGTGAAGATAATGGTATCATATGAAACTAGAAAACCTGATTAATCTATCGGTACCAACCGGGTCAGACTAGCTGGTAGTGAAGGAAGTTAAATAACGCTCCAAACTTTCACGAACTTTTGGCAAGGAACAACTGTCACGTCCATCTCAAAGGGTCCGTTGACCTCTGACCTCCAGATGTGTGAATGTAAATGGGTTCTCTGGGTCCCCACCAGTCTCCCCTTTACAGACATGCCCACTTTATGATAGTCCCAGTCAGTCTGGATCAAGTCATAGTCAAGTCAGCACTCTGACACACTGACAGCTGTTGTTGTCTGTTGGGCTGCAGTTTGTCATGTTCTGATTGGAGCAGATTGTTGATGCTAAAGTCAGAACCTGGGAGGGTTTCTGGACAATATCTGCCATTGATTTGGGTTAATTGATGTAAAATTCTGCATATATACATCCATTTGTCCACTCCCATGTTGATAAGAGTATTAAATACTTGACAAATCTCCCTTTGAAGGACATTTTGAACATAAAAAATGTTTGATTAATTGCAATTACATATTTTACTCAATTGACAACCTTATCCTTTTCAGTTATTGTCAACAAATCTCATGAAAAGACCCTAAACTGAATGTATACAAGTATTGTGTGTATAAAAGGCTGACATCTCTTCTTCCTCTGAGTCATGGATCAAAACACACCAATGAGCCCCGCTGGGTGACATCTTCCTTCATCACCATGAACACACACTGCAGTTTATTTTGACTCAATCCCAAACACTCCGTCCTGCTGACACTAATACTCACTAGAGCACCACATGTGGATTAATCCGCCGCTGAAAACAGTCCCCAACAAACCATTTCCTCTTGTTTGTTTCATAAAACCCACAGTGAGCAGTTGTTTAGGGAAATTACTGAGACTTTTTAAGAACGTCACTCAAGATTTATCTTTTCAGTAGGAACCAATGCACTCGGAGTTGAGAGCTGCCGACAGGAGGAATAGTTAAGGTTAGGCATTGACCTTGAATAGTTAAGGTCAGCCATTGGCCTTAAACAGTTAAGGTTAGGCATTGACCTTGAATAGTTAAGGTCAGCCATTGGCCTTAAACAGTTAAGGTTAGGCATTGACCTTGAATAGTTAAGGTCAGCCATTGGCCTTAAACAGTTATGGTTAGGCACTGACTTTGAATAGTTAAGGTCAGACATTGGCCTTAAACAGTTAAGGTTAGGCATTGACCTTGAATAGTTAAGGTCAGCCATTGGCCTTAAACAGTTAAGGTTAGGCATTGACTTTGAATAGTTAAGGTCAGACATTGGCCTTAAACAGTTAAGGTTAGGCATTGACCTTGAATAGTTAAGGTCAGACATTGGCCTTAAACAGTTAAGGTTAGGCATTGACTTTGAATAGTTAAGGTCAGACATTGGCCTTAAACAGTTAAGGTTAGGCATTGACCTTGAATAGTTAAGGTCAGACATTGGCCTTAAACAGTTAAGGTTATGCATTGACCTTGAATTGTTAAGGTCAGCCATTGGCCTTAAACAGTTAAGGTCAGACATTGGCCTTAAACAGTTAAGGTTAGGCATTGACCTTGAATAGTTAAGGTCAGACATTGGCCTTAAAAAGTTAAGGTTAGGATTATTTTAATATTAAGGTAAAATTGCTTAAAAAATAAAGGTTGATATTAATAATTAAATTTAATAAAAAAAAAAAGGCATTGACTTTGAATAGTTAAGGTCAGACATTGGCCTTAAACAGTTATGGTTAGGCATTGACCTTGAATGATTTAGATTAGGCCTTGGCCTTAAATAGTTAAGGTTAGGATACGTCATCGGACAGTGAGTCTTGTGAGAGTTTTTATAGATTTCAGATCAGATTTAGCAGTTTGTGGGGTCATTGGATTCGCTGACAATAATAATAAAAAAATGCACTAGAACCAGCCACATCTGTGACAGACGCTGAAATGAACAGAACATCTAGAAAGATTTACGTCCACATCCAGCCAACCTCGAAACAGGCTCAGGAAACAAGAGTCACAAAGAAACTTTATAGAGTTTTCAAGTATTCAAAACTGTTAAATAAGTACAAGATGTGTTCACATGATTTACATATCGGACAATATATGCACTGTCCATTTTTAATTCTCTTTACGTATCCCACTACCCACTCAACACGCTAAAATGTCCGCAAAACTATTCACATTTGTTTTTATTTTTTTTGTTTTTTTTTTTCTTTAACTTTTTGAATCAATTGGAAATCTTGACAGCTGTCTATTGGACACAGACCACACAGACGGTACACCTGGAACAGTTTACAGTGTAGGATGGAGACGTCCGACGACGGGGAAGGACAGACTGAGCCAGGTTCAGAACGGTGATTAGCTGCTGGTGATATGAACAGTACATATTAACACAAGGAGAAGTGGGTTAACATTCAATCTCAGTTGATCCCTTGATCTATTCGACAGTTCGTTTATAATCCACACAACAGAAATTAAATAATATACAGAAGGACTGACTTGTGTTGAAGTGTTTCATTATTTCAAGGGGGCAGCAGATGGCTTAGCATTGTCACTCTTTGTTGATTAGTTAGAAATTTGGTCTAAATGTGTCAGAAAGCTCTTTGTTAAGGCACCTAATGCTGTTTGATAGACAGTTTTTCTATATGATATTTTGAAAACTAAAAAAAAGCACCTGTAAATGAAATAAATAAGCTACAGAAACAACTGATAAAATGTGTATTAGTGATGTAAAAATGTGCATTTCTACAGATTTTGTTGTTGGGCCTGTTGACGTTAATGCTGCCTCCATCTACCAGTAAAGAGTTACACAGGACAAACAAGATGGTGAGGAAATAAAAGTAGCACCATAGAAAATAATAATACGCGACTCTATGCTAGTTCCAGACAATGCGATGTTTCCTCCCAAACTCTAGTGTCCAAAGTCTGAATATGTAAATAAAATGTGGGAAATAAATGTTGAGCTGAGGGACGTGAGTCTTTCTGTACATTACTTGTCATGATTACAGATTTAGGTAGTTTTATGTATGGATTTGGTTTGATTTACCTTTGAACTACCACGTGTGCCATGTTACCATTATGCAGCAGCTCCAAAGACGAACACGCTCATCTGTTGGTCTTGACTATAAAACCTTGTGTGCTTTTATTTCTTGGAACTCTTCATTAACTTAATTTATTTACAGCGCTGTGGAGGAGAAAAACAAACATTGTGCAACTCCGTCATATCATTAATGTCATGAATGTGAGACAGCAGGCAAACTAAATCCACTGTGGTTCCACGAGCATGTTGGTAACGGATAACGTCTGTATGAAATGACTACTCTGTCAGTGGTCTGCAGCACATTAACTTCTGATGCATGTTAAAGGGATCAGATGTATGTTTTTACACGTATAAATGTTTTTTTAAATGCCAATTAGAGGGCAGTTCGGACCGCATACTCTTATCTGAATCCACCCAGAGTCCAAGAGAGCAGTAACTGAGCCCGACCTGAACCCAACCGCTCTACCCGAGCATTATACCTGGTGAAGCCAATCCTGCAAAACCACAACGCAACAGATGTCGGGGGCAACACTAGGATCAACATGGGCCAGGCCTTCAATTCACGGAGGGATCCTCGTTTGGTTTCAGGTATCAAACCAAACACCCAGCTGGCTAAACTGCTATTGGACAAGTAAGCAACCCGGCTGGCATTCTGTTTTTATGTCCAACCCAGTCTGAGCCCTACGCAAATAATAAGAGGCCCTGAGTTTGTTGGATCCTGCAAATGGGGTCATGTTTGCGAGTCTCCGCCCTTCACGTTGTATTCATGACCTCAGTCCGTGGAAAGTTTCTGAAAGCTCCGAGTTCACGACTCATGACGTGTTTGTTGATGCTGTGACAAACAGTGGAGCCCATGAAAGTTAATTTATCGCTGCATAATAAGTTAATATATCGTAATTTTATTGTTTTTTCTTAGCAATCTTATAATCTCTCAGAGGAAAATGTTGATATTCTCAACGACATCATCTTTCTCCTCTGTCATTATGTCTATCCTCCATCGTTACCCACTAGCTAGCTTGCTAATCTGTGAGCCTCTGTGGCTTCTAGACTCAGACAGTAACATTAATATTACCGTTGCTTAGCAGTGGCATTCTTCATGACTTAACCACCATTCCCATCATAAAAAAGACCCCATTTGAGCAGTTGTGAATTATTGCTCCGAGCGCTGTTGGAATGTACCGTTGGGTTATTCAGAGGACTACCGTCTCGTGGACAGCATAGTGTACACTAGGCTGAATTTGTCTGAGGAAGCTGAGCAGCAGAGCGCCAGGTGCATGTTCACACAGACAGTAGGGCCATAATTTTAATATGTTCGTCACTATATTTACACTAAACTAAACAAAGCTTAAATCACCATGTGAAATAGGCCAAACCCAACCAAACCACATTTGTAAATAACTGTCAGAACCCGGCTCAAGCGGCTGGGTTCTGCTGGGGGTCAGGTTCGGCATCCGTACTCTACTGCCAGTAAGTTAACAGGTTGTGACCTAAATAGACCTTCTACGACTGTCTGGGTTTCCTCTATCAGCCTGTAGACTGCTTTTAATGTGAAAAACCAGATGTGATGACATGTGTGCTTGAGAGTGCCTTTACACATGCTGCATCTTTTGCACGCTCAAATCCAACCCACTGTCAATGTAGACACGAGGTAGGCATGCTCAAACGCATTATATCTTATATTTGTTGATCCCCATGTGACAGACTTCGGTGGCAAAACTAGGTTCAACATCTGCCGGGCCTTTGATATCACGGAAGGACCTTCGTTTGGTTTTGGGTATCAAACCGAACACCTAGCTGGCAAATTTGCTATTGGACAAGCAAGCTAACATCACTGCCAAGCATGTGAATTATACTGTTTAGTGATACTGTGGTTTTAGCTGTAAATCACACTCAGTCTCGTGTGCGTCAACTCAATGTTTTGACCACTGCTCGCTCACGTCTACGTAGTGCGAGGACAAGCAACAGGACGCTGACTGTTGTTGAATGGCCACAGGTATCACTGTTAACAAGAGATTTGCGATTCTTACATAAAGCCCCTTTAAATACATGATGTATAAAACATAAATCTGCCTCAACAGCTCTTCCTATGGTGATTCATAAAGGTTTAAAATGATTGAACTCTACAGAGAGACACACGATTAACTTATACAATAAACAATGTTGATAATGAGATTCAAGTGGTTTCTTTAGCAGGAGAACTACGGCATAATGAGAACATGGCACCTGAATCCAAATGAACTGACTGACTGATCTTATAATGCCGCTGGACCAACCACAACACGCCATGCGTTCAGTGTGGTTTCGCCACACAAAAGTTACAAACTATGAGACAGAAATCAAAAGGTCAATAAAAACCTGCCTATGAGACAGAGGGGATAGTCACCATACTGTACACTTTCTACAATATCCATGTCCATTATGAATATAACAAGTGCATTCACTTAAAGGAAGAGTTGAACTTAAAACAAATTCTCATTTTTCACTTAAGATCCGGTCAGATTAAAGAGAGACCTTGGCAAATTCCTGCAGTTCACAGTTAGCATAGTGTGCAGATTAAATGCCGGAGAAATTGACTGGGTGACTAAACTTAATTCATGTAATTTGTCTTTATAAGAACATAAGTGAATAACAGATTTGTTTTAGGTCAACAGCACCTTTTAGTAACGTTCATTCTTAGTTCATCAGCAATTCTTTCTGTTTTTAAATTACTGTACTTCTTTTACATCAACACAACAGTTGATTAGCGAGTCATCTCTATTTACAGGGGGAGGTGGGAGTGATGAGCTCCACAGCTTATGCATTGAGCCTCAGAGACTGATCCTCTCTCCTCCTGGAGGAGATATCGATGTCTATGGAGTCTTTGCCCACAATGAGTCGGAGGCGCTTTGCTGGGGGAAGAGGAATGAAATCGTCTTCGAACTCATTGTCAAAGTAGTCATCGTCATCCTCCTCTTCCTCATCGTCGTCCTCGTCAGACGACGGCTCCGCCAGCACCTTTTGGGTCCGATGTCCACCGTTCCTAGCCTCCAGACTCTGGCCCATGTCCCCATTATAGGACATCTGGTCCGCCTTCGTCTGGGATATCCTACGCGTGTCGTCCTCTCTCTTCAGCTGGATCTTGAGCTTGGTGGAGTTACCGTGGACCACGGGGGCAAAGCCGTTATTCAGTTTGGCGATGTAGGAGCTGCCTTTGTCCTTGTCGTGGTCCTTGCTGAACTTGATGCTGATTTTGCTGGAAGAGGCCGAGTTGACCGTAGAGGCAGAAAGGTTGGAGGAGCCAATGGGGTCGTTGGCGTCATTGGTCTTGCTACTGCTGCTGTCCCTCCGCCGGCGGAGCGTCAGTTTGGGGATGCCCGTGTTGTTCTCCAGGATCAGCTGAGCGTCGTATCGCGTAATCTGACGCTTCTTCTTCCCCTTGTCCTGTGACCGGCAGCCACTCTTACCCTTGTCCCTGCGGAGGGATTTGCTGCCGTTGGAAACCCCGTTGTAGTCCCTGTGCCGGTCGGCGAAGCTCAGCAGCACATTACCACAGTCTGAGAAGTTGGTGGCATGGCCAGCAGCCACCGGCATGAACGGCTCACCATACGAGTCCTCGCATTTAATCGTCCGCTCGGTCCTGAGCCGTGTCAGCCGTTTCCGCCTGGTGCACGAGCCTCTTCTGGCGTAGCCGGCGTCTAACGCCGGCTGCTCCAGTCCGACGCCGTGGCGGAGGTACTCCTCCATGTCAGCGGGCTCCGTTTTAATGACCACTCCACCAGGGACTGGGCTCAAGCCGTCCATAGCGCTGGGCTCCAGCTTAACACCAGCTGCTGTTTCCTGGGCTTTTACAAGGGTCCTTGTGGACCTGCGAGTCCTGTACGTGGAACACTGGCTGCCCTCGCTGCCTTGCACATGTGGTAGATTGCCGTTTTCCTTGGCAGCATGACGGGTGAGGCAGCCCCGCTGGCCCATCGCCTGCTGCACCAGCTCCTGTCCATCCTTCTCCTTTTTCACAGTGACACCTTTACACAGCGTCACCTTTGAGTCCCTGAGACCCAGCTGGCAAGTCTCTCCTTTGGCCAACGCCTTGGGCTCTGCAACCCTCCTACGACTCCGCAACTGGACTTTACTTAGTGAAGGCTTGGATTGGGATTTTAGTCTCTTTGGTACCCTGTTATTGTTTACACGACCTTGTTTTGAACATGAGGTAGTAAGGGCTCTTGACAAAGTCTGTCTGGATTGAGTCCTGTTTTTATACTTCAGGCCAGAAGATGATGTTCTTTTTCTGGCAGCTGGTGGGAAAAAAAAAAAAAGTTGAACATTACATGTTTATGATGTTTATGAGGTGATAGTTACAAAATAAAATATGATATATGTGACTCAGTTCCTCAACATTAGTGGTATAACTATACTGAGAATGATAGAATAGCTGCACAGTTGTAAGAATCAACTACGGCATCTTACATTGATGTGTTTTTGGCATTTCCTGAGAGTCAACATCGGTGTGGGAGCCTACAGAGTGGCTATCTGAGCTCCGGTTTCCTTCCCCCAGCTTCTTCAGCCTGTTGAGACGCTTGTCCGTCTCGCGCAACCCGTACTTGCTGTTGATCACCGGCACTTCGACTGGCAGCCCAGCTTTGGATTTGAAAGCACCCGTGCCCCGTCTGCACAACAACAACATAAAATGAAAACACAAAACATCGCTGAAAAGTTGAGTGAGGAAATTGAAATAATTTAGCTTTACTTCTGAGTGAATAATACTGTGTAGTGTCATCACGACACCAAAATTATGACTTTGATACAATACCCTGCATAAATATCTCAAAACCACAGCAAAAATACAAAACATACAGAAAAGTGATGGAATAACAGATGAGAATCTTTTTTGATGAAAATGTTAAAATACATTAAAAAAAATGCTGTGCCGTAATCTGATGTCCCTTATACTTAAGTTTGCGATTACTTTGATAGTTGAATTTATTTTTGCATTTATGTTTGATAGAGCACATACATTTACATTTCATCTGTATTTTTCTAATAACTTATGTTTATACATAATTCCATACTAAAATGGAACAATGTAATTTCCTCCAACACTTCAATACAGTGTTTTTGATTCTTATCAATAAACAGATATTAATAAGGCGTTTCTATAAAACAGCTCCCCGCTGGTGCATCAGTAACATGTCAGGTGGAGAGTGGTACTGCAGCACAGAAGACCCACAAAACAATAATACATTCTGATGAAGTCTAAGGTTATCAGTACATTTGATCAGTGATTAGAGCGATTAGAGTGATTTTTTTAGAGAGTTTTCTTGATAGAGGCACCAGCTCAGACAGGACTGTGCAGCCAGTGAGCGGTTCATGTCCTGCTTTAATAATCTTTTCAACTTCACTTGTTGACTCCGTCCTTCTGGTTATCACTGTACTTTAGTTTTTGACCTCTTGCTCCACCAGCTGCCTGCTCCTGCAGGATCCCGATCCTGATGGCGTCCTCTAAAGCAGAGCGCTGCTCACACAGACGGCCCACCACTTGCACATAAACGCAACTCACAGCTCGTATTAAATCGCTCTCATGTTTAACGTTTTACTAATAAAACAGAGTGGTATTGTTTTTAACTGCAGCGTATTGCGATACATTTCAAGTATCAGTATAATGTGCAACACTAGAGTAAAGTTCATATTTTCATGTATTGGCCCAACCCACCTTATATATTTTGATGAAATTTGTACTAATAAGCCAAACTATGACAGTGTTGCCTTAATTAATGTCACATATATAAATTCACACTGTACATATAACACCTTCAAGACATTCTGTATAGTGTATTTGTTGTTACACCTACCGTTCACATGTATAGCATTCACAAAATTCATTGTTTTCCCCAAAAAACCCGTCTCCGTAGTAACATGAGATTTCCTCTCCTGGTTCTATGTCCCTCAACACCTTCACACAGGCTGTGTCCCGTCCTGTCGACACAAACTACAAAAAAAACAAACAAAAAAATGGATCAATTTACAGAGCTTCCACACTGAACAGAAACCGATCAGCCAATTATTATTATTTTTTTTAAATAGTTTTCTTAAAGGGATAGTGGCGTTTGGTGTTTTAAAGGTTAGTTCAGATTCACTGAAGTTGCAGAATAACACAAACTAACTGATCGAGGCAGCGGTAGACCAGCAACTCCCATGTTCTGCACAGTAAAATTACTGTTTTTATCAGCAGAGTCTGGTGGCTTTGAAGACAGCAAAGATAACAGCTTCAATTTCCCGTTGGAAATGGCTGTCTGATGGTGAGGTTGAGTGGTGAAAATATTTTAACCAACTTTAACTGATTTTTTTGGTGTCTAAAATCTGTTAAACTGCTGCCTCCGTCAACAGCAGTACATCACTTTGCTGCTGTACTCCTGTCTGTTTGTCCAAACTCCATCTACTGTGGTAATACACCGACTGAAGCCTGGGCCAGACCGGCGTGAGGAGCGAACGGCGGCTGCGTGATTCACGCGTCCCTCGTTCACACCTGCTGAGTGTCAGATGTGTCCCTGCTGCTGCACTTTCTACACAGAGTTTGACTTTCACAACGACTATTTCCTTTCCTTATAATTGTCATTTATATCCATTTTAAAACAGAGGTCAAGAAAAGTGTTGTAATTTGTATATAAATGTAATAGTCCACAATTAAATATATTCATTCATGGAGCCCTGTTAGTCACCACATGTTCTACAACACTGACTGGCACATATTTCAGAATAAAAGCCTGGTTAACAAATGAAGGAAAAAAAATGAGGGGTTTTATTTTGAAATGAAAGCAGGAAGAGTCTTTTTTCCTGTCTGTGACATTTTCTACGGATTCAGACATTGAAAGTGTAGTAATGTAGCTGATATGATGTCAGTACACAGTCAGAAGATCACCTTCCCTGTCTGTTGCTGCTGTGAAACACGCAGCTTGTGTCAAAAATAGGCGAGACCTCGAATCTCTAGAAGAGATGCAGTGAGCCGTCTCATGTGGCGGCTCTAACCTGTCAACATGGACGCCGGAATAAAAGAAAAGGGTAACGCAGCCGCCACGCGCTCCTCATGCAGCTGGTCTGGCTCTGATTTAAGTACCTCATTCAACCACACTGAGAAACACCCAAACTATCCCTTTAAGAGACCTTTTAAAGGACCTACCTTGCAATTTGGTCGACAATCTGGGGAAAAAAAGAAAGAAAGACAATGAAGTTAGTATCCTTATGAAGAGTAATGGACATGTGGAACAATTCATCTGATCCAGACCTCTCATCATGTTACAGTACTAATGACGCCTGATCACTAGCAGGGCTGGACTGTCATCCACTCATCTTCATCACTGACACACACTTCCTCCATGTGAGTTCCTGTTAATCATGAAGCTCCTCCTAGATGTCGACACTACTGCACCAAAAATCTCTGTTACTTTTGCACATTTGGCAGCATCCGCCTCTAGATTTTTTTTAGTATTTGGCTTGTAACTTCTCTGGACCTTGCACTTTGTTTTAAATTATGAATTAAATTCTGCCCAGAGGTGCAACACCCACCAGGACAATGACCAGTATGCCAGATTACCAGTGCTGATCACTAGAGACGATAACGGCTAATACCGTGATTGATGAACGCAGCTGGTCCCAGCCAGAGCTGCGCACAGTTCTTGCGGGTTGAGTACATGACGCTGAAGTCATTCTCGCCATGCCGGAGCAGCATGTTTTCCTCGCTCTCTGAAAGCTCAGCGATACATCCCACCAGGTACTCGATCTTGTCATTTCTTTTCCTGTAAAACAACACAGACGTAGAAAGGCTGCTTTACCTTGTGTCAAAGCGTTTCTGTGCATACAGTATATAGCTGCCTGTATTTACTATTTTCAGTTTCACAGCATAAGAGACGCTTGTCTTTTATAGCCTGTTGCCTTTTTGGAAAGTGTTCATGCAATGTAATACACAAGTGAAATATTTTTTATTTTTATAATACAATAATTTAAGTTGCCAGTGGACAAAATGCTACCCCAGTCCCCAGCAGGTTGAATGTGTCTCTTTGACACCTACACCATTGCCTTTTCAAAATATATGACAAGAAATGGATCCTTATGCATTTGTTTTTATTGTTGTTGTACAGAACTCAGACCAAGTCGTGACTCCTAAACTGGGTATGAACTGAACCATGACTTCTGTGTACCCTTACACTCGTAGTGCAGGCTAATGCGGTTAATACTCATGCATCAAACTACTGAAAGACATGATAAAGACGTTTAAACACAGATAACGTTAGAGCAGTTTAATGCATTTAGTGAGTGGGAGCTAATGGGATTAGCGTGTTGTCTACTGGTGCTGTTATAATCAGAAATAACAGGTGTCAGCATGTCCTCACCATTCCTTTGTTGCCACAATTTTGGCTCCATTTTGCTCTGATGAATAGCGATTACAAGGAAGAATCTCAAACCCGCTGTCTGTGGCGAACATCCGCAGATACACAAAAACCTGTGCACAGCATAAAGTTAGTCATCTGATTGTGATGCTAGAAGAAAAACAGGGGGATCTTAGATAATGTTCTTTACATGTTGCTTGAAGAGCTTTTCTTGAGCTTTCGTCTTATGGAGAAAGAGATTTCGGGACCAGTCTCCGGTTGTCAGAGCTCTGAAAGCTTTCTCCAAGTTGTCGTGTTTCTTAAAGCGCTCGATGATTTCCTTCAGCTCCTCTTGCCTTCCCTTAATTGGTCGAAATCTGCGAGGACACGTTAATGGGACAAAACAAAGGGAATACAAAGATCAGACATTAAATACATCCATCCACATCAGTAAGAATGATTTTATATGACTAAGAAGAGGCAGCAGGACCATTAAATCCACACTGATTAATCTGCTGACCTGGTGTTCATTTTGTGAGTTTGAAAGCCCAGATATGGATCCAGGATGAGGCTCGTGGTCAGGTCATCATTCTCACACAACTCCTTGGCCGTCATACCTGAGGAGGGCACATAGCGCCTCTCTGCCTCCAGACTGGCTGCATTAAACCCTGTAAACACAACAGACTGTTAGTGAGTGTGACTGATGACGAAAGATCTGGCTGACGATACACCTATCTCCAGGTTCAATACTACCAAAATATTTTAAGTACTGCAATTCTATTTCTCATTTTTTGTTAACTTTTTTAACACTAGACCAAGGGGGGGGGGGGGGGGGGGGGGAGTTGACTCATACACTTCTAGGGACTTTTACTTTGGAGAATCTCTAAATTAATACAGTAAAAATGTTTGAATTTCAGCATTAGGGAAATGTTCCAGTTCCCATTGTTAACACCTGATTTTGAAAACCACACAGTCCCAGGTGTCTACTTCCTCTAACTTCTCCAAGGTGGTCTGTAGCTCTCCGTCACCTCTGTTCTCTTTATCCATCCACGTTCAGCTCCATCGGGGCTGTTTGAATGTATTTAACATAAATGTCAGTATATGGCGCTCTACAGTCGTAGCGTCGGCCCGTTGGACCACGGAGACGAGAGCAACGGCCGGCCGGACCGCACGTTACCACCGTACGATAACGTTTCCTGTCTGTGACGGAGTTAGCGTGCAGCTTTAGCCGTGATGTCTAGCTCTGCTTTTCCTGCAATGTGTGAAACCCAAAGTGTTTCCATCCTTTACTGGATGTGTAGTGTTTACCACGCTGGATTTAACATGGAGGGTGGAGGTCGCATCCACGCTGACCCTCCAACTGCTTTGCGAATCTGCTTGCTGCAGTTTGTTTTGGTTGATAGAAATGGAGCGGATATAACATCACGTCACTCAGACTACAACAATAAAAGCAGTAACTTCCTTCTACCTCCACATAGACTCAAATAAAGCAGATATATTGTTTCTGGCATTACAAAAGTCTATTTCCAAGTCCCACCTCTACAGAATCAATCTATACATTTGTGAACATTAACACATTAAACTCACTGCGGCTACATCTTCGGTTTCTGTTTCTGTTGTGGCGGAGGGACGCCCGCTGTGAGTGCTGAGAGCGAGTCTGGCTCACAGGTTGCTCGCTGGTCAACTTGTTTCCGTGTCGTCTGCCATTTAATACCATGTTCTTGGATTCGCCCAGCCACTTCATGCCCACAAGCCCCCTGGTCCAGTTGCATTTAGTCTCCTAGATGAAGAAACACTCTTGAGTGGGGAAGACTGGGGTCTAGAGTTTGAAACCTGGAGGCAGAGCAGAAACAACAAACATTACTAGATGCCAAGAAACCTAATTAGTTTGCACAGACTGAGGAAACACACAGGTGGATATGGTTCCAGCTCAAAGACTGCCAAGACAAAACATGCATCAATCTAACAAAATGTCTTCACAGTGCATCAGAGGACAAGAAACTTAACTTCTCGATTGATTAGGACTACTACAATTATTTGCTCTGTTCACATTTACTAGATTGCATCTTGGTTGTGATCGTCAGTGGAGCAGCTTTACATATATCATGGCTGTCAAAGTTAATGAGATACCAATGCAAATTTTTTTTAACAGTACTAATTTCTTTAACGCATTCACACAATCAGTCTTTCAGAGGTTGTAGAGGCTCAGTGTTTAAGCCAGAGCAAAGATAGTGGTATCATATGAAATTAGAAATCTAAACAATCCAACCAGGTCATACCAGCTTGACCAACTGACCTCCAGATGTGTGAATGTAAATGGGTTCTCTGGGTCCCCACCAGTCTCCCCTTTACAGACATGCCCACTTTATGATAGTCCCAGTCAGTCTGGATCAAGTCATGGTCAAGTCAACACTCTGACACACTGACAGCTGTTGTTGCCTGTTGGGCTGCAGTTTGCCATGTTCTGATTGGAGCAGATTTTTGATGCTAAAGTCAGAACCTGGGAGGGTTTCTGGACAATATCTGTCATTGTTTTGCATTATTCATTGATTTCCAACAATAAATATATACATACATTTGCATAAAGCAGCATATTTGTCCACTCACGTTGATAAGAGGATTAAATACCTGACAAATCTTCCTTCAAGGTACATTTTGAACAAAAAAAAAAAGTGTGATGAATTTGTGATTAATCACAATTTAATGTAATCGATTGACAGCCCTAGTTTTTCATTCTTGCTGCTATGTAATCCAAAAAATTTTGCTTTGTCAAGAAACTGTTCTTGTGATGCCAATAAATTGCTGTTTTTACATTTAAATGGTAAATGACTTGCATATATATAGCACCTTTCTAGTCTTCTGACCACTAAAAGGTTGGAAGACATTCACACCGATGGCTCTGCCTTCAGGAGCAATTTGTGCTTAAGTGTCTTGCTCTAGCATTTTGCCATGTTAAGATTTCAACATATCTTTTATGCTTAAGTCAGTACCCGTGAGGGCTTCTGGACAATATCCGACAATGTTTTGTGTTACTATTTGCATAATGCAGCATATTTGTGCACTCTCATTAAATACTTAATGTCTAAAGTCTCCCTTTAAGGTATATTCTGAGGAGAAAAAATGTGCAATCAATCACAATTCAACTATGAACAATCATGCAATAGTTACAATTAAATAGATTGCACCAAAAAGCCTTAAGGCCACATTCAGAGACAGTCAGGGACTCATTCACACATGTAGTGTAGTGAACACAAATATATCTCCGACCATTCATTCAGTTCATTCAGTCTCCACATCTGTCACAAGGCGTTACATTAACACACATTTTCTGGACTGCTTTCTTTGGACATTGAACATCTTTATACTTCGTACTGTTATAACAATTAGCACAACCTACACAAAACTGTGCAGCTCTCTCAGACACCCTGACGTTGGTTTTATTCATGTGTCAATAAAGGATTTTTAATTCACAATCAGAGTGCCTTGGATGGTTTCCAGACTGCCATCCTATACCAAGGACTTCCTTTCAGAGTATGCTGGGCAGTCACTGTTTTTCATTGTTATTCGACTTGGTGCCCCATCCTTGAAGAGCAATATAATAAGAGCACAATATTTTTTGCATTTTATTCATGTTTCCTGACTGCAGTAATTTCTTTCATCTTTTACTTTCTCTTATTATGTTTATTGTTATGAAACCAAACACCAAAGCTAATCCCTTGTATGTGTAAACCTACTTGGGCACTAAAACAGATTCTGTACTCAAACAACAACAAAGGGTCTATCTGAGGTCCCAGTCAGTCACAGCCAACACCCAGTGAAACCATTAAAACCTGCAACCTGTAACCAGCATCAGTCAGTTCACCCAGTGGTAGACACAGTGGTTCACACTGTGGGAGGTTTAAGCAGTGGTGGAATATAACAAAGTACTGGGCCTGTCCTGAATACCAGTTTTTGGGCTCATAACTAATGATAATTAACTCTGAATATGAATAATAAGTAATGTTGTGGGATTATTCCTTATATTCCTTATTATTTTTTAGAATTTATCACCAATTGATCAATCTATTTTGGGATATATACATTACATACTTTTGAACTTTAAAAAAAAAAAAAACCCTGAAGCATTCAAATATTGATTTGATTTGGTTGATTGCTACGGTTTAAGTACATTTACCCGAATTGTACTTTACTTGAGTATTTCCATTAGCTGCTACTTTATACTACATTTAAGAGGGAAATTAATGCCATTTTTTACTCCACTACATTTACACTAAAACTTTAGTTACTTTGGAGATTTAGATTACTGATACAAAACATAAATAAACTTTTATCAACCTTTATTGTAACGGTATATTATACATTGTGTCCTTTCTTTCTGTACCTATTTTCTTGTACTTATTTCTTAAACTTTCCTTGTACACAGCTCAGAGCAAAAGATAAAGGAAGAATTTCATTGTACAAGTAAACTTACTTTAACTGACAACATCTGGCACATTAAGTTAATGGAATATACACAAGTTATAATATATTAATATAGATTAAGCCACCCAGAGGTATAAATAAGATTTAAAATTAGCTCCATCTTTACTAGCCGCAACATCAAAGTGATGCAGCAGTAATTATAATCCAGCAATGAAATACATAAGATTCTGAAATGGGTCATCCTGCATAATGAATACCTTTACTTTTGATATTTCACATATATTTTGATGTTAATACTACTGTACTTTTAGTTTAAGTTTCTGAATGCAAAAACAATGTTTGCAATTTAATCTTTTTTATTTTTTTGCAGTGTGGTATTACTACTTTTACTGAAGTACATCTCCCACCACTAGGTTTAAAAACACAAAGGAGAGCAGTATTAAATGATCCTGCAGCGCCGCTTGGTGGTAACCCCAAATATCACACTGGCTTACTGTCAAGTGCAAACTAACGTCTTTGGTTCATCACACATGCACATAAACTATCTCTTTGTTAATTTATGGATCATAAAATCACGACCACATTCAGAATCGCATCATACACTATTTTCAATTCCGTCATACGAATCAATGTGGTTTCCACATACTTGCGTACCAGGGAGCATCATCTCATTTCTAATGATGCATTTAAAAAAGGGCTTCGCATTTTTAGCCTAGATGCTAACGTTAGCTTCACTAAAACCACCACGGGGATCAGGGGAGGCAGTGGAAAACCCGGAAGGCCACACACACACACACACACACACACACACACACACACACACACACACACACACACGCGACAGCTGAGGCCGAGATTGTACCAGAGTTATCAATACAGCTCTGCATTGTTTGCTAACTGTCGTCTCCTCCACCCACTCCGTTAGCATGGAGCTAAGCACAGAAAGGCGATGCCGGGGAGGGATGTACGGCCGTGCGGCTGCTGCTGCTGCTTAGCTTGCAGCAAACGCCGGCAACATGCCACGGCGAGTTAACGCTGCCCACCAACCTTAAAAACATCATCCCATACTTCAGCACAAAGAGGGGAACAGCATAGCACCGGAGGGGTGGTGATATTTAACGATATTACACCATAATACATTCACTCCACATCTCAAGAAATGCTCCATGGAGCATGCTAACACCCAACTAATACACCCATACAGGCCTACGTTTACTTAAACGTACCTACTTGTATTAAGGGGGCAGATATTGTGAATTATAACAGTATTGCACTTGTTAGTTAATGTTAGCTAGCATCAAACTTAAACTTCAGCAGGCTAACTTAGCTTCCATCGGCTAGCACTCAACAACACAGTCGTTAATAACACAACACCGTTATATTTTTCCCATTAATGATATGATAGGCATCAAATATTAGACGAAAATAGCACATAGTTAGCGGCACACATGCCCCGGTACGTTACCTGCAAACCCCTGGACCACAGCAGGCTAACAGCGTTAGCTTGGGCTGTTTGATGTGGAAGCCATTAGCTAGTTAGCTTCACAGGCTAAATCTATCGTTTGTAGGCGAATTAAAAGTTGGTTTGTGAGTCGATACCCGTGTAGACAGGGCCCGTGGTAGTCTTCAGATCAAGCAGATTGAGCAGAGGCTGGGTGCAGGCATTATTTATCACGGTAGATGGCAGTTAAATAGCTGAAAGCATTTTCACGCGTTGGGAGCGTTTAAATGTCTCGAGTCGGCAGCTGAAGCAGAGCAAACACACGATACTCACAGCGGTGACTCTGTAGAAACATTCACGAAATATGACTCCTTCAAACTAATCCAAATTTGGCACGACACCCTAAACGAAAATATCACAGGAAACACATTTTTTTTTTTTTAGAAACTAACATTAAAATTCAAGATGGCGGAGAGAGGGAGAGAGAAAGGCGCAGCACAGCCATCCCCGAGAGAAAGTAGATCCAACGAATAACGCAGCAGTTGTCGTCCGTCGGGACCAAAATGAGGAACCGTTCTCGAGGATACAGTCTGAAACTTTAAAAGTCAAAGTGCTGTCGACTTTTTCTAGCTTTCTGTTACAGAAAAACACATGTCGAAAATCGTTATCTTAGTTTGTGCCAGTACTTGTCGGATGTACACAAAAGTAGTGCTGCATAAACAAACCTCTTTACGCTTCCTAAAGAATCCAACGGTAGTGGGCAGACACCAGCGAGGTTCTACCGGCCCCGTTCCACGCAGAACCTCAGCAGAACGAGTGGACTTAGAACCACATCTCAGCCTCCTGACTTCTTCATGAATGTTGTTCTAGCGCTGAGACATCCATCCTCTCATCTGTTCATGTGTAGAGAAACTGTTCCTCAGTTCTCCATAGAACCAGACGATGTTCCAGCATCACTTATTTATTCTTTGACATTAACTTAATGACTTTGTTTGTTTGTTATTAAAGAGAATAATCACACAGTATTCATTTAAAGACCCCGTTTTTATAGACGCCATTCTTGCTGTTAGAACACAATATTAATAATAATAATGATGATAATACTACTACTACTACTCCTACTACTACTACTACTACTAATAATAATTATTATTATTGCTTAGCAATCATGTACTCATAATAATAATAAAATAACATTATTATTATTGTTGTTGTTATGATTATTGTTATTATAAATAACAATAATAATAAGTGAAGTACAAAAGTATTAGTATCAAAATATGGTTAAAGTACCAAAAGTAAAAATACTCATCATGCAGAACAAGAGTCATGCATTCAATATTTAACTTCAAAGTACAAAAGAAGAAACTTAAAACTACAGATATTTAACTTTGTTGGTCCAAATGAAAGTAGTAAATATTTATAGAACATATACAGTTTATTTTTAATTATGATTTCCAATCAGATGAAAACATACAAACCTTTAAGCTTTTTTTTGTTACGTGTCCGCTGGTGTCTGAATATGTTTTTTTTAATACAACACTAAATTTGTTTGGGTGTTAAATAAAAGACTTGAAAACATCAAATAATTTGATCCATAAAATCTGTGATCTAATATGATAAAATCTGGAGCCTTTTCATTTCATCTTTCTTTTTACTGTTTGATATTGAAATTGAAGTGTCTTTGTTTGTCTTTGTCTTGTGTGTCACACTTTTTCCACCCTGCACTGTGGATGTTTACATGTTGTGTTCAATAAAAACATGAAAACATAGAATTTTTGTGCGGTATTAGTTTAAGCAAACTGTGTTTGTCTATTGTTGTGACGATGAAGGTCAGAACATATTTTATGACCAATTTATGCAGAAATCCAAGTAAACCAAGTATTTTTGTCTGCCTGTGTCTATTGCTGTGCACTTCTTAGTATTATACCTGGTCTGAAGGTGTGGTTGACGTTCAGATTGTAAAACCCTTTAAGGAAAATTGGTGATTTGTTATTTTAACTATATAAACACAATAGATTTCCGAGGGCTGTGTGACTCTCTCTCAGATAGATTACATTAAATTATATTAAAATACTGTTGAACCAGCATTATTAATATTATTTCAGTTAGTAGCTACTGTTGTGTTTTAAATGCTGATTGTGTCTGTTTGTGTCAGAGATGGAGGAAATATTCAGAAATGTAATATAATATTCATAACTACTTTTAACTAACGACTTTTGTCTTAATGTTTTGTTCATTTATTGTTATTTTCATTTTGTGTGTATTTCATCTGTACAAGCGCTTTGTAACTGTTTAAAAAGGTGTTATACAAATAAAGATTATAATGTTTGCATTAGCATATATAAACTTAGCTTATTATGAGTCCTTCATATCTACATAAGGAGCAGGTCCCCTTCATGGAGTCCACCATGTTGCTCCTCCATGTTTCTGCAGTAGCTCAGAACCAAACCAGAATCTGGCTCTAAAGAGAGGCTTTCACATTTTTACGTTACCTGAAGGCCTCACGTTGGTGAAACTGTGACAACGTGAACCCCCAGCTGCTGTCTGACCTCTGTTGCTCCTAAAGTGGTTGTATTATGGTCAGACTGACCTCCGAGTGAGAAGAAGAAGAAGAAGATAGTCCTTTATTAGTCCCACGAGGGGAAATTCAATTTTTTCACTCTGTTGTTAACTTATACACGGTACATGCAGACCTGAACACACACATGCACAAACATGCAACAATGGAGAGGTGTCAGAGTGAGGGGGCTGCTCCTGACAAGCGCCCCGAGCAGTTGGGGGTTTGGTGCCTTGCTCAGGGGCACCTCGGCAGTGCCCAAGAGGTAACTGGCACCTCTCCAGCTACCAGTTCACACTCAGTTCTTGGTCCATGTCGGGACTTGAACCGGTGACCCTCCGGTTCCCAAGCCAACTCCCTACAGACTGAGCTACTGCCGCCCCCGAGTGAAGCCAACGGCTCAAATTACCACCATCTTGGAAAGAGAGGAGTGAGAGGAAGGGTACTCCGTTGGCTGCAATCTGCAACCACATCTGTGCCGACCTGTGTCGATGTCAGGTGAACACAATGACGCCGATTATTTCCACAACACTGATAACTAAGTGGAGGAAACTTCAGTATCCTGGAGCGCTGCCCAGAAATCAGCTGCAGAAGCCTGAACTTGGTGGGCGTAGAGATCCGCCTTTCTTTGCACGACGTCCTCTACAGAGAGCTTTTCAATGTGTGGGCGGCTGCATCACCTCCTGCATGTGTGAGGAAGCCAGTTACCATGACGACCACCTAAACACCCCTGACCTTCTCTGTGATGAAGGTGTGAGCCGAGCTGGAAGTCTGCCCAGTCAGGCTTCTTAATATTCATCTGTACAGTGCAAATAATGTGTGACGAGGCTGGTGGGAACAGCATCACCTCAGGTAACATCATCTTTAAAATCACCTTAATATATGGCTGAATTTTTTTTTTTTGAATAACGCTCAGAATTGTAGCAGCTAGCCTCTCGCCTGTAGCAGCAGTGAGCAGCAGGCTACTGAGGTCTTGCTGTTTTCTAACTCCACACCTCCAGATTGTTTTTATATTCAAACTTCACATCACTTGAGGACTTTAATCAGACTTCTCTCAGCTCCGTCTGGAGATTCTTCTACAGTACCACATCTATGAAGAGGACCTATTATACTTTTGTGCCTTTTCCCTTTCCTTCAGTGTGTTATACAGTTTTTCGTGCATGTAAAATGTCTACAAAGTTTCAAAGTCCACAACAAAGCTAGTTATTCACAGAAACGCTGCTCCTGAACTGCCTGAAACGTCTCTATCTGCATAATTACCTGCCTAGCGAGCAGCTTGGTACACCTTCAAATGAAGCTAGTTAGAGGAAAGCCAACGAGAAGAGAAGAAAAGAGACTAAACTCTACCAACAGCCACTCGATGACTTTGTGGTAGTGCTGCTGCCATTTTGGACTGAAAACAGCGATGAGTCTGTGTCCATGGATGTATAAAGAGACCTCTATAAATCAGAGGAACTTTCTTTCTTTTAAGGTAAATTAACTTGGACTGCACGGTGCTGCAGTGGTTAACACCATCGCCTCACAGCAAGAGGGTCGCAAGTTCATATCCAGCTTGGGGTCCTTCTGGGTTTGCATGTTCTCCCTGCGTTAGTGTGTTAGTGTGGGTTTTCTCCAGGTTCTCCGGCTTCCTCCCACAGTCCAAAGACATGCAGGTTAACCGACGACTCTAAATGTCCTGTAGGCGTGAATGTGAGTGTGAATGGTTGTCTGTGTCTCTGTGTCCTGTGATGGACTGGAGACCTGTCCAGGGTGAACCCGCCTTTGGCCAATGCCAGCTGGGATCGGCTCCAGCCCCCCCGCCCTGCTGCAGAACCCAAGTAGACTTGAGCCTGAGGTCAGGAACTGATGGCCGGACAGGATCAGGATCTTCTGGTAGAGAGCAGGATTCATGGTTCCATCAGTTACGGCGAGTGGTCCAGGTCCTGAAGCAGCAGAGCAGACCCAGACCACCACACCACCACCACCATGTTTCACTGTTGGTACGATGTTGTTTTTCTGAAATGCTGTGTTAGTTTTCCTCCAGATGTAACGGGACGCACATCTTCCAGAAAGTTCAACCTTTGTCTCGTCGGTCCACAGGACATTTTCCCAAAAGTCTTCAGATCATTAAGATGTTTTTTGACAAATGTGAGACGAGCCTTTGTGTAGTTTTTGGTCAGCAGTGGTTTTCTCGTTGGATCTCTCCCATGATGCCGTTGTTGCTCGGTCTCTGTCTTATTGCTGAATCCTGGACTCTGACCTTAACTGAGGCAGTGAGGCCTGCAGTTCTGTAGATGTGGTTCTGGTTCTGTTGGGACCTCCTGGATGAGGCGTCGATGAGCTCTTGGAGTCATTCTGGTCGGCCGGCCACTCCTGGGAAGGTTCACCGCTGTTCCAGGTTTCTCCATCTGTGGATAATGAATCTCACCGTGGATCGCTGGAGTCCCACAGCCTTAGAAATGGCTCTGTAACCTTTCCAGACTGATAGATGTCACTGACTTTGTTTCTCATCTGTTCTTGAATTTCTTTAGATCGCAGCATGTGTTGCTTTTTAAGATCTTTTAGCCTCCTTCACTTTGTCAGACAGGTTTTATTGAAGTGATTTCTAGATTCAACATTGATTGAAATTGAACTCAACTTTCCAAACAAATTGTGGTTAATCACAGTTATGTCCTGATTTAACACGGGGAGAATTACTTTTTCACATAGGGCCACGAAGGTTTGGATAGTTTTATTCTCTTAATAAATAAAATCATCATTTAAAAACTGCATTTTCTATTTACTCAGGTTATCTTTGTCTAATATTAAAATTTGTTTGACGATCTGAAACATTTAAGTGTGACAAATACCAAAAAATATAAGAAATCATGAAGGAGGCAAGTACGTTTTTTCACAGCACTGTATATGTAGAAAAAGAATACTCAATGCAATATTTGTTAAAAAAAAAGTGTTAATTTTTCATTCAAACACCAAAATGTATGAACTGTTGCATCGATTAAGAGTATTAATTATATATAGCCAATTATTTCTAGTTAAATTTGAATAATTCTGATTTATTACTGAACTCTCAGCAAACAGGATTTATCTGCTTTTTGAGATTTAATTTCACAGTTGAGTATGTTAAAGGTTGTTCCTCAGGTTTAAATGATTTACTGAGCAGCTGCAGTGAAAATGTGCCGTCTGTTAGAGTCAAGACACTGTTGAAGGAGGGAGATCGGACCGGAGTTTGTGGTGGTGTGGAGAGTTTTTAGGTCCTCTAGGTCAGTCATGACTTGATGCAGTTCTGCTTTTTATACAAAATATTTAATGAAAATCTCAGCCAGTCATATACAACTCTACAAAAGTATAAACGGTTCAAAAACTCAGCAGATTAGGAACAAAAAGGACCTAAACAGCCCAAACTGAAGTCCTGTAGTCCAACAGGTCAGTCTAGCATCACAGCCTTGTACGAGAACACAGTATTAATCACATTTAGCTGTCACAGGTTTGGCAATTGCTTCTAGTATTTTGTCAGATATTATGTATAAGTACACTGAAAAAAAAAAACACCTTGTTGTTAGAATAATCCAAAAATTACGCTAAATTCAAAACTAGCGCTGGATTTCGTACCAAAAGCTAGAATCATATTTCAGGTTTAGTTTTCTTATTCTTTGATTGAGAAGTTCCTGATTTAAATCAAACATTTTACCAATATAAGACTGTATGACCCTGTTTACTGGCATTAACATGCATCCGGGGCGATTGGATCACAAGCAGACGGCTCTAAATACAAACCACCAGGACGCATCAGGATCCGAGGCGGTCTGGTGCGACACATTTGATCAGGTATCCTTTGTAAACGCTGTGCGTACCCCATCAGGACGTAACAGCAGAACATGCCATCATTCCTCCTTTATGTCCAGTTGGACGCTGAATTCAAACAGCAACAAAGTGTGACAATTTTCTGCTGCAGAGATGTATTCATGCATTTCAGGCGTCACAGGAGACACAGGATCTGTTTACTGACTGGCTGCACTTTGTCTCTTAAAGTTCAACTTTTCCAAATTTTTGATTGCCTGAATCAAACAGCAGCAGCTCGCTGAGATCGAGAGAGGCCACCTCAGCTTTTCATAGACTTCGCAAGGCAGCTCGCCACAGGCTGCACTTAACCGCTAAGCTGGCTTTGTCCACAAGATATACACCAATCAGCCATAACATTAACAACATCAGCAGCGGTGAGCTATGGCTGAGCGGTGTACTATGAGTACACCTGCATTGTTTTCATTTCTTCTTCTATTACTGTCATTTCTAACAGACTAGACACAGGAAGTGCAGCGCTGCATCCCGCTGCTTAAAAACAACAGCGCATTTGTTCTTTGCTAACAGAAATGATATTAGCATACAGGCCAGGGAAGTGAGATCACAAGAGGTCACTGAGACGCATCCGAATACCAGGCGTGAACTGATGTACTGTGAGGGGTCCGCTTGTGATCCGATACCCCATGTTAATACCAGGTGTGAACAAGGCCCATTGTTGTTTTGTGTTTATATTTATTCATTTGAAAGCTTCGCTGTAACGGTGCTACTGTCAGAACATTTCAAACCTATTTAGAACTGGACACAAGTCAAACTACTGTCTATGTTCTCACCCCCTCCACTGGTAAACTGCCTGACAAGCTGATTTACTGAGTGTATTTAGTTCAGTTTAGTTTGTATCAAAAGGTGACACAGATATATACAAAAAAGAAAGATAAAAATACAAAATGGACCAAAGATCAGGAAGTACACGATGTAGTTTGGTGTCACTGAGCTGCACACTTTATGAAGGGAACCTCTCTGAGCTCATCCTGCTGCGCTGTGAACCCGGATGTATTGATTCTTGGTAGCTCTATGATGACCGAGTGTCACATGAACGCATCACGTCCAGGTCAGTGATGGGAGTGCATTTAATCATTCATCACCGGTGCTTCGTCAGTTCTCCACCTCCTCCTCCTCGCCGTCGTTCTCAGCTTCAGGTTCTTCCTCCATGCGCTCCTCTTCCTCCTCTTCCTCCTCACGGCTCTTATCGTTCTCAGAGTCGGGCTTCTTCTCTTTGTCTTTACGTTTCTGCTCAGACACCTCCTTCTTTCCTTTCTGGCCCTTCTTGTACACTGTAGAGGAACACACATGTTAATTAACATCTTCATCATCAGCGCTGTCCTTTGTTGTACACATGTTCAGAATTACAGATGTGTTTTACAACAGCAGCACAGTAGCTCACACTGCGTTTTGAGGTCACAATCAGACAAAAACTGAACTAGAATAGGGATGTCACGGTGAGGAAATTTCCCCACCAGTTAGTAAACTTGTGACAACACTGGTGTTACCAATTACATCGGACATTTTACAAGAAACAATGACGGTCAATATCAGCAGAGAGTTTACTCTGATCTTTTATGTTGGATGGTTGTGTGTCTGGCCTCTATGCAGGTTTCCACGCGGCACCATGCTCATCCTCCACACGGTAATTCCCTCCTTAACGTTACGGTTCGCTTATAGCATTGGGTTTAAATCCAAAATATTACCAAAAATTAGCAACATCTGTGGCATTGAGCTGTGTGACAAAACAGCACATGTTAGAGTGTCCTTTTCTTGTGACCAGTCTAAGGCACATCTGTGCAATAACCATGCTGTCTAATCAGCATCTTGAGAGAAATAGGCCTTTTGTATAAGTAAAAAAAGTCTTAGATCTTTGACGTCAGCACATAAAAAATGGTGGCAAAAACAAATGTGTTGCATTTATATTTTTGTTCAGTGTACATCTATGGAAATAAAACTGATGCATTATATTCACCAGAAGTATAAAACATTTACACGTCCCTGCTGATTCGGACGAAAAAACACCAACACGTGCAGAATAGAAAAACGAAGCTGACAGACGACGGCCCCAAACTGTCCAACGGCCGACTATCGGCCTGGTGCATCAGGACCTTTACAGAAATAATACAAGTTCAATCTAAAAGGACGCTGCTTATGGAAAAGTGACTCCGGACTGACGTAGAAAATGATGTAACGAGGTGAGTGGGTTAGGGAAACGTGTTGTAGATGAAATTCAAATCAAAGTCAGTGACAGCTTAACACTTTTGTCTTTGTGTCACACTCCTTTAAAACTGTTGAACTGACCTTCCAGAGCTTCTCTGAGAGGCTCCAGGAATCTCTCAAACTCCATCTCCTCCATCGCAGCCAAAACGTCTCCTGCGTTCAGAGTTTTCCGTTTGGCTTTCATAGCAAAGTTGTTTGCACTGTGACAAGATAAAGAGAAAACAAATAAATAAAAAAACAGTTTTATTGAATTAGTGGTATACTATGAAGGACAGAACCTGCCAAAATAAAAAATAAATGCATGAATAATAAATAAATGACATAGCAAAAATAATAATAATAATAATTAAAAATAAATGTAATAAATGTGTACATGTAATTGATAAAATGTGAAAAAAGTATATCTTTTATTTGCTTAATTTATCTTTGCATTAATACCCTTATTTATTTACCATTCTGTATATTTTCCCTTTTTATTAGTTTAAATTGTTTTATTAATTTTGAATTAATTTTCTTTATTTTTCCATTTATTTTTAATTTATATATTTTTTGCATTTATTATGCATAATTTTCCCTTTGTATTTCACCACTTATTTATGTCCCCAAACTTATTTATGTACTCTTCTTTTAATTTCCCCTTTTACTAATTTATTTTTTATTAAAATTCTAATTGTTTTATTAAGTTTTTAATTAATTTTCTTTATTCTTCCATTCATTTTTAATTTTTACATTTTTTTACATTAATTTATTTATGCACAATTTTGCCTTTGTATTTCACCCCTTATTTATTTCTGTATTCTCCTTTGAATTTCCCCTTTTCTTTATTACGTATTTATTCTTAGTGCATTTATTTTTCATTTTTGCATGATTTTTAAAAATGTATTTACTCGTTTATTTTTATTTATTTTTGCATTTATGTTATATCCATTTTCAAATGTATTTATGCATGTATAAATCTATATTTTTTTTAATTCCCTCTGTATTTCACCCTTTGTTTATTCTTTCACTCTGTCCTCCACAGTCTAAGAAAACATTTCACAAATAACATTCAGGTCTTAAACTCAATAGTTGAAGCGCTCTGTAAAAGTTATAAATTGACTCAGACATGCTGCGTTTGAAATGTGTGAATTTTGTGAATCAGCACTCGACTGTTAGGTTTGTTATTCTTACCAGGACGTTGCGTACAACACGAACACGCTGGCAGCTTGAGATATGGCTCTCCTGGCTTCTTTGGACACGTTCACCCCATCTGGGAGCTAACAGCAAAACAAACAGTGTGGAGGAGTTAATCAGAGCTGCATTACAGAAATTCATTTTATCATAAAACACACTCAAACTGAGAATAATTATACTATATTCACTCAGGGACGATCTTCATGCAAGTGGAGAATATTAATAATAATGTTTTTTAATTTATTCATAGAGCATTTTCATGCAACAGATGTAGTTCTTTGCAAATAAACACACACAAGGTAAATAACAATAACATTTGACAAAATAGACAGTAGATAATAAAACACTGAAGTGAAATAAAAAAAAAAGAAATTCAACCATTAAGAAAAAAACTACCAATAATAACACAGAGATTTATAATAATATAATTAAAATCTGTATTATTCTTATAAGCCAAAATAAAACTATTAATTTAATTTGGCTAATAAGTAATGTCTGACTGAAGAACTAGTAAAAGCTCACAAGGAACCTTTTACTAGTACTTTTGATACTATATAAGTACATATTGTAAAATGCTTTTGTACTTTTACATAAGTTAGACAATATTTGGAAGACTTTTACTTGTAACAGAGTACTTTTTTCACCATAGTGCTCATACTTTTACTTCAGTAAAATATCTGAATACTTCTTCCACCACTGGTCACAGGGGACATTTTACTAGTACTTCTGATACTTTTAGTACATATTGTAACAGTAAAGTTAGACAATTAATGGAAGACTTTCACCTGTAACAAAGTATTTCTCCACTGTGGTACTACAACTTTTACTTAAGTAATAGTACTTCTTCCACCACTGGTCACAGGGGATATTTTACTAGTACTTTTAAACTTACAATACAATTTGTTAAATACTTTTGTACTTTTACCCAAGGATGACAATAAATAGAAGAATTGTACTTGTAACAGTATTTTGGAATTGCTGTATTACTACTTTTGCTTAAATAAGATATCTGAGTACTTCTTCCACAACTGGTCAAAGGGGAACTTTTACTAGTACTTTTGAAACTTTACGTGCATTTTGTTAAGTATTTTTATACTTTTACTTAAGTTAAACAATGAATGGAAGACTTTTACTTGTAACAGAGTATTTTTCCCTGTAGTAGTAGTACTTTTACTTTTTTGTCTGTACACTCACCGCCTCCTTGATGATGCGGGTGATCACCGCGTTGGGAAGGTTCAGATCTTCGGGTCTTTCCGCCATTTCTCTCGCCGGTTACCGAGTCCTTCGACTGTAACTGTAACTGTAACTGTAACGCCACCGTCCGTCACAGATAACCGTTACCTCTCGTGTGGTGCTAACCGGTGCTAACAGATTAGCACTGCTGCGTTAGCCTGGAGCTACTAAAGTAGCTAGCTAATGTTAGTATCTAGTTGTTAATGTACCGCGCGTGAAGAAGCCGCTCCGATCGATCGCACCGGTTAGTTTCACTGATCGATTAGTTCAAATCGTCTCAAGTTGCTCGCGTGCCCACCAGAACCGATTTGTTTTGGGACGTTTCCCGCGAACCTTCCAAGCGCGAGCCCTCCTCCGGCTATCATTCAACTCCGACCTCTGACGTGTGCGTGACGTATGACGTAATTACGTAACCCAGAAAATAACGAGATGAAATAAGTAAAAAATAGCAATAAAATAATGTTTATTTCGTTATATTTACAGGTTTATGTTTCAGTGGCGGAAGAAGTGATCAGATACTTTACTTCAGTAAAAGTACAATTAATACCACACTGAGAAAATACCGTTACAAGTAAAAGTCCTGCATTAAAAACTAAATTAATTAATTAATTATTATTAATTTAAGCTTTATCGGCAGAGCAGAGTTGGATTATTAATAAAAATATTAATCAATAAACTATGATATATTACTATAGATTCAGATAGCCAGCAGTATATAAAGTAATTCACATTATTTAGCTCCTCCTTTACCAGATGCTACATTAAAGTTATGAATCAATAATTATAATCCATCTTATATATTATTCCGAATAAGTACTTCTATTTTTGTACTTCTTTTTTTTGTCTGAGTACTTAAGATAAGATAAGATATTCCTTTATTGATCCCACGGTGGGGAAATTCACACATACAGCAAGTGGATAGTGCAATGAAGACAAGAAGCATAGATTTAAAAACAGTATTCATACAAATAAAATAAATTAGTATATACATAATAGAAAAGTAGAAAAGTAAAGCCAGAAATATGTCCATTATATCAATAAATAATTGTACTTCCTCCAATACTGGCCATTACATAAACAGAAAATAACACCATCAAATAAACAAATAGATAAACAGCAATAAATTGTTTACTTAGTCATATTAACAGGTTGATGTTTCAGTGGTGGATAAAGTACAATGACACTGTTACAAGTATAAATAGGAAATGTACTTTAAAAACATCCCCTGTGACTGTTGTACAATTATATAAAAATATCTATTGTTACTCGTGCATTCATGTAAAAGCAGGATTTTACTGTTGCAGTTTGAGCTGGAGCTCATTTTGAACTATAAACTAATTATTTCCTCCATTAATCATTTTTTTAATAATTATTTTTAAAAAGCTCGTTTTTACAGCATTTGTCATTTTTAAAAATCTTAATTTAGTATTTAATGCACATTTTGATTATAATTTAGTCTTTAATGCACATTTTAGATTTAAATTCCTGGACTTTGACGTACATTGTTAGAATAAAATTTAAAGCCCTTCATGCCCTTTTATTTGTCAGCATTCATTGTGTCTTGGCAATATTGTATATGAAAAGTCAAGCTAATGAAGCCTTTTGAACGTCCATAAAAATAAATAAACTAAATATCTGATGCTTTTCCATTATCATTTTTCATAATCATATGCGTTAATCTAAAGCTTTCACTGTACAAACCTGCCAGTATGGCTGAAACAATCATGTTTAACTGCTTTAATCTGGGTGTCTTCATAGAAAACATCATTAAAAGACCTGCAGCCACTGATCAGTGAGTCACATTGAGGCACTGGTTGGTGGAAAAGAGAAAAACGCTGCGACTTCCCTAGTTCACCGTGATCTGTGCAAACAAGGATATTAAATCAAGGTTCAACACAAGGAGTTCAGTTTGTGAACGTTTTATTTGCGTTGTTCGTTTACTCGGATGGACACTCGATTTTGCCGCTGTTGATGTCGTCGATGATATCGTGGGGAGGACGACCATCGATGGAGCAGCCGACCGACTGAGCGGTACCCAGGATCTCTTTGATGGTTCCTGCGGGAGGAAACAAAGATAAACGTTAACCATCATTGGCGATTAGTGTCAAACTAGAAGACGGTTGGCCGAGTTAACTGACAAAACCCAGATGAAATAGTTTAGACTAATTTTGGATGAAATCTGTATTCATTTGATGATTTGTTCCGGACTTTTCGGCACAGAGTTGTCCACTGGTTTTGGGCAGCCCTGTTTCCTAAAGCCGGGTCGATCTGAGCCTCCACTGGATTATACTCCGTCACTCTGACAGACAGGCATAGTGGCGGGAGGCTGAACAGCAAACTATTAATAAGAATATCTGCCCATTAACCACAATAGAGTTAAAGCTACTAACATAGCCAACATTTAGAAAGGAGGCGTTCTGTGCCATTAAAACTGCTCTTACCAGAGAGCTCTCTGGCGATGGAGCGAGGCCTCATGATGCGAGCGACGTTCACAATCTCATCGAAGGTCACACTTCCACTGTGCTTGACTAGAAAAACAATAAAAGAGGGGGATTGAAATGCAATCAGTCCACTTCATTCAGCCGGATTATTGTGCTCTGAAATGGTTTCTACCGAAGGCCACAGTCACTTACTGTTCTTGACCTTCTTCCTGTCACGAGGAGGCTCCTTCAGAGCCTTGATGATCAGAGCAGAAGCAGAGGGAACGACCTCGACCTGCAAAAACAAACAGGGAAGTCATTATCACAAGTCGTCCTCCTCCACAAAGCCGAAGCACCGACGGAGTTAAAGAGGTTTGTGTCGCAGATATTTGAACTATAGCTGTCAATCGATTTAACCATTTAATCGCACTCATCTGTTTTCAGAGGGAGATTTCTCAGGTATTTAACACTGTTAACATGGGAGTGAGCAAATATGCCGCTTCATGCAAATGTATGTTTATTTATCATTGGGAATCATTTAACACAAAACAATGACAAATATTGTCCAGAAACCCTCACAGGTACAACAGCTGTCAGTGTGTCTGTGTGCTGACTTGACTATGACTTGATCCAGACTGACCGGGACTATCATAAAGTGGGCATGTCTGTAAAGGGGAGACTGGTGGGGACCCAGAGAACCCATTTACATCCACACATCTGGAGGTCAGAGGTCAAGGGACCCCTTTGAAAATGACCTCACTAAAATTAAGTTTGGGGCGTCATTCGTCCTTTAGATGGTTGGTATCAATGGATTGCTCAGATTTTCTAGTTTCTCATGATACCAGTATCTTTAATTTAGCTTTAAATCTAAGCCGCTACACACTAAAAATCAAGTTGTGTTAATACATTTAATAAATTAGTGTCTTTAAATTTAATTTGCGTGAGCACATCACGGTCACAGCCCCACTTTAGATGACGTACCGCTGCCTGTCTGTTCTGGATGGTCAGCTTCACGGTGATCCTCAGGCCCTTCCAGTCACCGGTGGCCTTGGCAATGTCGTCACCAACTTTCTTGGGAGACTGATGAGGAAACAGGCGGATCAGCAGACGAAACAGTTGAGATCTAAATGGCTTCACTCAAAGCTAAATGCTTAAACCATAAATATCATCCAGGATAACAGCACATGGGAGACTCAATTTGTGTTCCAGACTTTTCGGCACAGAGCTGTCCACTAGTTTTGGGCAGCCCTGTTTCCTAAAGCCGGGTTGATCTGAGCCTCCACTGGATTATACTCCGTCACTCTGACAGACAGGCATAGTGGCGGGAGGCTGGTGATATTAGTTATTTTCATTTCACACTCACCAGACCCAGAGGTCCGATTTTGGGGGCCAGGGCTGAGGTGGCTCCGACTTCTCCTCCTGTGCACCTCATGTACACTGAGAGACAAGGAGACATAGTACAAGCGGAGTTAAAAATAAATAAATTAATAAAGCTTCATTTGACTCTTTCTTTACACATGTACCCACTATCAACAGATTAGAAACAGGGTTCTCTATAAAGACAGCTTCACAATGAGCAGTGCAGTAATTTACATGTCTACGCTCCTGTAATCTCCACATCTTGTCCTGCAAGACTCCTTTAACGTATTTCACACAGCAACAGTGGAACATAATATACTGTAACCTCAGGATGGGAGAACCAAACACTAACAAATAACCAAAAACTAAAGGAATTTAACTCCAAACGCCACCATCATTGCTACAGAAATGTGATTAACTATGAATTAGTCCCGTAAAGAAACCAATCATTTGAATCGAGCATATTTTAGATGGCTCCTTGTAAAAAAGGGTCCTGCCTCACCCTGAAGCGATTGCTGCCACACCTATTGATCCAGCAAATGCATAATCTCTCATACACTCCTCATTACATATTAAAATTATTTTAAACCAAAGTACCTGTCATCTGTGTTCATATTATTCAGCCTATTTAAATCTGTCAGCCATATCTGGCTGAACATTTAAGCCGATTGTCATGCAACCTAATGACACCCCTGAAACGAAGTTCATAATCATGGTGAGGCTCTATCAGAGATAACATGATTTAAGATAATGTGTGCAGTTTTGATGTTTGAGCTAAAATCCTCGTGTTTTTCCATTTCTGTTTTAAAGGAAGTTTTAAGACAATGAGTCAAAACCTGCAGATGTAAGCCATATCACAACTTTATAGTCTTAAAATTAAAGATATTATTTTTAGTCTAGTGGTCTTGAAATTTTTCCATCAGCTTTGCACTGCTCATGACAATTCATAAATTCAATAACTGACACTCCCATCTTAGTTGAATACACTGCTCAAAAAAACTGAAGGGAGCACTTCTTAATCATAGTCTGACCCAGTCAGTTAAACTTCAGGGATATCAGTCTGTCCATGTAGGAAGCACAGGTGATAGTGAATCACTTTCACCTGTTTTAGTGCAAATGAAAGTGACAACAGGGGCAATGGCGAGGCAACAGCAAGACAACCCCTGAAAAGGGAATGGTTTTACGTGTGGTGGCCACAGACCGTTGCTCTCTCCCGATCCTTCCTGATTGGTTCTTCTCTAGTTCTGTGTTTTGCTAGTGTCCTTGTCTCTACTTGCGTGGTGCGGTACCTGCAGCCCAATCAGGTTGCACAGGTAGCCCAGCTCCTCCAGTATGAAGTCATTATAGTCCTCGTTACACCAGGAGGGCTGGACAGGGCCGTGGAAGGACATCAATCCAGCAGCAGGACCGGTATCTGCTCCTTTGTGTGAGGAGCAACAGGAGGAGCACTGCCAGAGTCCCACAACATGACCTCCAGCAGGCTCCTGGTGTGCAGGTTTCTGACCAAACTGTCAGACTCCATGAGGGTCTGACGTCCTAGTCGGACCTGTGCAGCTCAACTACTGAATGCCAGCGAACACCAAAATTGACAGGGCCCCCATTGGTACTGTGAATAAGCATGAAAGTCTGGAGAGACTGGGGTGAATGTTGTGCCGCCTGTAGTGTTGTTCAGCTTGACTAGTTTAGGGCTAATGAGGGACGTCCCACTACTGATGTTGTCTGGTATTCACCAGTGGAGCTGCAGTGTGCTGGGCTGTGAGCACAGGTCCCACTAGAGGACATCAGGGCCTCATTCCACCCTCGTTAAGTCTGTTGGACAGTTTCGTCAGAAACTTCCACACCAGGAGGCTGCTGGAGGTCATGTTGTGGGACTCTGGCAGTGCTCCTCATGTTCCTCCTCACACAGAGGAGCAGGTACCAGTCCTGCTGTTGGGTTGAGGCCCTTCTACGGCCCGACTACCTAACTTGGTGATATATTGTGATGATCAAGTGTTTCCTTAATGTTTCTGAGCAGTGTATTTTGACACCCAATATCTTCATTAAAGTTAACTGTGGTTCTCACTCCTGCTGCTGGACACCCAGGATACAGCATCCTACAGCTAGTTAACAAAATAAGATGTTTTCATCCAATCAGGAACTGGCAAATACACTAAAAACAACATATGAACTAGACTCAAATTATGATAGGTATAGATAGCATTACCAATGAACCATTAAAAAAATGTTAACATGTGTGTAGAGCAGGTAGTGATTGAAAATGTGCAGTAAGTGGTCTCCATAAACAGGTATATGAAAGTTAAAATAACAGGGATATGATCAATATTTAAACCGAGATAAGCAGTTGAAAGCAATGAGATTCAATTTCTAAATCTAACAGTCCCAAAAACAACTTTCTTGATCCTTTTAAGCTGCTAATTTTGAATAAAAATAACGTTATTTAAACATTAAAATGGCAGGAATCCTTGTACAACTCCTTAATTTTAACCTTTTAATATTGCATATTCTTTTTCAATAAGTCAAATCAATAAGTGACTAAAACTTATTGACTTATTGGTATAAATACTAAAGATGTTCAGTTTATAAGGATTGGAAAAAAGTCAAATCCTGCTATTTGAGGAGGAATCGGCAGATATTTTGCATTCTTGAAAGGTAAATGAAACACTGTAATCAATACCCCCAGATCTCAACATACGAGGCAGTCTATTAAGCTACATCAAATTATTGATAGAGATTATAACTGACTAAATCATTACTTGCATTGTCAAAAATGGTTATTGCATCAGTGAAGCTATCAGTAAAGAGAAAAAAGGGTTTCAATCAAATAGATGAAAACAATCAATGAAACTTCTGGAGATTTTTTCACATTTCCGATGCTAGCTAAACTAGCTAACGCAGCTAGCTAGTACTCATCCCACGTGGAATCACTAGTCCGCCCTGGACACCAGTTTTCCAATCAAACCCATCACAAATCATTCAGTTTTCACCCGATAATATAATTTCAGCATGCAGAAATTAACTCAGACATATTTCCCCCTTTCTGCGTCGCATTTCGTGCCCCATTTCTTTACCGTTTTCTCTACTCCGTTCACAGGCCGGCAGACACGGAGGCAGCCGGGACACAGCGCCTCCATCTTGGCTGTGAACAAGCTTCTGCTTTTATTACCCAGTTGACACTGAAAACATACCAATTTTAATCTCGTTGGGGTCGAATTTGGGAGGCATGCTGCCGCTGTGGTTGTTGAGCTCAGTTCAGCTTGGTTGGTGAGGGTGTCGGATGAACCCGGGCTCGGGACGACCGATAACTGTTGCACCTTCACCGCTAAGAGGAGAAAGAAAGGCCGAGCAGCGGCCGCGGAGAAATTTATAGCTCCGCCAAATATCGCGAGATGTTGGAGTTCAGTTTATGTGACGTCATTCCACTAGATGGGTGGGGTTATTAGAAATAAGGCAGGTTGTGTTTCTAGTACTGACTCATATAATACTGCTGTACTGGCAAAAATGTACTGCTTGTTTTCGACAATAACAAAAGTAAAAAATGTAAATAATTCTATACAATAAAAATTGTCCTAATCTTAAATTTCATTGTCATAATTCCAAATTTAGCCCATATACACCTTTATTTCTAAGATTTGAAAATGAAAGAAAACAGTAAAACGATTTAAAATAAATAAATAAAATTAATTAATTCAAAGATTTCCCCTGGCTCTGACATTGTTTGTCTGTATTAATGACTCATTTGTTTGTATACATTTTGTTTATATGTGCACTATTGCAATAAATAATACTAATAACAAATAATAACATATATACAATGTATGAAAACATATATGTTATATATATTATATATACCTGAAATATAAGAATTTCATATGTATGAATATATATGTATGTTTTCAAGTTATTTCATTTTATTTATACATCTAATACCACACAGAAATTACTACACTACAAGTATATACATATATAATAATAATACTTATTATTATTATTATTATATTATAAAAGGCATTTATTCTGTTATTTTTTTAATCGTTGTTTAACACTTCTTTATTGCAATAGTGCACATATAAACAAGACATATGCAAACATATGAGTCAAACAGATCTGTACTGCACTTAAAACTATGTACATATTATCAAAATTATGTCAAATGTAAATCAAAACAACGTACGAGAGGAATCTGTAAAGTCAGTAGTGTAGGGAGTGGATGTGTGAAAACGTGCTGCATGGATGTCGTGCTGTAAAAACAAGGAAAAAGAACCAGAAACCCAGGAACAAGGTCTGGCGTGTGACGAGGTCTGCCAGTCCTTCAGACTGCTGCCTGCTCTGCCTTTGAAGCAGGGAGCTCACCTGGCCCAGGTGTGTCCATGCTGCTGATCAGGTCTGCAGCCCTGAAGAGAGAAAGCAAACAGCACAGAAGGGCCGTCACAAAGTACAATATAGTAGTATATAAAAATAGAATGTTGCATATAATATCAGTACAGCACATACACAGTAACAATACAATAGAGAAGAGAATACTATTATACTACTGAGTTATCCACATGTTTTCTGCTCCGCACCTCAGCTGCTCGATAAATCCTTTAATTGAAATAATGCACAACAACTGAATTTATTTTTTAAATAAGCACATTCTTCTCAGATTATTTTGACTTTCTCTCATTTTAAACGACTCCCAAATACTTCAGGTGATCATTGATTCTGAACAATCAGAATCACAGTCAATTTACAGTATTTAATTTAATAAACAGAGTGTTTGCACCCTGGCAATATTTGCATATTTGCATGATCTGTTTATATTATGTTTATTTTTTATTTATTAATTTTTTAAAAATATTGTTTTAATTTCTTATGTATATCTTAAAGTGATAGTTCATATTTGTATATTGTTCCTCTTGTTATTTTTCACTGCTTACCGGTTTCTACAAACCAAATCAAATTCCTAGTGTATAGCTGGTGCACCTGGCAATAAATACAGATTCTGGTTCTGGTTCTGCTTCTGGTTCTGGTGTGGTGGGTCATGTTGAGTCGCTTTGTTTACAATCATTGAGTCTCTCTTTTTAAGTATGGAGATTGTTTTATGTGTATTTCGACTTCCACACAGTAAGTTATGTGTAGAGCTATAAGGGACCAGTTTAAGGTAAAGAATGAGAATACCATTAATGATTTCCAGCATGATTTATTATCTATTATCATTCTCAGAAGTTTAAATTCAACAGAATTTATCACGAGTTTGTTTAGTGCATTTGCTGCACAATTCACAAGACAAACAATAATATCACTACAGAGGTATTATTATATAGTGTGTAAGTAACATAATGCAGAGCACTGTGGTTGTGTTGTGTGTTTTTTTTTTTTTTTTTGGTGTTGAAAGTTATTTTGTGAAATTGTTCATGAACTCAGAGGAGAACAAAGTGCTGCATGTGGGAGCTGAGTGGATGAACAGGATAATGGGCCTGAAGCCGTCGAGTGTTATAAAAGCGTTATGTCCGGATTATAATGTTCAGTGGTGGCAGGCAGCCAGTACATTTACTCAAGTACTGTACAGGAAATATTTGAGGTACTTGTTGTTGCCTACTTTCTACTCAACAACATTTAACTGACAGATTAAGTTACTTTTACAAATTGAGATTTTTACACCAAACAAATGAAGAGTAAATGTATTTGTTATTTTCATGTAAAAACATTTCATGGATCCAGCTTCACAAATGTGAAGAATTGCTGCTTTTCTTTTTAATAATTGTGATGTGTTATCATTATTTTTCTCTAATATTAGTTTTTTTTAGCAGTAACTGTTGTGATTATATATTAATATATAAGTAATTACATAAAGCTGAGACTCTGGTGGATCAATGAGTCCAGCTGGATTCATGTGTGATGATGTTCGTCCCCATAGGAGCCATTTCATTGATCACTGTATAAATGACCTGTGGTGACCTCTAGGATAATCACAGCCTCTACTACTACTACTACTACTACTACTACTACTACTACTACTACCTCTAGGATAATCACAGCCTCCTACTACTACTACTACTACTACTACTACTACTACTACTACTACTACCTCTAGGATAATCACAGCCTCATGAAACTTTACATCTGCGTATTTGCAGATTGCTCTGTATTTTTGTGGATGTGACTTTATGTGACAAAAATACATTTGCAGATAGTGAAATATTTGTAGCTCATGGTACATATTTGTGAATTGTCTTCTGTGGACTCCAGCTACTATCTATCTACTATACTTTCATATCTCTAGGGGAAAAAATTCTGTCAACAAACAGGAGGAAAGTCACAAACTTCAGGTGATCCATAAACGAACAGGAAGCAATCTGCAAATGGGCAGATATCATTTCATGTGTACACATTGATGCAAAAATGTGTATAAATCACTTTACATGTAAACCTTTAAATATTTTATAATAGGTTATTATTATTTAATAAATGTGATCATTTTATCAATTCTTGATTGGTAAATAGATTTGTGTAACAAATGTTATCAACCCAAAAACTGCTGCAACAACTTCTGAGACATAAGACAGTTGGAAAGTTAATATTTTAAATATTTTCCTAAAAACTGGCCACTCACATATTTTTACTTAAGTAACATTTTCAATGAATGTTACCTGCAGCAGAGTATTTTCACAGTGTGGTATTAGTACCTCTGAGTACTTCCTCCACTCTGATATTACTGCAGGTGTTTCCAGGCTGCTGTCCGCCGTATCATCAGCCTGTTTGTACCATTTCATGTAAAAGCAGCATTTTCTGTTTGATTCCTGCAGGACTTCTTTTTTGACTCAGCGCTGCTCTACAGGAATAGCAACAGAACACAAGAGGGAGTAAGTGGGTGAGAAGCAGAGATCATCACTGTTGTGCTGTTTAATATGCATCATGAAAATCTGTCAGAAGATAGTCAGAAATTCACAGCTCACATTATGAAAGCAAAGCTTTATCTGTATCTGCAGAGAGTCCTCAACATTTAGAGGAAATGTCACGTCTGAATAATCGTTTTCATGAAAGGGGATTAGTTTTTAAAGCTCTTTAAAGATTTTATTTTTCATTTAAATGCCCCTTTTTGTGGTGGAAACAGATATTTGTCTGATATGTTAGATATCAAATTTTATTTTTGTTGTTACTTCATCAAGTTGCCTTTATGTTTCTGTTTGTATTGTTCAATATGAATAATGACGGAAAAGTTTTGTCTTAGTCTGCCAAAAGAATGTAATGAATAATATGATTTATTGCAAATATTTCTATTCTTAACAGCGGTAATAAATAATATCAGTAGCAGCAGTAATGGATCTTTGACATTATAATTACGAATAATCACTCCAATACTAATTATTTTGTGTATTTTAATGTGTGAACAAGCTGGTTTGTACCATCAGTTAACGTCACGTTACACCAACATGAGAGACGACGAGTCCAGTTTGATTCCTGCAGCGAGTTACATTTTCATTACTTGTGTTTGTGTACATGTGTGTGCATGTGTGTGTGCATGTGTGTGTGCACAGGGATAATACATTGTGGAGGTGCCAGCTGTTATTTCTGCATAAACACAATGTGAGCCTGAGGCAAGAATCATCGAAGACAATGTTGACATCACACACACACACACACACAAAACACACACACACACACACACACACACACACACACACACACACACAGTCAGACAGCTCATTCGTTGAACTCGAGGGAAAGATTCGATTTCAGCTCTCTCTCTCTCTTTCTCCATCTCTCCCTCCTACTTGACCTTTTCCTTGTGTTTTCCAATCAGCAGCTCCTCTTCTTCTTCGCTGCTCAACAATTTCCGCCACTGATTTTTCCAGTCAGGGGAATAAAGGCTAAATACTAAACACACGGCTTAAATGGATTCAAACGAAGGAGAAAATTGTATTTGAATTTGTGGTTTGCAAGTACTGACAAACACTCAAAGTTCATTGATTCATCCTCGAGACCTGAAAAACACGGAGGATTTCTAACCCAAAGCGGAGGTTTGTCCTCCAGAATAATCAAGTTTCCTGCTCAGTGTTTCTGGATTTATTGTCGGTGCACCTAACCACAGATTAACTCTTCAGCATGCCGTTATTGCTATTAACGGTTGGTTTAAAGTAGACGTTTGGAGATGTGTTTCAGCGTCCTCTGTTTCCTCTGTTATCGTCTATGAGGGCGCGGTCATGAGAACCTAGTCTGGATGACGTGTTGCTGGTCTGAGGTCTACAACAGCGTTTTTTTTTTTTTTTTTCAGGACTATCACCACAGACGCCCATTTCATAACACTGCAAATATGTAAATACTGCAAGAATTCAATCAGTGGGTCATAGGCTCAGTCACCATCGTGTTGGTGACTTAACAGACATTAATTTAAATTAATTTTGAGATTGCCACTTTAAGTTAATTACTGATGCATGAATGTGTTCTTAACTTTAATGTTGCAGTGGTGGAGGTGGAGTTGTTTTTAATTATACTACTGGGTAGTTATAAATGTAAACTGACCTGAGTGATGTTTGAAGCAGCGTCACCTGCTGAGGCGACACGTCTACAATAAGTCATGGACTGATAAGTATTTTTTCATGGAGGTTGGTTGTAAAGCTGTGAGCTTAGTTTTCACCAAACATGTGGCTGAATTCAAAGAATCCAACTAGAACGTCACTTTGAGAGAAAACCTGCAGAAAGATCCAGAAAGCTGTCTGGAGATGAGAAGGAGAGGACAGCCGAGGGGCTGCTGGCTGAGATACTGAAGCAGAGAGGAACCACAGGAGGAGAGGGAGGGGTTCATGTTAAGGTAAAGGTTAAATCTAAGGGTTAATGTTAAGTTAAATGTTAAATGTAAGGGTTAATGTTAAAATAAATGTTAAATATAAGTGCTAATGTTGGGTTCAGTGTTAAGTTTAGTTGATGGAAACATTCCTACCCTAACCAGTCAGTCCTGTACGGTTCATAGACTCCTGTATATAAAGTCATTTTATTAATAATCTGTTGTTTGTAGTGATTTTCAGGAGAATAAATGCTGAACAATAAGAATAACAGTCTGTTTCCTATAGTGTTAAAATAGAGGTTACGTCTGTTACGTAACGGTAATGGTCTACAGGCTCAGCACACTGGAGTTTCAGTTGGATGCAATCTGCAATGTCACCGCTAGATGGCGCCACATCCTACAAACTGAACCTTTAATCTGAATTTGTGTAAAAAAGTACAACATTTGCCTCTGAGATGTACTGGAGTAGAAATTTAAAGTAGCATAAAACAGAGCTACTAATACTGTAGCAGGAAACTGAACACATTTTTGTACCCATGAGGATATACAGTATATGCTAATTATGTGGAAAAAGATTCATTCATTCATCCATTCATTCATCGTCAACCGCTTATCCCGTTTGGGGTCGCGGGGGGGCTGGAGCCGATGCCAGCTGGCATTGGGCGAAGGCGGGGTTCACCCTGGACAGGTCGCCAGTCCATCACAGGGTGGAAAAAGATGTACAGTACATTTAATTTATCAGATTAAGTCATGAAAATAGAGACAGAGATTACAAGACACACCAAGAGAAACTGGGAATGTATTGTGGTGAAAACCAGAAATAGACAGGAGATACAAACGCTGACGTTATTTGTGTTGATCTGTTTGTTTTCCATGTTGGCGGATGGTTTCACTCTGTTGACTTGTTCAGGTGGAAAACAGGACGCCACCGCCAACTCGACAGATGACTGGTGGAATGACTGATTGAACGTAAACAGTATACTGACAGCGTGTTCATGCGCTAACTATGAATGAAAGCTGCATTATTCTTTAAACACCGTGTCCTGGTTCTGGAGACTCGGCTCCATTTATCTCTGACAGCTCGGGGAAATTTCAAATCACTGCTGAAGATGAAGTTTATCCCATCATGCATCAGATAACAGTGTTGTCCAGTAAAGCACATCTAGTGGTTTCATGGACTGAATCTATAATATGAACACAGCGGACGAGCGGAGGACGTCTAGTTTGACATCAGGGTTTTAGAAGACTGCTAAGCTCTGTTGGCCTCGGCTGCCTAAAAACAACATTCATTATCTGGCAACAAAAAAGTTGAACTCAAATACCAAAACTCTGCAGTGGGCGATCTCATAATGTGAACACACAGTCCTGGTGGATGACTGTGACGTGAACGCTCGATCACGGTGATTACAGATGAAATACAGCTGTAAGATCCTGTCTAATAATATTAGAAACTGTCTGATGAGCCTTAAAAACCATCTGTGAGTCAAACTTAGAAGAAGTACACCGTGATGTAAAAGTACCAATACACAATGTAAAAGTACTCAATCACAAATAAACACCTTCCATCTTGCACAAGTAAAAGTAAAAAAATATTTCAGAAAATGTACTTAAAATATTACTAGTAAAAGGTCCATCATAACATATCATAATTTATTAGTTGATTTATATTTTGTATTAACAATCCAAATTGTATTTATATCATCATTAGCCAAAATTAAATAAATATGTTTAATATGCCTAGATATTAATTATTAGCCAAATTAAATCTTAATCTTAATGTACTTTTTATTTCACTTATATATTTTAGCATCTATTGTCTTTTAATTTTTTTTAAAATTCCCATTATTTACTGTCGAAAGTAAAAGTAAAACCGTATCATCATTATATGCACTTAAAGTATCAAAAGTAAAAGTACTCATTCTGAAGTAAAACATCAATTGTAACAGAAATAATAATAATAACACATTTTATTTGTAAGCACCTTTCAAAATACCCAAGGACACTTTACAAAATAATAAGAAGTCAGTACAGATTACAGTGGAAAGAACAACAAAATGAAATGTAAAATAAATACAGATAAATGGGTACATTCATAAGAAACACATTTCAAAGTACCACGAAAGCCTAAACTAAAAAGATTATTATATATGACATTATTAAATTAAATGAATCACGATGCTTCAATATTAGAGCAGCATGTTACTGCTGTAGCTCGTTTCTGCTTTAACTACTTTAACTACAGTTAGTTTAGTCCAGCGGTTCCCAACCTAGAGGTCACTACCACGGCGTTTTCCTCTCACAACTTTAACTCTTTCACAGTGTGTTTTCACTTCATCAAAGGTAATTATAACAGTTTTGGTTGCCTATAGCATTCGGCTGTACTACAACCTCTGGTGTCACTTCCGGTTCTGGTAAAAAAACAAGATGGTGACCGACAGAAACCGACATGTGACCATGGATGTATTAAGAAAACTGGATACAGCGTTGGAGGCGTGGCTCCGTTCATTCCTGATACCAAAATGTCTCGACTTTCAAGTGGAAAAGTACTTGGATCTTCTGGCGATCCGGATCCATTGGACCCATCGGACATGTGGTCACAACGTCACGCCATCACGGCTTGCTAACTCCGCCTCCCAGCCCTCGCTTCAGCCTCGGTCTGGGTCTCTTTCACATGAACCGAGGGAGGAAAATAACTCGGATTCAGCTATTAACAATTTATAGGACCTAATGATTTAAATAAGGACTATTAGAGTGTTTGAACTGGGAGCTGATTCACCTAAAATGAAATTATCTGCTGAGTTACAGACGTCTAAGTCTGTGGGAAAAAGTCTTTTGGGCCCAATGATGACACGTGATGGACACGGCAGTTATAATACCACTAAGAAAATTGCCATCCATGACTGGCTGTCTTCCTGATGGCTTGATGGCGACGGCAGACGACGGTAATGGCCAAAATGCCGAACTTGAGGCTTCTAAACGACAGCCCACAAGCCAACGGGTGACGTCACGGTGACGTCTGTACGTTTTATGTTACATACATGAAATTGGACCTCTGCCTTTAACCCGTCCTTAGGAGCAGTGAGCTGCTGTGAAGCACTCGGCGAGCAACTAGAGTTCTAGTGTCTCGTTCAAGGAAACTTGGACATGTGGATTAAAGGTTGACCCGCTCTTCCCCCTCAGCCACAGCCGCCCCTATCCCTTCCCATGAGGTCACATTGGTTTCTATATAAAATATTCATCTGGACAGTAACTACAGCCGTCAGACAAATGTAGTGAAGTAGAAAGTACAATACTTCTCTCGTGCAGTAGAAGTATAATAATTAAAATGGAAATACTCAAGTAAACAGGTGCTTGAGTAATAGATACTTTCAAAACCCTGACAAATACAGGAAGCGTAAGACATAAATGAGAAAACAGTTTGTTTCTCCTTGTAATCTGTGTGAACTTTAACAGACATTTAACAGGCAGCCCGTGGCGTTGTTTACAGCAGGATGCACTTGGTTCACGGCGGCGTCTATCTGGGATCTGTCAGGCAGCTTGTAAGCTGAGTCGGGCGGCTCAGAGGGCAGATAGTCAATAACTGTAAAAGGACACTTGGCCTATATAATCTGATTCCTTTCTGAGGGTTTCCTCTCAATCTATACGCTCCACGGACTTGCTGTCTTTCTTCTCTTCATTAAGAGAAACTGGAGACAGACTGGACCGGCTCAAACAAAGCCTAAATTCTTAATGGAGCTCACATCAGCATGCCATGCTAATGAAATCCAGTCCATTTCAAAGTTTGGTGGGGTCCTGATTTGAGGCTGGAGGTTAATTAACGAGTGTTTGTGCTGAATCAAGGGCGAGTTATCAGTCGCCCCGCTGCGTGGGTCCCCTGGTGAGCCGGCACAAATTGAGAGCAGAGCAATTCCCCAGGAGTTAGGTTTAATTTCTCTGAGGGAGAGACTCCACTGAACCATGTTAACCTCACAGCACCATCAGGAAATTAAGTTGCAAAAAGAGGCTTAAGGTTTCCAAACAACATGAAATGAAAGGCTGCAGCTGTAGCTTTCATCAGCCGGCCGCCCTGAAACTCTGTGAGGTGAGAACAGTATTTCAGAATGAAAATATGATGCAGAAAAACGATATGTACAATATGTTTTCTTAGCCTCTGAGACTTTATTAATCAAATAACTCCACTGCACAAAAATTTATATCAGATCTTTCATATTGAAAATTCCAGATATCAGATTTAAAGCAGCTTTAATCAGTATTTTCATATTAACAATGGGTCACATGACTGTGGTGTAAAGAAGCCATAGACTGTATACAAAGTGGACGTAGTCACCCTGACGTCACCCACTGGTTTGTGAACTTCAGTTTTTAAGCCTCAAGTTGGCCGTTTTGGCTGTCGCCATCTTGGTTTTTGGCCATCACCACTTTGTTTTCACCAGAGGGTGAAGCTAAGTACAACCGAATGCTGAATAGGGGACCAAAAATGGTCTAATTAACTCTGATGAACAGAAAACACACTGTGAAGGGTTAAAGTTGTGAGACAAAATGAAGGACTCCCAGACGGCGTGGTAGCAACCTGTCAATCACAAGGTAGCCCCGCCCCAAAGCATCCCCTGCTTTATGGTCTATTTGACTCCAAATGGACCATAATTTACTACATGAACATCATGCTGTATTACTGAGGTAATAAATCAGAGAGAAGTAGCCTCATTTTCTCATAGACTTCTATCCAATCAGACTTCTTTTAGCAACCAGGGGAGTCGCCCCCTGCTGGCTGGTAGAGAGAATACAGGTTTAAGGCACCCGGAAGTTACCGCAACTTAAGAAGAAGAAGAAGAAGAAGAAGAAGGAAAAGGAGAACTGCATCGATCCCTAAGGAGAAATTCAATTTTCTCACTCTGTTGTTATTTTACACATTACGTACACATTCACAAACAGGACCTCTGCATGGGGGCGGCAGTAGCTCAGTCTGTAGGGAGTTGGCTTGGGAACCGGAGGGTCACCGGTTCAAGTCCCGACATGGACCAAAAACTGAGTGTGAACTGGTAGCTGGAGAGGTGCCAGTTTACCTCTTGGGCACTGCCGAGGTGCCCCTGAGCAAGGCACCAAACCCCCAACTGCTCGGGGCGCTTGTCAGGAGCAGCCCCCTCACTCTGACATCTCTCCATTAATGCATGTATGTGTGTTTCAGGTCTGCATGTACCATGTACGAGTTTAACAGAGTGTAAATTGAATTTCCCCAATGTGGGACTAATAAAGGTAGATCTTCTTCTTCTTCTTCTTCTTAATGGAGAGATATCAGCGGGGTACCGTAAGGTCAAGACGGAGCTTTGAAGCTGCACAATCCCAGTTTGTAAAAGACTCCCAGCATGCTCCTGCAGCCTCGTGGAGTCCCAGCATGCTCTGTGGTTTCCCTCCACTTCCCTCCTGCTCGTGGATTATCATGTAATCCCTGATATTCATCAGCCCTGGAGGTCAGAGGTCGTCTTATTACAACATCGCTCTCGTTTGGGCGAAGATGAACTGGATTGTGCTGGTTTGTGGGGTTAAAGAGTTCAAAATGATGAACTCTTTGATCGTCTTGTGTTCGTTTTGACAGCTGTTTTTATATTTATTTTTATTATTTATATTTGCTGGTGTCAAATGTCCTTATTAGTTTTTATCATATTCAGTCGTCTCATCCTGTTCTGCTTAGTTCAGTTTTAGTTAACTAGAAACCTTAACTATTTTAGTCAATAAAAACTGTTTTCATCATATTAGGAGAGCTACTGCACAGAGGCCGACGCACAAATACAAATATCCAGAGTCGGTGTTTGGTTTGTCCGTTCTGCTGTAGAAACATGGTGGAGCAACATGGAGGACTCTATGAGGAGGACCAGCTCCCTGTGGAGATATGAAGGACTCATTCTAAGCTAATGAAACACACGACTCATAGTTTCAGGTGATGTATGAGGAAAAAGAAAACCAACAGAGCCCCCTGAACGCTACTCACTGTTGCTTTACCTACGTAAGTTACTCCACTGTGCACGCAGCACAGGAAAGGGAACGTCTCAACTGAAAATACAATATTTTTTTCTGCTCTTTTTTGTCAACAAAAATACAGAGAGATTTTGGTAAAGCTTTTGTTTTTGAACTACATTTTAGTCTAATCTTTTTTTGGCTAAAATACTGCATGTTGATATTGTCACAGTTAGTGTTTAATGACCGTTTCATCATCGCCTCGTCATATTCGTTTCATATTCATCAGTAAGTGAACGCCTCAGTGTTCAAATACAAGTAAGTGAACGCATCGGCATTTGAATGCACTTCAGTAAGTGAAGGCATCACTGTTCAAATGCATGTTAGTAGGAAGAAGCATCAACTTTGTTTATCAGAACTTAGTTTCTTCTTCTGTCTCCTCCCATTAATCATCTGACGGCCTCTCAGCTGTATCTGGTGACCCTCTGGAGGGGCCCGACCTCTAGGTTGAGAACCACTGGACTACACTGACTTTATGTTCAGTTAAAGTAGCTCCACCTGGAGCAGCTCCAGCAGTAACATTCTGCTCCAGCGACGATGCATCAGGATTAATTCATAATAAAATAATCTGCAGAGAGAGTACTTTTACTTTTGATACTTACACATAGTTGATAATAATTCTGTACTTTTTTTTCTTGTGAACATGATTTTGAATGCAGGACAAATAAGACACAACAGACACAAACACATAGTAAAGTTGTGTGTAATCCACGCTCTCTCTGTGCTACACAATATAAACAGGAAATAAAATCCTCCTTCTCAGAAGAAGAAAGCCACCAAACGTTTATTTACCAGAGGTCACATCCATCAGAGCGAGGATGTCACCGTCACAGCGGCGGACGTATCGCTGATTAGATCTGCACTGAAACAACCACCTGCTTCTCGTAAAGCAGCAATGCAAATCATGAGTGACATAACACTGTGTGTTTGTCTCTGTGTTTTATCCTCTGTCCTGTTTTATTAATCCTCTCTGTGTGTTTGGACGTCTGCCTGCACAAACTTTGTCAATCAGGCTTTAGCTGCATTTAAACAAAAGCTTTACAGCAGAGTCCAGTTTATACTGAAGAGTCCTGATCCAGCAGACAAGCAGCTCTGCACCGTAAAAACACCTACAACTCTTTGTTTGCTCTATTTATGTATTACAGAGCGTTAAATCTGGTAAAGAACATCTTTTTATTTTGCTTGAGATTCGTATTTCCTGTAGATTTTACTAAAAGTACAGAGTGACATGCAGAGGTGTGGTTGCAGTTTGCAACCAACTGAGTACCTCTTCGCTCACTCCTCCCTTTCCACAACTGCCAAACCCTGGTAACGCTGTTCTGGTAAAACCATCCACAGCATAATATCACTACTTTAGAGGCAACGGAGGTCAGAAGGCGGCTGGCGGTACCACGGTTTGACACTCTGCAGCTCTCGTGTGGCCTTCAGGTAACGTTAAAACATGACAGGCTCTCTGTAGAGTCAGAGTTTGGTTTGTCACACTGGACCTTTAAATAACTCTTATGAATGTCAAACATTTAACAGTCAGCAGGGAAGAAGTACTCAGATGTTGTACTGTAAGTAGTAGACAGAAATAATAATAATAACACATTTAGTAGCAACAGTAGCAACACCATAGTGTAGAAATACTGCACAAAACTGCAAAAAGTATAAGTCCTGCATTTAAAAATGTACTGAAGTTAAAATGCAAAAGTATTATCATCAAAATATACACATTTCAAAGAAAAAAGTACTAATTTTGCAGACCTCTGACCTCCAGATGTGTGGATGTAAATGGGGTCTCTGGGTCCCCACCAGTCTCCCTTTACAGACATGCCCACTTTATGATAATCACATGCAATTTTTTTTCAGGCAGTATTTTCACCTATCGTAAAAATAGTGTCTCTGAATATTTCTGCATACTGGGTCCCTAAACAGTGTTTCCCATAAACTGGGTCTCAGTGTAAAGCTGAGACTCTGGTGGATCCAATGAGTCCAACTGGATTCATGTGTGATGACGTTAGGAGCCATTTCATTGAGTTCACTGTATAAAATGACCTGTGGTGACCTCTAGGATAATCACAGCCTCTACTACTACTACTACTACTACTACTACTACTACTACTACTACTACTACTACATCCTGGTAACTAGGGACCAAGAGCATTCAGAGGATGGTGGCTTTTCTAGCTACACTAACAATAAGGGGGTGTCTGAGCACTTACTTATTTCTTACCATGTAATTGCAGAAATCTCTAAATGTCAAAAGGTTTTGATCTCAAATCCCAGCATGTCTTTTTCTGTGGTGTTCCTCCAGGTCTTGGTATCTTAATATGGTATTTTGGAGGATTACTGATCATTTTTATCAATTCCCCAGTGGTAAATGGTTAAATTTAGCACCAAATCTGTGAAACAAATGGCATCAACCCCCAAAATTGCTGCAACAACTTATGAGACATAATAGAGCATGGAGATGGTTGTCACATATTAATACTGTAATGTGCTGTCTCCCCCGAAACCCCCCTAAAAACAACAAAAATTACTCTATTGTGGGTCTCAGAGGGTTAAAGGGAGACACTTCAGTTCATTACTGACACTAAGACAATTGTTAATTTCTATTACAAATTTTCTGAAATGTAAAAATACTGAAATGAAGCATTATCTAATGGTAATTTCTGGTGAATTTAAGAGAAATCTACAGACAAAAATTGACAAAATGTATTAAAATAAACATCCAAATGTGCTTTTAAGATGTTTTTTTCCCTCTAATCTGTTAGAAGACACATTATGGAAGCAAAACAACCCCAAATCTCCGACTAGTGCATGAAAACACTGTTTTTGCCTGGAGTGTCAATGTTGACTTTATCGGTAGGAAAAAGGAAGCGAAGAGTATCCACATCCATCTGCCACAACACCATCTGAAGGGCTGTCTTTCTCTTTTAATTTGAAGGTGAAGTAAACAGAAACATACTGATTGAACACGGATCTCCAGAGACCTCCAGCCAAGATACAACATCTCTGTTTGCTGTGTGAGATCCTGGACAGGTCCTGACTCTCTGTCCATCTGAACAATTTAATAAGAGACGACGAAAACAGCTGAGACACAACTGAGCTGACCGGGGACGGCCTGTCAATATACTCTCATTACAGGCATAGTGCCCTTTCAAAATAAATTTCCATTTTCAAGAGTAGTTAGGTTTAGGCAACACAGCCACTTAGGTAGGGAGAGGAAACGGTCCTGGTTGATGTTACCTTCGCTGACTGACGACTCACAGGACAAATGATACTGACGATTCACCAGCGACGGACTTGACAAAATGAGTCGCTGGACGCTAACAGGGGTCACCTGGTCAAAAGTCTCCCTGAACGTACTCTCAGCTATTAACCGTCAAAAGCCCAGTTTGTCACAAACTCTTATGATGTTGACGACGTAGGAATGCTAATTTAAAACCGATAACCGACCCTCGTTAACCGATTATTAACCATTACAAGACAAGATTAATGTCTCACATGCACCAACTGCAGTATATCAGCACAACAGACAACTGAGTCAACCGTTCACCATCAGGAGAGTTACTGTAGCAGCCACGGTGCTGCGTTCACTGTCTCCAGTTCACCATCAGGAGAGTTACTGTAGCAGCCACGGTGCTGCGTTCACTGTCTCCAGTTCACCATCAGGAGAGTTACTGTAGCAGCCACGGTGCTGCGTTCACTGTCTCCAGTTCACCATCAGGAGAGTTACTGTAGCAGCCACGGTGCTGCGTTTGCTGTCTCCAGTTCACCATCAGGAGAGTTACTGTAGCAGCCACGGTGCTGCGTTCGCTGTCTCCAGTTCACCATCAGAGTTACTGTAGCAGCCAGGGTGCTGCGTTCACTGTCTCCAGTTCACCATCAGAGTTACTGTAGCAGCCACGGTGCTGCGTTCACTGTCTCCAGTTCACCATCAGGAGAGTTACTGTAGCAGCCACAGTGCTGCGTTCACTGTCTCCAGTTCACCATCAGGAGAGTTACTGTAGCAGCCACGGTGCTGCGTTCGCTGTCTCCAGTTCACCATCAGAGTTACTGTAGCAGCCAGGGTGCTGCGTTCACTGTCTCCAGTTCACCATCAGAGTTACTGTAGCAGCCACGGTGCTGCGTGTAGTGTCGTGGACATTCAGCCACTTTCCCAGTAAAAGTCTCCACCACATTGAGTTTAGTTTAGCAGGTTTTCAGCTGTGTGTCTGCCTGGCGATATGATACTAGCTGTGGCTTGGTGCTCGCCATTGTCACACACATTTGTTGGTGGTGTTGTAGCTGTGAGCGTAGCTGTAGCAGACAGTGTGTGTTTGTTGGTGGTGTTGTAGCTGTGAGCGTAGCTGTAGCAGACAGTGTGTGTTTGTTGGTGGTGTTGTAGCTGTGAGCGTAGCTGTATCAGACAGTGTGTGTTCAGTTTGTGGGTGAATAAATGCTACGAGGCTACAAGCTACAACTCCTCAGCTGGAAGTCCAGAGCCAACTTCCTGTATCTGCGCCAGCTCTCTCTTAAGGTGGACCAGCTTTCCACCTTAAAGTGACGAGATGCTCCTCTGAGTTTTTCTCAGCTTTTTAATTAATTCTTAATATTTCTTTTAACCCTTTAACCAATAGTGTTAATTGATTAAAACGCTCAATGTCAGTTGATGGTGAAACACTTAATTATTAACATCTCTTGCATGTTTTCTTCTACCTTTACTTCCTTCACCATATTCTGTTTGACTTTTAGTTAAATATACAACGGTACTCCTACTATTACTTTAAATATCAGAGTACTTCCTCCACCAGTTGAATTGGCTTAATGTCGTTTTTTACAGTGTAGAAGAAGAGACCTGGAGATGGGAGGGGAGGAGGAGGAAAAGAGGAGGAGGAAGAGAAGGAGGAGGGAGGTAGAAAGAGGAGGAGGAGGGAGGAAGAGGAGGATGAGAGAGGGAGGAAGAAGAGGAGGAGGAGGGAGGAAGAGGAGGATGAGGGAGGGAGGAAGAAGAGGGAGGAGGGAGAAAGGGGAGGAGGAGGAAGGAAGAGGAGGGAGGGAGGAAGAGGAGGGGGGAGGGGGGAGGAGGAGGGAGGAAGAGAAGGAGGGAGGGAGGGAGGGATGAAGAGGAAGAAGAGGGAGGAAGAGGAGGAGGGAGGGAGGGAGGAAGAGGAATAAGAGGGAGGAAGAGGAGGAGGGAGGGAGGAAGAGGAGGAGGGATGAAGAGGAGGAGGAGGAGGGATGGAGGAAGAGGGGGAGGAGGGAGAGAGCAAGAGGAGGAGGAGGAGGGAGGAAGAGGAGGGAGGAGGGAGAAAGGGGAGGAGGAGGGAGGAAGAGGAAGAGGAGGGAGAAAGGGGAGGAGAGAGGAAGAGGAGGGGGGAGGAAGAGGAGGGGGAGGGGGAGGAGGGGGAGGAAGAGGAAGGAGGAGGGAGGGAGGAAGAGGAGGGATGAGGAGGAGGAGGTAGGGAGGGAGGAAGAGGAGGGGGGTGGAAGAGGAGGGAGGGAGGAGGAGGAAGAGGGAGGAGGAAGAGGAGGAGGGAGGAGGAGGAGGAGGAGGAGGAGGAAGGGAGGAAGAGGAGGAGGAGGAGGAGGTAGGGAGGGAGGAAGAGGGGAGGAGGGAGGAGGAGGAGGAGGTAGGGAGGGAGGAAGAGGGAGGGATGAAGAGGAGGGAGGGAGGGAGGAAGAGGAGGAGGTAGGGAGGGAGGAAGAGGAGGAGAGGAGGAGGTAGGGAGGGAGGAAGAGGGAGGGATGAAGAGGAGGGAGGGAGGGAGGAGGAGGAGGTAGGGAGGGAGGGAGGGAGGGAGGAAGAGGAGGAGGTAGGGAGGGAGGAAGAGGAGGGGGGGGAGGAGGAGGAGGAGGTAGGGAGGGAGGAAGAGGAGGGGGAGGAGGAGGATGAAGAGGTAGGGAGGGAGGTAGAGGAAGCGGAGGAGGGAGGGAGGGATGAAGAGGAGGAGGTAGGGAGGAGGAGGAGGTAGAGGAGGGAGGTAGAGGAGGGGGAGGAGGAGGAGGGCGGTCCTGCTGTCAGACACAGATGAGGCTACAGCGGCAGGTTTCAGGAGGCAGCGCCGTTAGATAATCATATTTGTTGTGTCCTCGGACGCGGCGGGAACCGACGGAACCGGAGCGACGGTGAGAACACCGACAATCCGTCCGAGTCATTAGATGTGAGGAAAGCAGATCATCAGAGTCCGGACGGGACGCGGTCAGACCGGGATGCTGCTCAGACACCCGGACAGCCTTCAAACTTCAGATCCGACTCATGAACTGCTGTAACACTGCTGACTGCGGTCCGAGCTGCGGCTGCGCGTTAATATCCACTATAACAATCAGAGCAATTACACAGCGATGGCTTAATTACTGAGGAGCGTCTTCATTACAGCAACAGATGAGAACAGCAGCGGGACCGGGACCGAGACCGAGAGCTGAGGCGGCACACCTGCGACCTGGAGGTGAGTCAACTCCTGGTCTATTTCAGCGCCATGCAGCCTCCGGTGATCCCCTCACACTGTAGTTTAACTTCATCACGACATCAGTGATTTCAGTGAAATCAGACATCAGAGATAAAGATTAATAAGATAAATCCTCCTCTGGTGATAATGTCTCCTCTAGATCTCATCCTGATCGATAATACTGGCACAGTTTAAGGCTCCAGCTTCACTAATACGAAGATTTGCTGCTTTTTCAACGTCAATAATAATGTTAATAGTGTTAATGTATTGGTAATAATGTAAATGGTGTTAATATGTTAGTAATAATGTTAAAATATCAGTAATAATGTTGAGGTCCGGACTAAACAAAGTGTCACTTTGGCTCATTGTGACTCCATTTCTCGCCATTCTTACAAACCAAACAATCAATTAATGGAAACACATATCCATCCATATGAAAATAATCATTAGTTGATAATTCACAATGAGCTCCAGCTCAACGAGTTACAGCAGTAAAATCCTGCTTTCACATTAATGCATGGGTACTAATAATCTGATGATATAATATATCTTTAGATTATTAGAGCTGTCAATTAATCACTAATTAATCACATTTTTTATCTGTTCAAAATGAACCTTAAAGGCAGATTTGTCAAGTATTTAATCCTCTTATCAACATGGGACTGGACAAATATGTTGATTTATGCAAATGTATGTATATATTATTGTAAATTAATTAACACTAATCAATGTCAGATATTGTCCAGAAACCCTCCCAGGTTCTGACTTTAGCATCAACAATCTGCTCCAATCAGAACATGACAAACTGCAGCCCAACAGGCAACAACAGCTGTCAGTGTGTCAGAGTGCTGACTTGACTATGACTTGATCCAAACTGACTGGGACTATCAGAAAGTGGGCATGTCTGTAAAGGGGAGACTGGTGGGGACCCAGAGAACCCATTTACATCCACACATCTGGAGGTCAGAGGTCAACGGACCCCTTTGAACGTGGACATGACAGTTGTTCCTCGTAAAATTTTGTTTGGAGCGTTATTTAACCTCCTGGTGGTGCCAGTATCTTTAAAACTACACCATTAATGTGTTAAAGAAATGAGAAACGTTATTATCGCGGTAACTTCGTCAGCCCTGTTTAATACATAAGAGTACAACAGGGGACATTTGTATTCTTTGATCGCCTACATTAAGTCGGCTACATTTTCCTGATTATGCTTATATACTTGTACTTATAACAGTATTTTTACAGTGTGGGATCTGAACTCTTCCTCCACGACTGCTGTAAAATTGCTTAAAAGTTGGTTTGGGGTCAAATAGTCTTATTAGTATGAATATGGAGTATATGTGCTGTAGATTTAGAATGAATAAATAACTTAAATAACTTAAATAATAACTTAAATAACAAATAACTTTTACAATCTTATTTGCTCCAACCTGCTGACAGCTGCTTTAAATAGAAATTCAAATGTCGCCAACTTAAAGCATCAGCGGTGTTCAGGCAGCAGCGTGGCCTCTCTCAGTGTCATGTTTTATAATTGTGTCATTATAACTGACTGATGTGTGAGCAGAAGTTTAACAGCTGGTTGAGGTGGAGCTCATTTTAACTACATAAAGGGCTGCGTTGGTATAATTATGATATTTTATAGATCAATGACTTGTTTTGTTTGTAAAACCTGAACCTGCAAAATAACTGGCTGTCAAACACATTTACTGAGCAAAGTTAAAAAGTACAATACTTACCTGTGAATGGTCGCGGAGTAGAAGTAAAACACTCAAACAGCACTTAACTAGACTTAAGGGTATTTGGTTCATTCCCACCACTGACAGTCTCTTATCAGGAAGCTTTCTGGGATCCACCTGCTGGAGGAAACATGGAAGAACATGTTTATGAAAAGGTTAATTTTACATCCTATGTGACGATCAGTCAGCAGTCATTCAGTGTTTAGTAGTACAGCAGGACTACTGCAGTAACCCAACCACGGTTAACACCACATGGTGGCACTGCAGTGAAATGAAGAATAGCAAAATAGTGAACTTTTCTTAGTATTTAATTGCAAAGGTTTCTTAAGAAATGCTAGAATATACACATCTAAGAGGACAAAACACAACACCCCCCTTTGTTGTTATTTTATCTGTGCTTATAATATGTACTGTATGTGTATGTGAGCATGCGTATGTATGAACTATGCATATACTGTATATATGGATGTGCATGGGTATTTGTGTATGTATATATCATATATGAATGTTTGTATACATGTATATATGTAATATTTTTTTACTCTTTGATTTATCTTAATCTGTTCTGAATGTAACACTGGGGGTACTAAAAAGGTTTTGCCAATATTGCATATATTGTAGATGTTTAATTTATAAGTAATTTGCAATAAAAATATTTAAAAAAAAGAAACACTAAAACCTAGAAGCAGTACAACAGAGGCTTAGAATGTGCAGATGAATCAGATGAATATTGAATTAAAGGGTCGTTTCACCAAAAACAGACTTTTCTCTTATGGCATCCAGCAGTAGATTATTTATTTTAATTTGTCCACATTTTCATATATCCTTCTCTGAGGTTTCTGCCTTCACCCCAATAACACGGAGGTCAATAGAGTTTATTTTGTGGTGTTCAACAGCACCATCTCTTTCTGGGCATGTTTAGTACCGTATGTGTCAAACTCAAGGCCCGCGGGCCAAATTTGACCCAGCACCTCATTTTATGTGGCCCGAACTTTCAGAGCACATTTATTTCAACTCCAACCACAAAGTTAAACAAAGTTAATGCAATAAATTGTTTGATGATATTTGTGTGATGGAAAAAAGAGCTTTATTATTCACTTCACTTTGATGGATGAGTAATGATGAGGGTTTCTGAATCTCATAAATTCATGGGATTTATATTATAATAACACATAGAAATGTGAGCGTGTGTCCACATACAGTATTTTTGTGTAAATGCATATATATCGATGCACAAGCATGTGTTTTTGTTACTGAACTCATTTTTAAAATACATTATTAAATAAAATCTGCTTGCAATTATTTTTCCTAGACGTCTGCTTTCAGAGCTAATTAACAATTAAATTATGACTAAAACCAATAATAATCAATGCAGAGGCAATTAAGAGTAAATATATTTCTATAGTCTTCCACTTACAACCAGCCCTTTGAAACTGAGTTTGACACTCCTGCCGTACAGTATTGATGATCACTCATAACCGCTGAGGCCGGTTTGAGGACAATTTATCGCCAAATTATAAGTGATATTTTTTTCAAAATGTCTGTTTTTTATGTCTTGAAGTGAACATAAATACACAAACACTGGAAACCACAAAAAACAACGATCTCTGTGTAGAATCAGAGTTACTGTACTCCATAATAATCCACAGGAAAACGTTTTAACAGAATATTTCTTCAGTAGAAAGTAGTCACAGTAAAAACAGTACGACAGTAAGGTCAAATAAAACCTATCCGCATGGCTAGATACCTGTAGAGGTCAGTGAGAAAATGTGTTTTTATGTAAATGAATCTGCCCTTTAAGCTCACAGTGTGTTTTGCATGTTTTTTGTTTTATAAGATGAACTTTATTAATCCCCCAAAGGGGAAACTGGTTTGTCACCATGCACAAAAACAAAACAAAACAAAGAAACCAAATATGGTTAATCTTAATAACACAAAATACGTCAACTACCCCAGAAAACATCACGCAGGTCACTGAAGAGAAGCACATGCAGTATTTCCAACAGTGATAACGGGGTCAACAATGAGAAGATAAATGGTGAAAGGACACAGTATCAGCCGTGGTCATTAAAAACACTGCTGCAGGGACAGAAGACATCCAGAACCTCAGTGGAGCCGGTTGCTTTGCTTATTTGACATTAATTTTAAAAAGATAAAGGGTTATTACACCAATGTACATGTACCTTTAAAAGAACATCACAGCACTTATTTTAATGGTGTTCCTTGTTAGCAGATACACCGATCAGCCATAACGTCACCCTGACCGGTCTGCAGCAAACTGTGATCCACTGTGTGTTCGGACTCCTTTCAATCAGAACCAGTATTAACTTCTTCAGCAGTCTGAGCTACAGCAGCTCTTCTATTGATCAGACAACATGGGCCAGCCTTCACTCCTCATGTTCATCAATAAACCTTGGCCTCCCATGACCCTATCTCCGGTTCTCCTTCCTTGGACAACTTCTGGTGGGTCCTGACCACTGCAGACCGGGAACATCCCACCAGAGCTGCAGTTCTGGATGTTCTGACCCAGTCGTCCAGCATCACAGTCTGGTCCTTGTCAGAGTCTCACATCCTCATGCTGCCCATTTTTTCTGCTTCCAGCAACCAACTTCAAGGACTAAATGTGCCAGGTGTCATTATAACCAGATAATCAAATATGGCTGTATCGCTGGTATCTATTACCGTGGAGAACTTGTTTCAGGACGTCAGTTGTAGTTAAAGGAGCTTCTTCAGTTTTGCCGGCTGGTCGATCTCGGACGTTTTAACCTCTCTGGCTTGTTCACACCACGATGTCACACCAGAGCCGGTGACAGTTTTAAGGCCACTCAGCAGAGTTGACAGTCACATGAAGCCAGGCGTGAATTGGCGTGAGGTCAACTCAGAAAGGTGTCAAAGTGGGGTGCGAAGATCTTTTTCTTTTTCAGTGACTTGTGATTTTTTTTTTTTTTTTTTTTTTTTTACATTATTGAACAATTACAAGGCGCAATGATTATTAGTCAGTTAATCAGTGAGTCAATCAACAGAAATGTATGGATGTATTAATAGAGCTGGATACGATGTGCTGAGGCAGCGCTGCTGCCGATTTACACCAGTATCCAATTTGCGGTACTACAGCCCAAAAACGCTCCTTTTAGGGGAAATCAGTCTGGTGTCCCTTGTAGACGGTAACAGAGTAAGAAGAAGTGGAAACATGTCTCTAAACTTCTACTTTAAACAAACCGTTAACAGTAATAACACTATGCTGAAGAGTTGCTGTGTAATTACACCAACAATAAATCTACTGATCTCTGATTTGTTCCCCTGTCATGTCATAAAAAAGACCTAATAGAGGGGCTTTATGGCTCCAAGCTATAGACCAGACCAGTATGTCGTCATGGCTCGAGGCTATAGACCAGACCACTTTTTGGCTCCAAGCTATAGACTGGACCATCATGGCTTTATGGCTCCAAGCTATAGACCAGACCATCATGGCTTTATGGCTCCAAGCTATAGACCAGACCAGTATGTCGTCATGGCTCCAGGCAATAGACCAGACCAGTATGTCGTCATGGCTCGAGGCTATAGACCAGACCACTTTTTGGCTCCAAGCTATAGACTGGACCATCATGGCTTTATGGCTCCAAGCTATAGACCAGACCATCATGGCTTTATGGCTCCAAGCTATAGACCAGACCATCATGGCTTTATGGCTCCAAGCTATAGACCAGACCATCATGGCTTTATGGCTCCAAGCTATAGACCAGACCATCATGGCTTTATGGCTCCAAGCTATAGACCAGACCATCATGGTTTTATGGCTCCAAGCTATAGACCAGACCATCATGGCTTTATGGCTCCAAGTTATAGACCAGACCAGCAAGGCTTTATGGCTCCAAGTTATAGACCAGACCAGCATGGTGTCATCTCTGAGGCTTCATCTCCCTTTTGGGGGAAAGAAACTCACCGTCACAGGAGAGAAAATGCTGAAAAGCTGCTGTGTAGCAGGTTAACTGAGGCTTTCACACTGAGATCTGAGGCTCATATGATACATTGATATTCACTGTCAGTGAGCTAAATGGCTAAATGATGCTGGTGACAGTGAATAGCATGTCTAGCTACTGTTAGCTTGAGTGGGAGGTTGCTGCAGTAATACAGTCATACATTACCATTATAGCAGCATCAGACTCTCGTCTCAAACTAAATATCAGCCTATAGATCAAACAGTTAGCTATTAACACGGTTATTTACACACTTTTCCTAACAGGATTCAGTCAGATAAAGGGTCAATTATTACTCTTCGTGTTAAGATTTTTTAAATAAGAAATGTGTGCAGTAAACAAGGACTTTTGTTTTGTCCTGAATTAGCTTGTGGACATTTTGGATCAAACATAAATTGAAGGTTGGAACAGGTCATCAGGATCAACACCTATATAATGTTGGGTGTCATCTGCAGAGCAATTAACGTCAATGAATGATGACCCCTACTGGTAACATAATGAAAAGTAGGGGATCCAGGATGGAGCCTTGTGGTACTCCATATGTAAACTGAGACATAAAAGTTTGTCTTAATGGAAAAATAGTTTCACAAGGACTTGTGAATTGATTAATTTAATTTTTTTTGTCTTTACAGCTACCTCCTTCTAACTTCCCGTCAACCGGACACACAAGTACCTGTTCCATCCCGTCACACATCCTGAAGCCAGCATGCCCATCATCAGCAATGCCAACCACGACTTCAGCACCTACTCCATCAGCAGCGACGACAGCAGCCTCGACCGCTTTTTCACAGAGATCCCAGAGACTGAGACCATCAAGGGCGTTTACTTCCAGCGTGCCCAGCTGCTTCGTGACCCCAAGGCTTCATACGTGGTTGACCACACCCTGCAGGTTCTCGTCAACGTCGGGGGCAACCGCTACACCTTCCCCTGGAGCACCTTGGAGCAGTTCCCCCAGAGTCGCCTGGGTCGTCTGCGCTTCTGCACCACCCCTGAGGAGATTGCACGACTCTGCGACGACTACGACGAGACGTGCCAGGAGTACTTCTTCGACCGAAACCCGACAGCTTTCAGGGTCATTCTCAACTTCCTGGCAGCGGGGAAACTGCGTCTGCTTCGGGAACTGTGCGCCGTGTCGCTGCATGATGAGCTCGACTACTGGGGCGTGGACCCGGGCCATATGGAGCGCTGTTGCCGCCGCCGCATGATCACCCGTGTTGAGGAGGTGGCCGAGCGAGAGCGCAAAGAAGAGGAATGGAGGCAGAAGAGGGTGATGATGAAGAAAAGCAACACAGAGGAAAAAAAGGGCTATCAAAAACTGACCTGGATGCTGCGTGAAGTGGTGGAAAACCCTCAGTCAGGGTTGGCTGGGAAGATGTTCGCCTGCCTCTCGGTAGTCATGGTGATGGTCACCGTCATCAGTCTTTGCATCAGCACCATGCCAGACCTCAGAGATGAAGAGAACAGGGTGCGTATGAAGCCAACGAAAAGCTGACACACAACATCCTGTTAAACCTATTTTACACACATAAAGCATTTTCTGTTAACAGGAAAGTTCAAGATCAAAGAAAGATTATGATCAAATCTTTAAGATGCACAAACCAACATCTATATAATAACAATGGATCGACTAGTTGTATAATATTACAGGGGGGTTTGAAGCGATAAACTCTGCCAACACATTCTTAGTCCCAACTCCTCAAATACCGCTGCTTGGTCGGAGTCCTTCGGCATCGGACACCGACACTCAGGGTAACCCTCTTATGTAAGTCCCAAAAAGCACAATAAACTGTAAATAATCACAGGCAAAATTAACAGAAAGCGGGCCTGTGTGAAATATGATTAATAAATCAACCAATAATAAAACATTTTAAAAGTCAATTGGTAAATAAATATAAGTAGATATTAGGGATGTTAATAATTAACCACCACCGACATTAAGCATTTTGACTGATTAATGCTATCGGTTAAAATGGTTACTATGGGCGGCAGTAGCTCAGTCTGTAGGAAGTTGGCTTGGGAACCGGAGGGTCACCGGTTCAAGTCCCGACATGGACCAAGAACTGAGTGTGAACTGGTACTGGCTACTGCTGGTAGCTGGAGAGGTGCCAGTTTACCTCTTGGGCACTGCCGAGGTGCCCCTGAGCAAGGCACCAAACCCCCAAATGCTCGGGGCGCTTGTCAGGAGCAGCCCCCTCACTCTGACATCCCTCCATTGATGCAGGTATATGGGTCCTGTATGTGCATGTGTGTGTTAATGAATTTCCCCTAGTGGGACTAATAAAGGTTGATCTTCTTCTTCTTCTAATATATAAAGTAATGTATATATATATTGATTAATTAAAAAGCAAAGAAAAACTCAGAGGAGCGGCTTGTCACTTGAAGGAGAAAAGATGGTCCACCTTAAGAGAGAGCTGGCGCAGATACAGGAAGTTGGGTGGTTAACGGTCTGTCGGAAACTTGCTGAAGTTACGCTGGAATGGGCACGAAGCCACCAGCAATGCTAGCAGCTAGCAGCTGCTAACGTAGCACAAACACACACACTGCTTGTCAGACAATCGCTATCGTTAATCTTGGCAGACACACAGCTGACAACCTGCTAAACTAAACTCAATGTGGTGGAGACTTTTACTGGGAAAGTGGCTGAATGTCCACGACACTACACACAGCACTGTGGCTGCTACAGTAACTCTGCTGACAGCGATCAGGAGACAGTGAACGCACCACTGCGGCTGCTACAGTAACTCTGCTGACGGTGAACTGAACTGAACCTAGTTTGAGTCTTAGAACTAGATCACCTAGTTTCACAGCTTGGTCCAAGTTTCATGAGACATGAAACATGTTGCACTGGACGGGTTCATCTGCATACCATACTGATCCTGCCGTTTCATTTTGAAAGAGCAACAGCTAATGAGGGATTCCCAACCTTGGGCTAAATTGTGTAACTTCCTCACTCAGTGACAGACAGACCGTCTGCGGTCCAGCCAACAAAAAAGTAAAATCCAGGGTTATTTGTGAAGCTTTAAGGTGCAAAATTAAACCCTCTCAATCATCACTTATGACACGCTAGTGGACTACTGCAGCTCTCTGTCTGGATTTCCTTATTTTACTGTGTTCAGGACGTCTCTGGTTGTGTAGCCCCGTGCACGTGCAAGCAAACATCCAAGAAGGACCTATGGAAATGGTGGACTGAAAAAACACAAATATAGCGAGTGAAATGCCAGGCTCGTACCAACTGGGTTTTGTTCTGGAAACTGTGGCTTCTGGTATCACTGGAGGGGCCAACTTTGAATGTTTACAACCAGAAAGCGACAATTCCTGCAGAGTATGCCTTTAAGTGTGGGATGAGTTGGAATTGCTTTTGCCAATGTAAAATCATAGATTTGTGCTCTTGTCTGAGTCAACATTAGCAGACAGGCTGTAGAATTGATTGTATAACTAGCTGTCAGTGTAAAGTGCTTGAATCAGGCCTTGTGATTATGTTTCTAAACCGGAGACGGTGGATTGATTTCTCCCTGATGAAATGTGTATTCAGTCACACTAATCAAGACATTTCCGAGTTCAGTTCAGAAGCAGAGACATTGTTTTTCACATATTCTGTAAATGATGAGAGTCGGACTGAAACATCTGGAGTTGTGTTTCTAAAGCAAAGCCAAGATTCCTTTTAAGTTCTGGAAACCGGTTTTGTTTTTCGTTTCTGTCAGTCTGACTGACATCTTAAGTCGTATGTTGGCCACTTGGTTTAACTTGCTTTTACTCAGTTTTACAGGCAAATAATGCTGATAAAATGAGCTGAATGTTGGCTTGTCAAATAAAGGAAATGTACTAAAATCTCTGGAAATTTATAAAACAACAGATAGAAGTGGACAAAAGTGACTGTGGAAACTGTTTCTGTTGGTCAGATTTTATCAGCTGTTGTTAGCTAATGACTGCTAGCTAACCTAAAACCTAAACAGTCCTAAATATGCATTTGACTACATGATGCCTGTTCAGTACTATGTGATGAAATAATGAGGAAATGAAGAGCAGCATATTGTTCTAGCCATATATTCTAACATACTGATATCTCAGAGTCGTGGTCGGGGCCATATATTCTAACATACTGATATCTCAGAGCCGTGGTCAGGGCCATAGATTCTAACTTACTGATATCTCAGAGCCGTGGTCGGGGCCATAGATTCTAACTTACTGATATCTCAGAGTCGTGGTCGGGGCCATATATTCTAACATACTGATATCTCAGAGTCGTGGTCGGGGCCATAGATTCTAACTTACTGATATCTCAGAGTCGTGGTCGGGGCCATAGATTCTAACTTACTGATATCTCAGAGCCGTGGTCGGGGCCATAGATTCTAACATACTGATATCTCAGAGCCGTGGTCGGGCCATAGATTCTAACTTAATGATATTTCAGAGCCGTGGTCGGGGCCATAGATTCTAACTTACTGATATTCCAGAGCCGTGGTCGGGGCCATAGATTCTAACTTACTGATATCTCAGAGCCATGGTCGGGACCATAGATTCTAACTTAATGATATTTCAGAGCCATGGTCGGGGCCATAGATTTTAACTTACTGATATTCCAGAGCCGTGGTCGGGGCCATAGATTCGAACTTAATGATATTTCAGAGCCGTGGTCGGGGCCGTAGATTCTAACTTACTGATATCTCAGAGCCGTGGTCGGGACCATAGAGTCTAACTTACTGATATTCCAGAGCCGTGGTCGGGGCCGTAGATTCTAACTTACTGATATCTCAGAGCCGTGGTCGGGGCCGTAGATTCTAACTTACTGATATCTCAGAGCCATGGTCGGGACCATAGAGTCTAACTTACTGATATTCCAGAGCCGTGGTCGGGGCCATTATCCGTCAAAATGGAAACACCCAAGTAAATTATCAGTAAGCCAACTGCAATATTGTATTGTACAGTTGAGTAAATGTACTTATGTTCCAACCTTTCTTTAGCTGACTGGATGCTGAGACATTAGCTTTAGCCAGATGTAATATATGCAGGAAATAATGCAGTAAGCTATCAACACGTTGTCAAGAAGATGGTTCGGATCAAATTCACCCTCATTTCTTGAATATTACTTCCTTCAAAAATGATTCACGTATTCCTAGGAGTTGTACTCCTCTGGTAACACAGCGTCCAGAAGTGTAGATTAAACAGTATTGATTTAAAAGCTCAATGAAACCAGACTCCCAGCCTTCTCTTGTCAGTAAACATAACAAGGCTCATTACGTGCAGCTAGAAACGTGTTTTACAAGGTTGTAATTTTAGCTTTAGTATTTCTTCCTCAGTGGGTCTTGTTTTCTTGTTTGCTGCTGTCATTCAGTCTGCTTTCAAAACCACACTGAAATGGAAATGGATTTTTTGCTATAATGAATCCTCTTTACAACAGACTTTAACCGAAGGATTGTTGTATTAGCTCGAGTATGAACTAAAATCAATGTAAGAGCTTTTCACTTTGCAGAGACATACAACATACATACAACCTGTCAGATTTAAGGCTTTACTCTTCTGCAGTGTTGTTATTGTCTTTTGACAAAAAGGTTCATTGATTTGCTGTGAAACAATAAATAAATAAATATCTCACTTGTGAATTTTGAAGCCTTTATGTGAAAGACAGTTGATAACAAGCATCTAAATGAGACTACTTAACGTAACTTCGCTGAACATTAGTCCGCCTTTCGTTTAGTAGTGGTGAGGTGAAGTCATGTGACCGTGTTCGTTTGTGGAGATTATCTTGCTGAACAAAATGTGTAAGTATCATAAATGTTTGTTTGTCACAGAGCTGATTTTCTGTGATAAGACAAAACCCACTGGAACAATCCGATGGGCATTTTGTGGAGGGAAACAAGGAGATGTTAACTTCCTGGTTGGCCGACAAGAATACATCATCCCTGCAGCACGCTATACCTTTAAATGAAAAACAAGAGAGAGCAACATTTTAGTGGTGATTTAAGTGATTTAGTAAAGACACGTGGCTAAAATATAAATTATTCTTCAAACATTTACTTATGTATGTAGAAAAGTTGTCACTTTAGCTTGACTACATATGAAGAGCAAAAATGTGCTACGAATACCTTCAATTTATCCACCTTTTGTAAAAAAATTTGTTTGTTTTAATCACTTTTCAAATCTTATGTGTGTGTATTTTATTGGGTTTCATATACACTTCATCCTGAATTTCTACCATTCAGTGGTTAATTTCAATGTAAATAAAAAGAACACGGGGTGGCTGAGATAGTCTGACATTTACTGTAGTCCCTTGCATGGGTCCTACATTTCCCATAACGCAACCCAATGGCCTCTTACATCAAACCTCTCTGCCATGCCAGCAGTTCGTGATGAGGTCTCCTCCAGAGCCACAGAAGACAGGTGTTCACAGGCTGAGCAGTGCTAACCTGACGAGTAACCTTGTGTGTGAAATTGGTGGCGTGACCCTTTACAGTTGTGTTTTATTATTGGTTGTGTCTGCAGGGTGAGTGCTCCCAGAAGTGTCACAGCATGTTCGTGGTGGAGTCCATCTGTGTGGCGTGGTTCACGTTGGAGTTCGTCCTGCGATTCGTCAACGCTCAGAGCAAGCTGGCCTTCGCTCGCGGCCCCCTCAACATCATCGACGCCATCGCCATCCTGCCGTACTACGTGTCCCTGGTCGTCGATATCAGAGATGAGTCGCAGGAGGATGTCATCATGGGCGCCGGCAGAGGCTATCTGGACAAACTGAGTCTGATCCTGCGCCTGCTGCGAGCCCTGCGGATCCTGTACGTGATGCGGCTGGCTCGCCACTCTCTGGGCCTGCAGACGTTAGGGCTGACCATGCAGCGCAGCATGAGGGAGTTCGGCCTGCTGCTGCTGTTCGTCTGCGTGGCCGTGACCCTATTCTCACCTCTGGTCCATCTAGCAGAGAGCGAGCTGGCACCGTTTGCCGCCACGCACCCCCACCACAGCTTCAGCAGCATCCCGGCCTCCTACTGGTGGGCCATCATCTCTATGACCACGGTGGGATACGGCGACATGGTGCCGCGCAGCATCCCGGGACAGGTCGTCGCGCTCACCAGCATCCTGAGTGGCATCCTCATCATGGCGTTCCCCGCCACCTCCATCTTCCACACCTTCTCCCGCTCATATCAGGAGCTGAAGCAGGAGTACGAGCGGCTGTGGAAGGAGGAGAGAGGTGAGGAAATGGTCGCCGAGTCAGAGGAGAGTTGGTCCAAAGCCGATTTGTCACCAAATGAGTTCACGTCTGTGTCGAAGGAAGATAATGACGGGCTGATTTCAAGCAAGAGTCATCAAGCCACACTTCCATCGACAGCTTTCTAACGGACCGGGAAGAGAGCAGTCAGACACTCTCATTCAGTACTTGTGTTGAAATAGTGACACCTGACCACATATGCTATCCTATATAAGCACATTTAGACTCTAAAGGACTGTTATATTATGAACGATATATCACACTTTAAGTTCCTGTCTGTTCATGCTTTAACACATTAAGCTGCCAACAAACAATAAAGTACTTATCAGGTTATATTAAGCTTGTTTACACATCAGTAAATACATTACACACCAAACCTTTAGACTACTTAACCCTCTGAGACCCCAACTGACCCCATTTTGTCTTTTTAGGGGGTCCAGGGGATCTTTAGGGGGAGATAGCAGGTCAACAGTAGATGTCACATATTAGTGTTGAACATCATCTGAAAGCTGAGAACCTGAAGATTAATTTGAGATGCTGCTCAGCGCTGTGTCAAGCTGTTCTAGTCATTAATCAGAAATAAACACGAATTAATTCATAATTTCATTATTTAAATTAATTGTATAAGCATAAAAGGGTTAAGAACATTATGACAGAAGTATCTGATGTCCATCCTCATGTTCTGTTACGTCTCATAAGTTGTTGCAGCAGTTTTTGGGTTGATACCATTTGTTACACAGATTTAGAGCTAAATTTAACCATTTTTAACCACTGGAGAATTGATAAAAATGATCAATAATCCTCCAAAATACCAAGAGCTTGAGGAACACCAGAGAAAATGACATGCTGGGATTTGGGATCAAAACCTTTTGACATTTCCAGATTTCTGCAGGAATTGCATTTTTCGGTGATTGATGTCGAGCACTTGTGTAAACTGCTCAGAAACCCCCTTATAGTCAGCGTAGCTTGGAAAGCCATCCGTCCTCTGAATGCTCCAAGTCTCTAGTTTGTGGCTGTACAGTTTCATGAGGCTGTGATTATCCTAGAGGTCACCACAGGTCATTTTATACAGAGAGACAAGGGTGTTTCCCAGCACTGGTGGGAGACAGTCATCATGCTCCTGAAAAGCATCTGCAAGATTTCACAGACCGGAGGAAAACAACCAATCAGAGCACCTCTGGAGTCTCTGATCAGCTGTCAGTCACTCTGAACTCCAACCAAACGTTCAAACCAGGCAACGCTGATTAAATAATCAATATTCTGTTAGTGTAATGACTATTTCTCTCCTCACATGTCCTCACAAACATCTTGTAGTTACTGTTGTTTACAGTAACTACAAGATGTTGTTTACTGTTGTTTACTGTAGCTGTAAAATGTTTGTGACCTGGCAGCCATGTTGAGATTTGTTGAGGAAATACCAAGCACTGCCCTACAGCCAATAGGAACGCTCGCTCTCTCTCTGAAATGACCTGTGATTGGTTAAAGTCTCCCGTCACAAGCTACAGTTTTTAAAGCCTGAAAACAGTTATGAGGTGGCGCAGAAGTCAAGTTTTCTCTCAGAACACTTGAGTTACAATTTGCTGAAAGATTTTTATTATTATTATTATTATCAGCTAAACAGCAACTACAAGATGTTTCTGAAAAATAGCGGAAGCGTAGCTCTGCTGCTGGGCGCTGACGTTGCACCGGAACAAACAGCCGACCTTCACTTCTTGGTGATATATACTTTCTTTACTGCTAATACAAGCACAGACAACACAGCTCACCTGATAATGTTCATTACTTCATTATATTTCAATCACACGTCTCATGAACGCGATGCTTTCACGTCACCAACTCTCAAATTTTGGATGTTGGGAGTGTCCTTAAACACACCATCAAGCTGCATTCAACACAAACAAGTAATGGTGACAAAATCTTCACTGTGATAAACTGCACAGCACTCGTGTCATGTCTCTGAGTGGATTTTTCAGTGGGAATCAGTCATTCAAAACGACAGAGCACGATGCTGAGGTGTATTTAAAGGCCCTTTAATGGACAGATTAATGTCAACATCTTGCAGCTCATCTTGTCTCGCTGTTTGTCTCACTTCCAGGCACTTTAACAATTACAATAAACTCTTTTGCTTTTCTTTTTAACTGCCTCAGAGGATGAATAGTTTGTTCACGCTGCATGAAACGTGCATTAGTTGAACCTCTTCAGGAGCCTCACAGGGATCAAACTGTAGATCAATAACTGCTAGGACTGCTGAGCTTTAGGTCAGGAGGTGGTGGGTTAGATGGTGTCAGGGTGATGTGATTTCTTAGCTTCACAGAAAACACAATATTTGTGTACTGGATGTAAACTAATAAAATGGTCATATTCAGTGTTCCTCACCAGTCTGTGCATCCTGAGGTCCAACAAACCTCCGTCCTTCCTCATGCTTTCAGTCTTCTTCTTCACTGTCTTTGCTGCATTTCTTGGCACTTTACCGCCACCTGTAGATCAGTGAAAGAGTGAAACGTGTCATCCACTGTTAAAAACACCCCTACATAGCACTACTCAGGGTAAAGTACATTTAATGCATACATATGAGGATAACCTACATCAGGGGTGTCAAACTCTCCCATCAGCATCATGGCTGCCCTCAAAGGGCCTGTTGTAACTGTCAGACTACATACTATATACTTACTATATACTATACATACTATATAAATATATCTGCTCTTCATCATATTACAAAATTGATTGTGAGAATTGAGAATTGTTTGCATTTGATTATTAGTTTTAATAATAATTTATTTACTAACCAGCTCTGAAAGCAGAAGTCCAGGAAAAATAATTGCAAGCAGAAATATTGTACAATTTATTTTAAAAAATGAGTTCAGTAACAAAACCACATGCTTGTGCATCAATAAATGCATGTAGACACAAAAGTACTGTATGTGGACACACACTCTCATTTCTATGTGTTATTATAACATAAATCCATGAATTTATGATATTCAGAAACCCTCATCAATACTCATCCATCAGAGATCCAAATAATCCTCTAGTGAATAATAAAGGTCTTTTTTTATTATCAAACCCAGTTTATTCCATTAGCTTAGTTTAACTTTGTGGTGGGAGTTGAGAGGGGCAGAACTCTAGTCCAACAGATCAATGAGCTCTGATCTAACGTTCAGTCTGTGACGTATAAACTGTTAGTGATCAGCAGCTGATCAGCTGAGATCATGTGGTAGATGACAGAGGTGTGACAGTGTTTTACTGCCTCGTAGTAAAGAAGACATACCGGCTGGTCTCCATCAACCACTAACATGGATCCTCTTTCTGTCCTTCCCTCTGCTCCAACTTTGCTTTTCTTGGACATTTTGGTTTTGTTCATATTGTTTTTTATGACCCCATAAAAGTTCATCTATCTATCCATCACTCGGCTAGAACGCCGCTGCTGGAGACCGGTGACATTGAGATGCTTCAGTGCGCATGTAACAAAATCAAGATGCATTGTGGGACATGTAGTTTAAGGACACCGTACTTCTATAAAATGGCATAGAATTGTATGATAAGCATAATATATTCTTTGCAAGGCCTCATGGGCCACACAAAGTGAGGTGGCCGGCCTAATTTGGCCCGCGGGCCTTGAGTTTGACACATGATGTAGAGGATGTAGAAATATAACTTCTGCTTTAACAGTCAAAGAGGAAACACAAAATGGCTTAATGATGGGACCTCAAGGTTCAGCTTATAGGATATTAAAGTGTTTTCACCATTATTCTGTCATCAGTTATTAGTCTGCTTAGACAACTACAGACAGCATTTTTATGATCTTCATGAATGCTCAGCTGAACATTTCTCAGTTTGTCCACTGATGCCTTTGAAAGCACTCTCTGGTCCTCAGGCTGACATCTGTTGTTGGTGTTTGCAGAGACAGATGGAGTGTTTTTCAGCCTCTTTCTGTCTCTACAGAACTAACTCCAACACAGTTTCTGGCTCGATTACCTCCACTCAGACCTCTAACAATGGAGGCATTGAGCAGTCAGCAGCAGTCACTTGTTGTGGTCCGACACCACCTCTTCACCTTCCTGCAACCTGCACCGCCGGCTGTCCTCACCGAGGACGACGCAGACGGAGGGAGGAAATCACAGGACCACAGTGTGTTCTACATAAATTCATCAATAAATATGATTAGTGATGGAGAGCTGTGAGTAAATCAGCATCAAATCACATTTAAAATTCTAAACAATTTATCATAAACATAATTAATTCAGCACTTTGACTTCATTTCTTTCAAAATAATTACTGTCATCAGATATCACTGAGTGATACTTATACATTTATACAAGTACTGGACTTAAGTACAATTTTGAGGTACTTGTCCTTCACTTGAGTATTTCCTGCAACTTTATACCTCTACTTTACTACATCTGAGTTGGAAATATTGTACTTTTCACTCTCCTGCATTTTGATAGCTTAAGTTACTAAAGCTAAATTAAAATGTAAAATATAATCATGGAGTAAATTATGATGTGTTATTATTCGGGCTGTCAATCAATAAAATACATAATCACAACTAATCACACGTTTCTCACACATTTTTTATCGGTTAAAATGTACCTAAAAGGGAGATTTGTCAAGTATTTACTCTTATAGTAATCATCTTATTGACATGGGAGTGGGCAAATATGCTGCTTTATGAAAATGTATGTATATATTAATTATTGGAAATCAATAACAACACTAATCAATGCCAGATATTGACCAGAAACCCTCCCAGGTTCTGACTTTAGCATCAACAATCTGCTCCAATCAGAACATGGCAAACTGCAGCCCAACAGGCAACAACGGCTGTCAGTGTGTCAGAGTGCTGACTTGACTAGGACTTGATCCAGACTGACTGGGACTATCATAAAGTGGGCATGTCTGTAAAGGGGAGACTGGTGGGGACCCAGAGAACCCATTTACATTCACACATCTGGAGGTCAGAGGTCAACGGACCCCTTTGAACATGACAGTCACAACCTAAAAATCACAAGTTACGTTCATGTGTTAAATAAATTAGTCACTTTAAAACAAATTTGTGTTAATTATCATGTTGACTCTGACAGTCCTCATTATTATAGAGTAATATACGTCTTATCTCTATCTGTAACAATACATTCTCCATCTAGCACCATCATTAGGTCAAAGTTTTAATTTGTTCAATACTTTTATGACAAAATATTTGTTAAATGACATTCCCCTTGTCTTTTAGTGCCAGTTATCAAATGTAGCATGCTAACATGCTAATATCATAAACATTATATACAGTACATGCTAAACATCTGTGTGCTGACATGTTCACATGTACGGCTGATTAATGCAGCTTTAAGACCAAAAGTGTTCACTTATATGACTGATGAATGGATGAAACAGGTATCGTCCCTCGAGGGAATTCGCTTTGCATAAAGAGCATAAAAGAAGATTATGAGATAATCAACAACCACATACGACGGCACATAATATAACATAATGCAGGAGCATCATAAAAACATCATAAAAAGAAGCATCATTTGTGAAATCAATAAGGGACATCAGGTTTTAATTGTTCATTGTAAACTATTTCTCACTCAGCTGTGATGGTTAACCTGCTGCAATTTTTTTAATTAATGAACTTTTTAAAATTTTACAGAAAAAAAAAATAGCAGTACCACAGAGTAGAAATACTCTGTTAAAGTAAAAGTCCTGCATTCAACATTTTACTTAAGTACAAGTACAAAAGTATTCACATAAGTGTACTTTAAGATCAAAGTGTACTTTAAGAATCAAAAGTAAGTGGCTAATGTCAGAGGTTTACTATTATATTTCTGGACATGTATGATGCACTACTTTCATGTTATACTTCATCTTCATTTGAAAAGTAACTAAAGCTCTTAAATACATGTTGTGAAGTAAAAAGTACAATAGTACTCTCTGAAGTGTTATGGAGTAGAAGTATAGTAGCAGAAAATGGAAATACTCAAATAAAGTACAAGTACCTCAAAATTGTACTTTAAATATCAAAAGCAAAAGTACTGCAGTGGCTGTTTTACAGAGTTTTACAGTTATATTACTGGATCATTAACATGTATGATGCACTACTTTTATGTTATACTACTACAACTATAGCTCTTATATAAATGCAGTGAAGTTAACATATTACTATAGTATAGTAGCAGAAAATGGAAATATTCAAAGTACAAGTACCTCAAAATTGTATTAATTGTATTTGCTTAAGTAACAGAATGAAAGTATTAGCATCAAAATATACTTAATGTACCAAAAGTAAAAGTACTCATGATGTAAAATGTTCAGAATAATGTATATTATATTATTATATAATAGCTGGTAAAGGTGGAGCTGATTTTAAATACTAAATACCGTCTCCTGCTGGGTAGTTTAATCTATAATAGTATAATGTATTATATTTTGTATTATTAATCTGAATCTGCAAAATAGGTGGTAACTAAAGGTATTAAATTGAGTAAAAAGTACTATATTTCCCTTTGAAACGTAGTAAAATAGAAGTTTAAAGAAGCAGAAAACCAAAATACTCAAGTAAAGTACTTCAGAATTGTACTTAAGTACTTGAGTAAATATACTTTCCACCATTGTGCTCACACAGAAGCTGCAGTGTTTCTCCCCTGTGAACTATATATAAATATTAAAGAGCTTTAGCGAACAGACTGAAGGTCACTCGGCGTCTCGCTCAGTTTGGTTTCTGAGTCACGGCCTCCAAAACACAAAATACAAAAATAAAGCTTTTATTCAGAAAGGGCCTGCATACTGTGATACAAGGATAAAAATACATTTTAAATTGTCTCTAATAACCAGGACACAACTATCATAGATGCATGCATACATATATGATCCATCATGGGCAGTAGTACCACTTTGAGAATACTGTGTTTCATACATAAGAAGATATTTTTAAAATGTATTTTAAACTAAAACTAACATTCAACTTTTCAACAATGTCAGTTAAAGGCAGTAGTTAATTTTCTGTATAATCATCATTAATTAATCAGTTCATCAGGTCAGTGACAGACGTGTACATAAAGGACACGTATTTAAAGGAACGGCTTCCTCATACTGTTAAAACGTCTCAGTTCTCGTACACTGGTTGCGATTGAACGGGTCCGACGGTGACTTTTTAAATTGTTCCAGCAGGTTCTTGGCCCATTCCCAATCGGGATCAATACAGTGAGTCACCTCACACACCGTTGTGATCCTGTCAGAAACACACACATTAAACATTATCAGAAACACACTCAGTGTCATTGATGCAAAGCAGCTGAAAACAGCAGCGGTATATCAAGTATTAGTACCTTTTTTACAGTGTGGTGTTTTGTATTGAGGTGTTTCTGTTATTTGGCCTTCCCTCATTGATATAAATGGGGTGAACAAAATAATGGAAACAACAGAAACACACCATTGTAGAGCTGAAACAACACAAACTGAACTTTAAACCCTTCAGGGAGGAGGATTTACTGCAGGACTGTTGTATTAGACTGCACTAGTTTTAGCTGGGTGTACCTAATAAACTGGCAACTAAGTGCATATTCAGTTTAGGGCTGTTGGTTTTAAAGCTAGAGTGAAGTCAATGGCATCATATGAAACTAGAAAACCTGATGAATCCACTGATACCAACCAGGTCAGATGAGCTTGTGAAAAAGGATAAACAGCCCTCGAGACATGCACTATTTTGGTACAAAGGGGTCTGTTGACCTCTGACCTCCAGATGTGTGGATGTAAATGGGTTCTCTGGGTCCCCACCAGTGTCCCCTTTACAGACATGCCCACTTTATGATAGTCCCAGTCAGTCTGGATCAAGTCATAGTCAAGTCAGCACTCTGACACACTGACAGCTGTTGTTGGGCTGCAGATAAAATTGTGTGAGAAACTTGTGATTAATTGTGATTATATATTTTATCGACTGACAGCCCTAATAATAACACATCATAATTTACTTGTTGATTATATTTAGCATTTTAATCATTATTATTATTGATTTTCAATAATAAGTACATACAAACATTTTATAAAGCATCGTGTTTGTCCACTCCAGTGTTGATAAGAGTATTAAATACTCGACAAATCTCCCTTTAAGGTTCATTTTGAACACATAAAACTATTTAAATTGACTGACAGCCCCAGTATGAAGAAATTTAATGTTGAGGTAGAACTCATTTTAACTACTTTGTGTGATATTGTATAGTTTAATCTGTAACACATCACACTGTTAACTAGTCTTATTTTCTGTATGTAAAATCTGAATCTGCAGAGTAACCTATAACTGTAACTGTAGTGAAGTAAAAAGTTAAATATCTCCCTCTGAATTTTAGTGAAGTGGTAGCAGAAAACAGAAATGATCCAAGTACAAGTACTTCAAAATAGTACTAGTTAGAGTACCAACTCGAGACAGCCAATGTCCTGGGTGTTTAATAACTCAACAGCTCCCTCTTGTGGAGACACTGCCATGTTGCTCCAAATACTACGCTGATAACATCTACTTGTAAAGAGTACTTGTACACTGTGATATTTCTCATTTTACATAAGTAGAAAAATAAAAGGATTTTAAATGTGATTGTTGCTCATTCAGTCGTAAGTATTTGATGTTATAAAGGAACAAGTGCTGTATTTTTAGGTACTATTACTTTACTTGAGTACTTCCATTTCCATTTACTCCCTACCTCATGTTTCACTAAAGGGAATTATATATATCTTTTTTATGATTTTGAAGTCAGTTTTTAATGCCAGAGTCGATATATTTGCTTCATTTGAGTCTACGCGTTTCATTGCTGTTGACTCAGTAACGTGACTTCATATCAGCTCTGTAACCGTCAACCAGAACAAACTGCAGCAAAGCAAAACGAGTGAGAATTAAAGGGTGGAGGGTCAGTGTGGATCCGACCTCCACCCTCCATGTTAAATCCAGCGTGGTAAACACTTTGGGTTTCACTCATTGCAGGAAAAGCAGAGCTAGACATCACGGCTAAAGCTGCACGCTAACTCTGTCACAGACAGGAATGTCAAATGAGCCGACGCTACGACTGTAGAGCTCCATATACTGACATTTATGTTAAATGCATTCAGACGGCCCCGATGGAGCTGACCATGGATGGATAAAGAGAACGGAGCTGACGGAGAGCTAGAGACCACCTTGGAGGAGTTAGAGGAAGTAGACCCCTGGGACTACGTCTGCTTTTCAAAATAAGGTGTTAACAAAGGGAACTGGATCTACAGAATCCATCTATGGAAATCAGACTGATGGATTCAGCAGAAGTATAAAACATTACACATCCCTTATAAATAAAAAAGAAAATACCACTAAAGTATTTTATTCCTTGATGTTTGGGCTGCTGGATAAAAAATGTAATAAATAAATCCTGAGAATGATCCTGATATATTTGACTTCAGGACGTCTCTGACTACAGACATGCTGAAAATCAAACATTTTACTGGATTCATTTAGAGAATTTCCAAAGTAAAAAAGTCTCTAGAAGTGGATGATTCAACTTTTCCCCCTTGGTCTAGTGGTAAAACGGTTAACAAAAATCACAATAAACTGTAATATCGCAGTAGCTCAGTCCGTAGGGACTCGGTTTAGGAATTGGAGGGTCACCGGTTCAAGTCCCAACATGGACCAAGACCACTGCCGAGGTGCCCCTGAGCAAGGTACCAAACCCCCAATTCCTACGGGGATTAATAAAGGTTCATCTTATCTTATAAAGTATTTATCAATGTTAGAGTTTAAATAAACCCACAATATAAAGTAGTTTGATTTCATTCAACACATTCCTGACTTTCGAACTGAAACACACAGCTCTGTACGTTTTAAGATGTCAGTTCAACTAAATCATAAAATACACCTTCAATGGGGACTATAAAGGACATTTTGCTCATGATAGTTTCACTTAAAGCTATTTGTGTCTTGTAGTACTGTGAGAAGAATATAACATTGAAAGCTCTGAATATCTGAAAGCTTTTCAATGCAACATGCAGTAACGGTAGACATAACAGGGGTAGATGTGATTAACATGACCACATGTGTATACTTACAAAATGGCTTTGGTTTCACAGTGACTCTTGGTCATCCCCATGTGTCTCACGTGTCCTTTAGGAATGCGTTTCTGACTGTGGCCTGGACAGCATCCATTCTCTGGCACTGATGGTGCGAGCGGAGCTGCGAACACAGACACACACTTATAATCCTGAATACAGTTATTATTCATTTATCATACTGAAAACAGATTAGAGTGACATCTCTCAGAGGGATGAAGAGTTACTGACCGGTGCAGCTGCGATGCAGGACGCAGATCACAAGAACGAGAGTCACCGGAGTCTTCATGGTCCAGAGACGAGGAGCTTCTGTTTGAATGAAAAGCCTTTAATCTTCCAGGTCTGTGTGATAGAAACCTGCTCTGTCCTCCCTTCTTATACAGCTCGTCTCTGACTCTGTCTGATTTCCACTGATTCACAGTCAGCCGTCTTCTCAGTAAACAGACGTCGTTTCCTCTGTTTCTCTTTTCTCTGTCACTTGCCTCACCGCCTACTTTCTGCACTATGGAAAAAACAGGAAGGTAATAATAATAATAATGATAATTATACATAAAGCAGTTCTGCAAAAAGTCCTTACACATAATATAATGTGGGGTTTCCACCGTTGCTTTCTTTCTTTTTTTTTTTTTAGATTATTCAGGATATAACAGCCAACATTAAAGATTAAGATTTTTTTTAGCTGCAACCACAAACTATAATACAGTTTACTGTGTTTATTAATCCAAATATATGTATTTTAGATCCCACATTACAAACTTAATGGCATCTTTCTTTATTTACTTTATTTGTAGAATGTTTACTAAGCACTGAAATGACTGCTAATTAGTAGTCGTGAAAAGTATATTTACTCAAGTACTGCTTACACACAATTTTGAAGTATTTTGAGGAAATGATACACAGACGTCAAATGAACTGAGTTAATGAGTGATTGTAAACATGTAGTGAATTATTGAAAAGGATAAATTATAAATATGTCAATAAATGTGGAAAAAATATTAAAAATAATAATAGTAGTCATTCAGGCTGACATGTATAAAGAAATGTAAAAAAGAAAAGAATACTGAAATAAATAAGTTTGGGGAAATAAACAAGAAGTGAAATGAAAAGGGAAAATCGTGCAGAAATACATAAAGAAATGAAATAAATAATAAAAAATAAATGCAAAAATAAATAAATACAAAATGCAAAAATCAATACATTTAAAATTGAATAAAAATAAATACCAAAATAAATAAAATACAAAAAAAGAGGAGTAAATAAATACGTTAACTACGATCTGGCACATTTTAACGCCACTATTCCATCATATACACTGATTGTGATTATTGCATATTTTAATGAGTTTGCCTGCCTGATTGTGAACATGTAGTGAGTCTTCTTGTGTGTTTTAAAAACCAGAGTCTGTAAATATCTATTAATATTTAAAACCAGCACATTCCTGACTGATCTGAACTTTTGTAATAAAAAAATAATGAATTATGTTGAATGATTGTTATTTATTTATTGACACCTCGCTATAAGGTTTATCAAGACATGTCACAATGATGGTTACTGTATTGTTTTATTCGAAAAGTAAATGCATTCTTATTCAATGAAAATAAACAAGGTTATTTTAAGGGGGAACATGTTTTTAATCCCAGTCTTGTCAGTCTATCGATTGGTTTTAAGATAAATCATGTTTAAGATAATCCTATGCCAAAAATAACTCTAAAATAACCAAACACGAGAATCACTTGACTCAAATAATGTAAATCAACTGAGCTAAAAGTACAATTTAAGGAAAATGCAACGTTCTCAGTGGACTTTTTAAAGCTCACCGCTCAACCGTCTACGCTGCTGCCACCGGCTTTCCTGACGTATCCTGTCTTTGACTGTCAGACGGTTCACATCAACTTACTAGAAAACATCACAGGTTAAACAGTGAAAGTCTCTGTCACACACACACACACACACACACACACACACACACACACACACACACACACACACACACACAGTTTCCTTTTCCTTCTTTCACTTCCTCGTCTCTCAACGTCAGTCTTTCTAAGAACATCCTGAACACTCAGCAAGCTGAACCTTCCTGATTTATAATTCAGAGCAAGAAGAAAGGAAGATAGTTTTTTCTATCAACCACACTATCATCTTTAAGACTTTATAAGACCTTTAATTTATGAATTATGAATGTAATTTAAGACCTACGTCACGTCCACACTGGCAAGAAAGTACTAAGGCTATGAAAGACAACTGGAGCATCTCTGTGGTCGTTGCTGCTGTATGACTGAAGCTTCGTTACTGAGTGTAAAGTCCAGACCAGCTCAGCTTTTAGTGGAGGTGGAGCTCCAAACGCCGTCTGGAGGTCGACTGGAGTTGAGGATCTAGATCCTGACGTGGATCAATACTGGCTGATTGCAGCCGTTTGATGCCCAGTGTTCCAAGTTTCAGAGGTTTCTTGCAGAGGCTGCAGCGGGTTTCAAATACATTTCCAGGCACCGGCGTCAACCACGCACTAACTTCTCTGTTCTCTAACCAGAGCTAACTGAACTAGCATTCACCCATTTTTACCCAGTTTTAGAGCGCTGACCTCAAGTCTGACGAAAGCAACGTCGGCGACGTTACTCAGCTTTTCACTTTCCGTGAGGTTTCTCCACTAATCATCATGACGTGGGTGTGCTCAGATAAACTCTACCTGGGGATAAACAGCTATTCCCTTTTGGTTCTGCTTTATAGTTTTGTTACAGCGTGTTAAAAAAATAAAACATTTAAATGCAAGATCATGCATTTGCTTTGAAATGAAAGTAACGTTAATGAATTTTTAAGACCTGTTAAAAGTGGATTTAAGACAGTTTGTGAGATTTTAAGACATTTTTGAGGCCTTCCCTCAGTTTGGATTTTAGACTTTTAAGACGCTGTGGGAACCCTGTTATCTGCAGTGCAGAAGTTACTGCCATGGACAACATTTTCAGAGGTGGGAGACTCGAGTCACATGACTTAACTCAATTCAGACTCGAGTTGCCAATTTGAGGACTTGAGACTTGCTTGATTAACACTGATAAAAGACTCTGTTTGACTTTGACATGGTATTCATGACTTAGACTCGACACAGATGACTCGAAAGGACTTAACTTTGTTTTTTTTCATAAACTATTTGTATTTTTCTAGTTATCGAGGAGCTACGTTTTGTTTTTGAAACGTGATTGGCTGATTTCTAGTGCAATGCGCGTAAACCTGGTAACCGGCTCGGATGTACCAGACCAGCAGAGGCAAAGAAACGAGGCAGCTCTTCCCTTTTGGTTCATTTTATAGATTTGTTAAGGAGTGCTCAAAAAACAAAACATTTAAAAGCAAGATAGAGTATTATTTTGAAATGAAAGTAACATTAATGAATTTTTAAGACCTGGAAAAATTGGATTTAAGACATCTCATGATATTTGAAGACATTTTGAGGCCTTAGATTTGGGTTATTGGATTTTAAAGTTTTTTTAAGACCCTGCAGGAACCCTGAAGTCAGTTACTCTTTGAGTCCACGTGGATATTAGTGTCATAGTTAAAGAAATCCCCTACAGATGTTCCTGAGATACCGACGGACATATGGACAACCTGGAAACCTCCAGCTGAAGCTGCCATGGGCCCAGAGGCTTACTAGTTTACTAGTTTACTAGTAAACAACGGATGTCCATGCAGCCGAGCGTTTTAGGGCTGTTTCTGAGTTAACCTCCGGCCAAACCATGGATGGATAAACACAGCTGGATCCAGTGTTGGAGGCCTGTTCATCCCTATGAAATTACTCTGATCTTCTACTTTTAGTTTTGAGACTTTACTTTGACACATATTCAGCTAATTCTTTTGTACTTTTAATGAAGTGAAATGTTGAATGCAGGATTTTTACTTGTAATGTAGGATTTTTATACTGTGATATTGCTTATTTCACCACTGAGGAATGCAGCCATACAGCATTAGAACAGTACAATGTATGTAACTGTATTTTTGAAGCAGCAGAAATACTTGTAGCAGTAACATTAACAGTATAAATAGTAGCAGAAGTAGTCACATCAGTAGTATAATGTGAGTTGACATTATGTGATTTTCACTTCCTCGTCGGTTCCACCAGAAACGGCAGATTCACCGTTTCTGAGAAGAAACTGCGACTGTTTTCACACAGAAGAAGTCACTCACAATAAATATATTTGTTCTTCATTATTCTGGTTATTAAGACAAAAAACATTTAATCATCAAAGAGAAGTGAAACTACATCACTCTCTCTTCCTTATTCTTAAAATCTTCAGTAGTAATGTAAGTAACATTATCCATCCATCCATCGTCAACCTCTTATCCCGTTAGGGGTCGCGGGGGGGTTGGAGCCGATCCCAGCTGGCATTGGGCGAAGGCGGGTTCACCCTGGACAGGTCGCCAGTCCATCACAGGACACATAGAGACAGACAACATATAGACAGACAACCATTCACGCTCACATTCACACCTACGGGCAATTTAGAGTGATCAATTAACCCAAACAGCATGTCTTTGGACGGTGGGAGGAAGCCGGAGTACCCGGAGAAAACCCACGCTTACACGGGGAGAACATGCAAACTCCACACAGAAGAGTCCCAAGCCCGGATTCGAACCTGTGACCCTCTTGCTGTGAGGCGACAGCGCTAACCACTGCACCACCGTGCAGCCCTAAGTAACATTATTAGATGTGTTAATACATTTATGAATTAACATTGATAGTTGTCAGTGTTTGTTGGCATAAAGTACGCAGGTGGAGTATTTATATAAAGAGGGTCAAGAGAAGGAGCAGTGGGCCAAGTATGATTCCCTGTGGAACCCCAAAGAAGTTCTGGAAAGTGACTATAAGTACATTACTATACTGTAATGTATAGTAATGTAGGACTGTATTTTAGTACAGTTTATGTTACTTGAGTATTTCCGATTTAATGCTTCATTATACTTGTAGTCCACTACTTTCAGAGGGAAAATGTTGGTGTTATGGTTGGTTACTTTGATTTTATATACAAAATGTACAGCATGATCAATTTATAAAATGTGACACATTATAATTAGGGGTGGGACGGTTGATAAAATTCACAGTTTGGTTCATATCACGGTTTGGGGTCACGGTTTTTGGTTTGGTACATTTATGGTACAGCATTGAGGCCAATTTCCAATTTCAATTTGAACATGGTTTTCATTTATTTGGCAAAATAAGTCAACAGCTGTTCACAACAGTAGACTAACATCAGGAACAAAACACTTCTTCATTGTCACATCTTACGTCTGGACTTCTGATCTAAAAGAAACGTGTTCGTCAAAAAGAATTAATAAATAAAAACAAGGCTCGGGCCATCAACAAAAAGTTGAGCTTTTTAAAACAACAGTAACACATACTCGGCCTGTGGCTAGAGGAAAAGTCAGAGGATCTCTAAGATTCAAGCTCAAAGTAACCTGAATATCTGTAGTGAACTATGCAGGAATACATAAATAGTGGCCGTGTTATTTCAGTCTGGACCAAAGTGGTGGACCAACATTGCTATCTCATAGAGCCACACTGCTACCATGGTAACATGGCGAAAAAAAAACCTTTCAGATCATTAATTTTTGAAAGGCATAATTTTGCATAATGAGTACTTTTGATACTTTAAGTAAATGTAGCTGGTGATAAAATTGGGGGCGGCAGTAGCTCAGTCCGTAAGGACTTGGGTTAGGATGTGGAGGACCCGGGTTCAAATCCCCCATGGACCAAGACCAACTGGTTGCTGGAGAGGTGCCAGTTTACCTCTTGGGCACTGCCGAGGTGCCCCTGAGCAAGGCACCAAACCCCCAACTGCTCTGGGCGCTTGTCAGGAGCAGCCCCCTCACTCTGACATCTCTCCATTGACATGTATATGTACTATGTACTGTGTACTGTGAACAACAGAGTGTAAAATTGAATTTCCCCACTGTGGGACTAATAAAGGAATATCTTTCTTTTCTTTCTTCTTTCTTAATACTTAGGTACTTTGAAGTAGAATTCTAAATTCAGGACTTTTACTCGTACAAAGTCTACTACTGGAGAAATATAAGGCGAACATTTTCAAAATAAAAGGGAACATTTGAATGACTAAGATTTATCAAGAAGTAGTTGATGATCCGTCAGATCCGTGAGAAAATCAACACATATTGCATCAGTGGCATAACGTCTGTTTGGAGATGATAAAGGAGGAATAATGTCAAAGGAATCTGCCTCAGTTATGAGCAAGAGGAAGGAAGTGTGGTTGAAAGCAATGACCATCTTCCTTTCTTCTTCCTCTGAATTATACATCAGTGAGGTTCTGCTTGTTGAGTATTCAGCGTGTTTGTAGAAAGACTGCCGAGGAGAGACGAGGAAGCGAAAGAAGGAAAAAAAAACTACTGAGACATTATAGGTATTACATTTACTTTGTAATTATTGGCTACAAATTGGTCCTTTAACATGCGCTTTCTCCATTAAAGTAACTTAAACAGCCTGGAAAATCATGTTTTACACAGGCTCATATATCTTGTGTTGACACTACACAGATAGATAGATAGATAGACAGACAGACAGATACAGTAGATAGATTCTGATTTATTCTTATTCTCCATTTTAGTTTTAAGAAGGTAAACTACAACCCCACATAACAGGAAGAAACTTGGTTAAAAAATCCTAATCATTTTTACCAAGTAAGCAAAAAAATATATGATTTCAGGACTGTAATATTAGACTACATTTTGACTGCACATTCTGCACTAGAATTAGGGTTTTATTATCTTTTCATTCATTCATATTTCCATTGCAATTTTTCTACTCTATATTTATGCTCTTGAATTTTGCAGTACTTTGCCTGTGTTTTTCTTAAATTCCTTGTGAGTAAAAATCTTGGCAATAAACCTTTTTCTAATTCTGATTAGTGTGAGCTAGGTGTACCTAATAAACTACCAACTGCCATAAAATATTACCCAGCATGCCCCGCAGGCTACTAATATTTCTGTGGTAACTCCTGCTTCTTTTACACTGTATATTTTTTATAAGTGAAATGTTTTGAATGCTATTATCTAAAATGCATTGGTGATTTTTGTCATGATAGTATTTTTACAGATTGTACGTCCTTTGGGTGTGGCTTTTATATAAGCCATTATAGGTTTCTACCACACCCTCATACATATTTAACATTCCTTTCATGTGAATTTTATTTTAATGCCTTTTTATGTGTTAAAGAAATAAACAAGCAGTAACACCTGCTGAGCAGTGGCAAAATATCTAAATGTACACTGTATGATTTAAAACCATCAAAAACTACACAGATTCCTCCTATGGGTGAATTAAGATGTTTATCTGTCTATTAGTTTGATCTAAGCTCACAGTCAAGTAGATAAGATTTCACTCAAGACTTAAATACATTTAGGACAATATGATTTATTCTTATTTTACATTTTAGTTTCAAGAGGGTTGAGATCTGCTAGACCTAGCAAAAACAGCTAATGGTGCTAGCTAGTGGTGCAATGCTAGTGGTGCTAGGTCATGCTAATGTTACCCACACAGGTGACGTTACCTCACTGACCTAGCGGCCAAAAAACATGATAAGTAAACGTCACTTTATACAGTCGTGACTATAAATTATGTCTTACCGTTGCTGTTTCATGATTAGCGTTGTGTTTGAGGTCATATCGAAGCTGCTACCGGCTCCTCCTCCAGGGTCTCTGGGTCGGTTCCAGCCGTTTGCTTACATTCACTGCTCATCGAGACAATAATCTAAACAAAGATCGTCTATTACCCAGAGGTGAAGGTCAACTGTTCGTTCCATTGCAACATCAGCGCCCAGCGGCAGAGCTTCGCGTCCGCCATTTTTGATTGAAAGCGACTACCGGACGTCAGTAAAACCTCCGCCATTAAAATAAAACTTTTTTTCTGTTCTCTAAATAACGTAAAATAATATTTGTCATATTCAGCCGAAGTGGCCTGTGTTGAGCAATACAATATTATACATACAATAAACGGGTTTCGTACAAAGTGGAAGCAGCCTCATATCCTTCTTTTTATACTCTTTGATGGAACCCTTCTGGCCCTCCCTGTGAAAACACGGTCAAGTGTTGCCTTCAAGTGGTGTCGTATTTACGGACTTTCCGAGTTGGGCCCAAATGAACGCCCCCCTCATGTGGTATTCACAACTTATGACGTGTTTGTTGACATTGTGAGAAATGATAGAGCTCATGGAAGTTCATTTATCGGTGCATAATAAGTTAATATTGTACAGTATATTGTAATTTTAGTCATATATTGTTTTTCTTGGTAATATTCTAATATGTCAAATCAGTTGTATTTAGATGGGATTAACACAGTGTATTTAAAAAAAATATTCACAATATTTACAATGATGCACAAAGCGTTATGAAAATTAATTAAAATGTAAAATATAGAAATTTCATACAGAATTTTTTCAAACAAGCAAAATGTTATATATATATATATATATATATATATATATATATATATAATTGCGGTAAGGACAGTGATGAAAATGCTAAAAAAATAAACATGTTACAGATTAAAATCTTAATGACAATATGACATTTTGTGTATCTGTTTAGAAGTATTTCACACTCTGATGGTAAAAATTCATTGAGGGTGATTTTTTTTTTTAAATTTCGGCGTCAAATAGTATACTATAGTAAGACCATCGAAACATCCAAATATATATATATATATATATATATATATATATACATATATATATATGTATATATATGTATATATATATATGTATATATATGTATATATATATATATATATACATACATACATACATATATATATATATATATATATATATATATACATACATATATATATATATATATATATATATATATATATATATATATATATATATATATATATATATATATATATATATATATATATATATATATATATATATATATATATGGGCTGCACGGTGGTGCAGTGGTTAGTGCTGTCGCACTGTTTGCATGTTCTCCCCATGTAAGCGTGGGTTTTCTCCGGGTACTCCGGCTTCCTCCCACAGTCCAAAGACAGTCCAAAGACTAGGTTGATTGATTACTCTAAATTGCCCGTAGGTGTGGATGTGAGCGTGAATGGTTGTCTGTCTCTATGTGCCCTGCGTTGGACTGGTGACCTGTCCAGGGTGAACCCGCCTTCGCTCAATGCCAGCTGGGATCGTCTCCAGCCCCTCGCGACCCCCAACGGGATAAGCAGTTGACGATGGATGGATGGATATACATATATATATAAGTATATCATATATATATAGTACAGACCAAACGTTTGGACAAACCTTCTCATTCAATGAGTTTCCTTTCTTTTCATGACTATTGACATTGTAGATTCACACTGAAGGCATCAAAACTATGAATTACCACATGTGGAAATATGTACTTAACAAAAAAGTGTGAAACAACTGAAAATACCCTTTATATTGTAGTTTCTTCAAAGTAGCCACCTTTTGCTCTGATTACTGCTCCACACACTCTGCATTCTCTTGATGAGCTTCAAGAGGTAGTCACCTGAAATGGTCTTCACCTCACAGGTGAGCCCTGTCAGGTTTAATAAGTGGGATTTATTGCCTTATAAATGGGGTTGGGACCATCAGAAGTCAGGTGGATACACAGCTGATAGTCCTACTGAATAGCCTGAATTTGGATTATGGCAGAAAAAAGCAGCTAAGTAAAGAAAAACGAGTGGCCATCAGTACTTTAAGAAATGAAGGTCAGTCAGTCCCAAAAATTGGGAAAACTTTGAAAGTGTCCCCAAGTGCAGTCGCAAAAACCATCAAGCTCTACAAAGAGACTGGCTCACATGAGGACCGCCCCAGGAAAGGAAGACCAAGAGTCACCTCTGCTGCGGAGGATAAGTTCATCCGAGTCACCGGCCTCAGAAATGGCAGGTTAACAGCAGCTCAGACTAGAGACCAGGTCAATGCCACACAGAGTTCTAGCAGCAGACACATCTCTAGAACAACTTTTAAGAGGAGACTGTGTGAATCAGGCCTTCATGGTAGAATAGCTGCTAGGAAACCACTGCTAAGGACAGGCAACAAGCAGAGAGACTTGTTTGGGCTAAAGACCACCAGGAATGGACATTAGACCAGTGGAAATCTGGGCTTTGGTCTGATGAGTCCAGATCTGAGATCTTTGGTTCCAACCACCGTGTCTTTGTGGAACCAGAAAAGGTGAACGGATGGACTCTACATGCCTGGTTCCCACCGTGAAGCATGGAGGAGGAGGTGTGATGGTGTGGGGGGGCTTTGCTGGTGACACTGTTGGGGATTTATTCAAAATTGAAGGCATACTGAACCAGCATGGCTACCACAGCATCTTGCAGCGGCATGCTATTCCATCCGGTCTGCGTTTAGTTGGACCATCATTTATTTTTCAACAGGACAATGACCCCAAACACACCTCCAGGCTGTGTGAGGGCTATTTGACCAAGAAGGAGAGTGATGGGGTGCTGGACCAGATGACCGGGCCTCCACAGTCACCGGACCTGAACCCAGTCCAGATGGTTTGGGGTGAGCTGGACCACAGAGTGAAGGCAAAAGGGCCAACAAGTGCTAAGCATCTCTGGGAACTCCTTCAAGACTGTTGGAGACCATTTCAGGTGACGACCTCTTGAAGCTCATCAAGAGGATGCAGAGTGTGTGGAGCAGTAATCAGAGCAAAAGGAGGCTACTTTGAAGAAACTACAATATCAGACATATTTTCACTTGTTTCACACTTTTTTGTTAAGTACATATTTCCACATGTGTTAATTCATAGTTTTGATGCCTTCAGTGTGAATCTACAATTTTCATAGTCATGAAAATAAAGAAAACTCTTTGAATGAGAAGGTGTGTCCAAACTTTTGGTCTGTACTGTATATATATATATTGCCTATTGTAAACAAAAGTATGTGGACATTATAATGTATTTGTAGGAGCCAAAGTGTGTATTTAGCCTGTTGTTTATTATAATTATTATTATTTGTTTAGGCTGCACACATTGTTTCTGTGACAGGGGTGTGGTTTCACCTATTTTTATCTGTTCACTTGGACTGCAGGAGTTTGACATAGAGGGTGAGAGAGGCCTGGATATTTTCTGTTGATATAACCTGTTGGTCCTGTTGGTCTAGTTTAGTCATTCCAGTTTGCCTTATTGTTTTAATCCTATTCATTTAATAAACAGTAAAACACATCTGGACTTCTGGGTCACAGTCAATAATCGACATACTTCAGCCTCTGAGCAGCTGTTTGATAGTAGTAGCTATGATATATTTAGACTTCCCAAACTAATTACCTTCTCGTTTAATATTTTAAAGTAAAGTACGTTACACACATCGAAGCTCATGAATATAGTGCTGACATTTTGAAAAAAAAAAAAAAAAAAAACAAGGTCTAACTTTAATGTTTTTATTGGTTAGGTCATCCTAATTTAATTTCAAATAATTAAATTAAATGTTCTTTTTAAATATTGTCTTCAAAGAGGAAAGCAGAACTAAAAGCAAAACCCATTCACACATATCATTTAAAATGTGAAAAACAAAAACAAATCAAAGTTCCTCCTAAAAACAGTCAAATCACAACAACATCAAACAATAATAATTGCAATGAAACACACTATACACAACTGAATCTATGAATCTTATGTTGGTGCAACATGGGCCAGAACAAACACACCGGAGCACTCCTTCATGTTCATCCAGTCAGCTGAGCAGTCGGTCCGTCTTCCTGTTACGTTCATGTCTCTGAATCTCTCTGGGGTTTCCCTGTGGTTTCTCCAGGGGTCAAGTGAGGGCTGTGATTAGATGTGTGTGTGTGTGTGTGTGTGTGTGTGTGTGTGTGTGGGTGGGTGGTGGGTCACGCAGGTAAGGCCGGTCACGATCATGGCTTCCTGTTTTTAAAAACCAAAGGTGTTCTCCCCGCTGTAAGCCACGTATAAAAAGCCGTCCTCGTCCTTCTCTTTCTCGTACAGCTGCCCCATCGTGATGCTGAAACAGGACGAAGACAGTGTCATTATTGATCAGGACAGCTGATCAATAAGTGTGTGTAGCACAGCCTAATCTCTTCTTCATCTCATCAATGAGCCTCACTGTATCACCAACACGTTCCTTCTAGGTCTGTCAAAGTTAACACGATAATAACACATTAACATAACTTGTGATATTTAGTTGTAATGGCTCAGTTTTAAAGCTGGAGTGAAGATAATGGCATCACATGAAACTAGAAAACCTGATGAATCCATCGGTACCAACCAGGTCAGACTAGCTGGTAATGAAGGAAGTTAAATAACGTTCCAAACTTTCACTAACTTTTGTGCGAGGAACAACTGTCATGTCCATGTTCAAAGGGGTCCGTTGACCTCTGACCTCCAGATGTGTGGATGTAAATGGGTTCTCTGGGTCCCCACCAGTCTCCCCTTTACAGACATGCCCACTTTATGATAGTCCCAGTCAGTCTGGATCAAGTCAGCACTCTGACACACTGACAGCTGTTGTTGCCTGTTGGGCTGCAGTTTGCCATGTTCTGATTGGAGCAGATTGTTGATGCTAAAGTCAGAACCTGGGAGGGTTTCTGGACAATATCTGCCATTGATTAGTGTCAGGAGAGTTACTGTAGCAGCCACGGTGCTGCGTTCACTGTCTCCAGTTCACAATCAGGAGAGTTAGCAGTCATGGTGCCCAGATTAATAGCGATTGTCTGACAGTGTGTGTGTGTGTGTTTGGGGGGGCAGTAGATCAGTGTGTGGGGGGGTTGGGGGGGAGGGGGGGGGGCCCGGGTAAAATCCCTAAAAGGAAAAAAAAAAGAGTAAGAAGTGGTAGGGGGGGGGGTGGCAGTTTACCTCTGGGGCAGGGGCGGGGTGCCCCAGAGAAAGGACCAAAACCCCAATGGGGGGGGGGGTTTTGATTAGGGCCCCCCCCTCTATTACACCTCCTTTAAAATATATGTGTGTTTTTTTTTTTTTTTTTAATTTATAAAAAAAAAAAAAAAAGAAAAAAAAATTTCATTTTCTGGAGTGAAAAAAAAAAAAATTTTTTTTTTTTTTTTTTCTTTTGTGCTACGTTAGCAGCTGCTAGCTGGTAGCTGCTAGTTGCTAGCGCTGTCGGTGGCTTTGTTCCCACTGTAGTTTAACTTCAGCGAGTTTCCGACAGACCTCTGAGTTTTTCTCAGCTTTTCAATTAATTATTAATAATTCTTTTAACCGCAAAAAAACATAGTGTTAAGCGGTTAAAATGTGGTTCATCGGTTAAATGGTTAATTATTAACATCCCTACTGTAAAACTCAAGTAGAAACTAAAGATTAAAAGCTCAGATAGTTTAGTGTGAGACTGTAACTGGATTATTTTCACAGAGCTGTTTCTCTGCCGGACCGTCAGGACGGCACCAGATGCGGTACTCTGTACAAAGAAACGTATAAAAGTGTAAAAGCCCAGCGGTTTGCCCCAGAGGCCATATTTCACTCTGTGACGAGGTTGGAAATACAGACTGAAAGTGCTGAGTCATGACTGGCTTGTCAGAGAGGAGTGATGATGGGTGTAACTACAGCTCACTCTGAATGTTGTACTTGTTGAATCAGCCTGAACGTCCAGTTCTAAAAACACATTAAAGCTTCAGTAAGCAACATTGGAGCAAATATGATTAACAAGGAACAAGTGTGCACGGCTCAGATACCCTCCTTCACCCCACTCCAGCAACACTGTCAACCATCACACCAACACTGAAGATCCTAAATCGAACAGTTTTCAAGTTCTGCCCTGGAAATGGAATAGAAGTTCAAAATAATCACTTTTTGGAGAGAAAATTACAAAAATCTTTATAGCACCATCCTAGTCATGACCACAAACTAGATCGCAGGTACAAGCAGCTGAAATGGGTTTCCTTGGGAGGGTGGCTGGCGTCTCCCTTAGAGATAGCGTGAGGAGCTCAGCCATCAGTGATGGACTCGGAGTAGAGACGCTGCTCCTTTGTGATGAAAGGAGCCAGTTGAGGTGGTTCAGGCATCTGGATAGGATGGGGGCCAGGTGATCCAGGCCCAACCAGCTGGGAGGAAGCTCAGATGAAGACCCAGGACGGAGATGGTGCGTTCACTGTCTCCAGTTCATGGTCCGGGAGCGTTAGCAGCCACAGTACTGTGTGTAGTGTTGTGGACATGCAGCCATTTCCACCATATTTAGTTTAGTTTAGCAGGTTGTCAGCTGTGTGTCTGACAAACAGTGTGTGTGTTTGTACTCCGTTGCCGGTGTCTTCCTGCCCGCTGTAGCGTAACTTCAGCTAGATTCTGACAGACCGTGTGTCGTGGTGAGTGTGTGTTTGTTGGTGGTGTTATAGCTGAACGTAGCTGTAGCAGACAGTGTGTGTTCAGTTTATCTGTCGGTGAATAAATGCTACGAGGCTACAAGCTACAACTCCTCAGCTGGAGGTCCAGAGTCAACTTCCTGTATCTGTGCCAGCTCTCTCTTGAGACGCTCCTCTGAGTTTTTCTCAGCTTCTTAACAAATTATTAATATTTATTTTAACCGTTTAACCGATAGCGTTAATCGGTTAAAATGCTTAATGTCCGTTAGCGTTTAATTATTAACATCTCTAGGTCTGAGGCCTGGTACCGGTACTCTGACCCGTATATTGAGAACCTTTGAAAACAACCCCCCCAGCATCCCGTCCCCTGACCTGGACTGAGGCACCGTCTTGTCCACGAACAGGAAGATGGCCTTCTCTGAGGGCAGCTGGATGCGTTTCCTGATGATCCACATGAACTGAGCCACTGTGATGTCGGAGGGGACCAGGTACTTCCTCTTGTCGATGTCCACGATCTGTGATCCAGACACTTTCTCCACAATCACCTGACGAACACACAGATGTATTGATTACAGATCAGTAATGCAACACATCTCATCGAGGACTAAACCAGCTGCGGAGGTTTCACTCACCGGGACCCTGTCAGGGTACTTGCTGCGGATTTTGGCTGACTCTATGCATCGATGTTCTGTAGGACAAACAGCAGCATTAATGTTAATTAGTTTAGTTAGTTAGTTTTACCCGACAACAGAAACATGTTTCTTTGGTATAACATCCTCTTCTGTTCAGACTTGAGAGACAACCAGTGATGGACAGAGATCATTATTTATCAGCTGAGGTGACAGATTCACAGGCAGCTGTTGAGGATAAACACACACTGAGACCACAAAACTTAATCAATCAATCGATCCCGCCACTTAAAAAGATGAATGTGTATCATCAATAAAGCATCAGCACATTAGCTCTCTGTGTAATTATTGTACTAACAGCCTCTATAACTGCATTCCTGCTGAAACCTATATTAATGATTATTTTACAGCAGAATTGTATGGTTATTATTTACTCAAAAGTAAGTGAATCACTGCCAAATAATAATCCTATCAACATTTATTTATAGTTTAGTTAATTTGAGATGGGACAATGTAAATTAATAAATACACATGGCATAAAAAAAAGCCAGAATCAGCCAAAAGGCTGTTTTTCATCTGTGGCCAAGGTGTTGCAGAAGGCATCCTAAAATACATCAGAACAAAAACATAAAACACGACAAGCTGTTTTAAGTTTTAGTTTCTTTATTATAGAGCTGCAACTAATGATTATTTTCAATGTTGATTATTTTCCTGATTAGTTTTTTGGTCTATAAATGGTCAAAAAATGGAGAAAAGTGCGGCTCAGTGTTTCCCAAAGTCCAAGATGACTTCCTCACGTCTTGTTTTGTCCACAACTCAAAGATATTCAGTTTATTGTCACAGAGGAGGAAAGAAACCAGAAACTATTAGAAACTATTGATTAAATACTTTTATCAGTAGTAATTAATTCAACAGCTGACAGATGATTAATTGTTTCAGCTCTACTTTCTTTTGTGTTTTACTTAATGTGTATTTTTTGATCCGTAAAAAAACTGGATCCAGCTTCTCAAAAGTGAGAAATTGCTGCTTTTCTCCGTTTCATAACATGGCTGTAAAAAATATCAGAAATATTTTATTTTCAGATTAATAACTGTATAAATGAGGTGTTTTCTTTGTGGTGTGTCATCATAATAAGCTATTTTAAGGATCACTTTAGCCTCTGATAGGTTGTGAGGGACATTTTCTTTCTTTTCAACCAATACAAATATCTGGATTAATTATTAAAAGGATAAAAGATGGCTGTAAACAGGCCTGCACCTGTCCTCCAAAAACAACCTGTGTTTCCGTCCTGCTGACGACTGTCAGGCCTCCAGTTCATAACACCTTCATCGATGTGTATAACTCCTTTATGACTGTGTATAACACCTTTATGAATGCGTATAACTCCTTTATGACTGTGTATAACGCCTTTATGAATGCGTATAACTCCTTTATGACTGTGTATAACGCAGACACATCCCAGCTGGTGTTATCTAGCAGCTAACAGTAACTCGGAGCAGAATGGAGGCTTTAGCAGCTTAATGTGTCTCCTCCGGGTCAATATCCACCATCAGCCTGAAACCAGGTCGTCGTCGAGGTTGCCATCAGAACAAAGACACGATGATTTGAGCTCGTACTCGGATCCAACACATCAGGTTTACAGCAGAGACAACACGACCGACTTGTACATTAGCTGACATTAATATTTAACGGCTACATCTGATGTGTCGATACAGCTAGCTTAAAAACCAAAGGCTCCTCTCTGAACAAAGCCTGAAGGACAGGCCAGCCCGAGAGGCCGACGGTGTTTTATAAAAGGGTTTAACTGAATATCAAACCCGTATTTATCCCCCCACCGACTACATACAGGAATCCACTTCAAAAATGTAACTGCGTGGACGTTTTTGTACCCATCATAAAACAGCACCCCCCTCCTCCCTTACCTAAGGAGTGATCCTCTTTGAACATCCATTTCATGTTTCCGGGGCTCTGTTTGACTCGATGCAGCAGAAGATTATAATAAACACGACGTATAATATCTTTCTAGCTATATTTCTTTAAAGTTATCCTTTAAATAGTGACTGTTATGTTGAAGGAACGAGACGGGAACAGCAGAGATCTCAGCACTTCAGAGCAAAACAACAAACAACAGTCTGCGCTTCACTATCAGCCTGCTGCCCCAGCGCTGACGTCACACCCGGACTGTTCCATTCACACACAGAGGGGGGAAACAGGCGGGAAAATTAGACCCTCCGACATTTTTTAACACACAAACAATTAAAATGAAGTCCATTAATTTATTATAACATTGAATTTGATATTTCATATGTTAGCATTTGACATTAAGGTTGCGTATATGCCTTTTACATAGCGACCTTTTCACAGAGTTGCCCTGTTAGTTAATCTTGGTCCCTCCCACAGTGAAGAACATAAACATAACCATACATCTACAGGACCAGGAGCTGGTCAAACAGTTCATCCATTAATCTGGTGATTGGTTTTCTGATCATTCAATTAAAAAGTGCAGTTTATAAAGTATCAGAAAACTGAGGAAAAACATCCCACCGCCAAAGGTTACTTCTCCAAATTGTGAACACAAATAACCCCCACAAAGATAACTTAAAAAAATATTTAAAAATATTTATTTATGTCATTTTTGAAATTAATATTCAAGATATTTTTTTAGGTTAATGGAAGTCAAAAACAGTAAATATATAAGAGTTACACAATTAGGATTTTCATGATTATGACTATTATTATTATTATTATTATTATTATTATGAGATATTTCAGTGATATTATAGATTCAAGATGTTATGTATTTCTACATTGACACATTAATAAAAATAAAGAAACAGTCATACATAGAGCTACAAAATCAAAAATTGTGCTATTTGTTAACCAAAAATGTGAACTCACAAGGCTCCTAAAACTTTGGTTTGGTTTGTCCAGAGATAATGTTCAGATTAATTTAAGTGAAAACAGCAAATAAAAAGGGTTACACAATTATTTATTTATGTGTTTGTTTATTTATTTATTTTCTGTTATCATGTTAATGTGGACAGCCCTAAATAACATACAGTGACATAGAAAAAGGCCAACGATTACTGTGTGTCAGCTATTTTGGTAATTTGATTGCTAATTTGTTTCGATTTTTTGCGCCACTAAATTACAACATCAACTTTATTGTCTTGCAGGGGGCCCCTGTGACAAAATCTAGTTTTAACACCTTTATTGTGGTAGCTTACATTGTGCTAAGATGGTGCATTATCCTACAATAAATAAACTGTCTCAATCTGACCCACAGAAACCCTATAAAACCCTTATTATAATACAGGAGTACTGGTTGTTTTGGGGTCTTTGTGTGTACTGTACCTGATAGAAACAAAGCACAAGGGGTGGAGGGGTTTAGCTGGGGCTCAACAACTAAATTTTGCCCAGGGGGCCCCAAGCAGTTGATCCATACATGAACCCAGCAAGGCATTTGATTGTTTGCAAATGTGTCAGGGAATTTGCACCACTAAAATACAATTAAAGCTGAAGCAGGTCCTGCAGGTTGTTTTAATTTCTGGTCAAAATCTACTTCAACGAGCATTATTATTTTTGTGTGTTTATATTGTGCTAACATGATGCACATTAAATAAAGCTGTGTTGGCTGAATTTACCACAAACAACACAAATTAAATACGAGTACTGGACTGAATGGTGCCTTGCGGCTAACAGAGTACATACATGTTGCACCTGTAACCCTGTAGGTGGGGGTAAGTCAGAGCTGATTTATGCACCAGCGACCATCTGACAATTAAACAGAAAAGCACAAAATCCTGATGTTGGAGAAGCTGAAACCAGCAACTGTTTGATATATATATATATATATATATATATATATACATAACAGAAAAGAAAACAGAAAACAGCATTAATAAAAAGAAACTTAAATGGATGAGATGAAAATAAAAAATTAAAACCATTTAATTTATTGTGATTCCTTGTTTTTATCAGTGAATTAACCTGGAAACATGTGGAGCAACTCCCTGAATCTGCACTGTAAATAGAAAATGAGGGTCCTTTTATAGGACAGTTTAAGGTGTATTAGTATTATCAGCAAAATGTGCTCAACATGAGTACTAGTACAAGAGCACAAATTTGTACTTCAGCACACACACACTTTTACTTTCCACAGCTGACACTAATACAGTTTATCCTTCAGTTGTCAGCGTGTATGCAAATTATAAAAAAAAAAAATTTTTACATCTAAATAGAAACAAAGTGAAGTCATTGTTATTTAAATGGTTTATTTCAGCTTCAGTAAACATGAATCATGTATAAAATCATATATATTGACACTAACAGAGAACTTCTAGCTGGTGCAGTCGGGTTAACTGTCGTCGGCGGGCGGCGCCCTGAGCTGGTTGTCCGGCGGCAGGGGCTTCCCCAGATGGTGTCCGGTGGTGATGCCGTACCGCTGAGACTCTCGTTCCTTCTTCACTTTGGGCCAGAGCAAGAACCCCCCCTTAAAGGTGAGGTCAAAGAGCTCACAGGGGGCAAAGGTCAAAGGCTTTTCTGCCAACAGTCCTTTCATCCGGGCTTTCCACCCCTCTAGCATCATGGTTCGCACGGGGGCGGGACAGTGAGCAGGACTCCAGAAGATCTGAGGAGCAAGAACCTGAAACCCACAGAAGTGCAGAGTGCCGTTCTGAAAGAAAGAAAGAGACAAAAACATGAGCGAGAGACGAGTTCACCAACACTTTTCAATCCTTTTGGATTATTTCACTTGTTTTGCTTTATTTTGTTAGGTAATAGTGGAGATGCAGACAGAAAACATGAGAAAGAGCTGCTGGAGTCAAACCAGGAACGCTGTAATCGAACGATATTTACCATCTATCATTCAAACAGAGAAACAGGAAGACGCCGGATATACAGTACAAGATACTGTTATGATACGTACATGAAACAAAGCGGCCACTCTCACTCACCACTTAGCTTCATATGACTCGTTGGCTGCTTTCCTCACTTCTGTTTCTCTTCACTGATTCATTTAAGTTGAACAGCCAGTTTGAGGGATTTCTCCCACCGACCTAATTCAACATGCTGAATCGGACTAAAAGCCTCTCACAGGCAGACTAGAGCCGACGGTGCAGGACTCTCAGGAAAAACTAGGGCGAAAAACGCTCATCGACGACCCCTAACTGTCCAACGGCAGACTGTCAACTTGGTAAAAAAGCTAAAAAGTGGTCTGAGAGGGACGGAAGTTGGTGAATTGCTCTGTGACATCCAGTTAGAGGGCATTCATTTTCTGTTTTTATAGAAATTTCATGACTTTGGCTGCAGTCAAATCGTCCAAAATATACATTACATTTCTTTTTCTTGACCTTGATGGAAAATGTCATGAGATCATGTAAAGATGTGTAGGATGTGCTATTTAGAAAATGAGTACAGTGACAAACTAAAGGTTGTACACTTCAAGCAAGGATTCCTGTCCAAAGCAAAACCACCCCTCCTAAGAGGGATGCTTTCCATTTATCCTTGAATGTACGATTAAACAGATGTTATTGACAGTCGAATGGTAGTGACCAGGGATGACAAACTCAGTTTGATCCTGGACACATCAGCATCATAGTTCCCTTATAGACTATATAAATATATCTATTCTTCATCATATTACAAAATTGCCTCTGCATTTGATTATTATTAGTTTTAGGACTAATTTATTTAATAACTAGCTCTGAAAGCAGAAATCTAGGAAAAATAATTGCAAGCAGAAATTTTGTTCAATTTATTAAAAAAAAAATAGTTCAGTAACAAAAACAGATGCTTGTTCATCAATATATATGCAGCACATAGACACAAAAATACTGTATGTGGACACACACTCACATTTCTATGTGTTATTAACTTATTTATTTACATAAATCCCATGAATTTATGAGATTCAGAAACCCTTTTTTTACCATCACACAAATATTATCAAACCCAGTTTATTCCATTAACTAAGTTTAACTTTGTGGTGGGAGTTGAGAGGGGCAGAACTCTAGTCCAACAGATCAATGAGCTCTGATCTAACGTTCAGTCTGTGGCGTATAAACTGTTATTGATCAGCAGCTGATCAGCTGAGATCATGTGGTAGATGACAGAGGTGTGACAGTGTTTTACTGCCTCGTAGTAAAGAAGACATACCGGCTGGTCTCCATCAACCACTAACATGGATCCTCTTTCTGTCCTTCCCTCTGCAGCATCTTTTCTTTTCTTGGACATTTTGGTTCTATTCATATAGTTTTTACGACCCCATCACTCGGCTAGAGCGCTGCTGCTGGAAAGCGGTGATGTTGAGATGCTTCAGTGTGCATGTAACAAAAGTGAGATGCATTGTGGGACATGTAGTTTAAGGACACAGCACTTCTGTAAAGCAGCATAGAATTGTATGATAAGCATAATATATTCTTTGGAGGTCCTCGCGGGCCACATAACATGAGTTTGACACGTGTCTGAGAAGATTCAAACAGCTCCTATCAAAGCTGCCATTTAGATACATCCGGGTCATTTAATGTCACACCTTTCTAAGAAAAAAAGTCTGTTAGACAGCAGCGATAGCTGAGTCCTAACTGTGTAACAAAGCTGGCCTTGCTAAAGTTCAAGGCTGATTTAACAGTCTATGGACATGTTGACACATTTTCAACTCACAAAATGCAGATTTTTATAAATGTGATGCATCACAGCTCAGTCATATCATTTGGTTTACAGCTCAAATAACACATTTAACCCTGTGAGAGCCACATAACTGTGTTTGAGAAGCTGTACATGGTTCAGTCTTAAAGCTAGTGTGAAGGTGTCACATGAAACTACTGTGTTTGTGTGTGATGATGTTAGTTTCCATAGGAGCCGTTTCATTGTAGTGAAACAATTTTTTTTAAACTTGAGCTCACTGTATAGAGGAGGATAATCACAGCCTCATGAAACTCCACAGCCACAAACTAGAGACCTGGAGCCTTCAGAGGATGGATGGCTTTACTAGCTAGACTGACAATAAGGGGGTTTCTGAGACCTTTACACAAGTGCTCAACATCTAACTGCCAAAAAATGAAATTCTTGCAGAAATCTCCAGATGTCAAAGGTTTTTGATCCCTAATCACAGCATGGCTTTTTCTATGGTGTTCCTCAAGGTCTTGGTGTCTAAATGTGGTATTTTGGAGGGATTATTGATCATTTTTATCAATTCTGTGATAAAAAAAAAAAATGCCAATAGAGCATGGGGATGGTAATCATACGTCTACCATAATGTCCCTAAACCTTAAACATTTTTACAGGTTATTCTTAGTAATTATTTAATTCATGTTTATTTCTGTTTTCTGATTAAAACAACTTGACACAGCGCTGAGCTGCATCTCAAATAAATCTTCAGGTTCCAGCTTTCAGATGATGTTCAACACTTCTATGAGACATCTACTGTTGACCTGTTGAAATAATTATAATAATATATTTACTTTTAATATTTATTTATTTATATGATTATTTTTATTAATCTTTAAATACATTTATTTATTTTTGCATTTATTTTTTATTTATGCTTTTGTTTTTAAATTTAAGTATTTATTTATTTGCACTGGAGAAATAAATAAGCGTTGAAATAATAAGTTAAAAGTAAATAAAAAAGTGCAAACATAAACAAATACATTTAGAAAACGCAAAACAAATAAATGTAAAAATAAATAAACTAATTTAAAAATGAATAAAAAAATAAATATAAAAATAAATAAAAGGGAAAATTAAAGAGAAGAGTGCATAAATAAGGGAAAAGATATACAAAGATAAATAAGCAAAGAAGCAAATTAAAACAGAAAGATCAATTTATGTCATATTTTATCAATTAATTAATTAGTGGCTGACACTTAATGACTTATTTTGCATTTATTTATTTATTGAGTCATTTATTTATTTATTCATTTATTTTTGATTTTGGCAGGTTCTATCCTCCATAATGTCCCCCTAAAGATCCCCTGTTCCCCCCTAAAAAAGACAAAAGCGGTTTATGTGCATCACGTCGTACCTCTTTAATTCAACTTATAGTGAAATGGCTTTTAAATGGCTGGATTTATTCTTTAGTTGTGTTGTTTGTTGTGCTTTTATTTAACTCGAGCTGCTTTTATGCAGCTTATATTCTGTCATATGTTTTATCGATCTTATATATATGGATATATGGATATATGTATTTATTATGTATTATATGTGTGTGTGTGTATATATGTGTGTATGTACATATATATATATATGTATATATATATACACATACATATAGTGTATTTGGGAGTAATTGAGTCGGTGTGGCTCACCTGTAGAGGCCACAGCGCGATGTTGATGTCTCCATTGATGCCATCAGGCTGAAACATCGTCTGTGTTGCTCCAGTCGTGAAAGACAACATCGCTTTCTTATCCTTCAAGGAAACACAGAAATACACCTTTTATTCACCATCAATGTGGAGGCTGCTGCTCAAACAGGTAACGAGTGATAATGTAGATGAAACACACAGTACCTGCCAAAACTCACAAATAAATTAATAAATAAATAAATAACTGAAATGCATGAAGAAATGTGAAAACAAATGTATGAAGAAATGTATAAAGAATACAGAGATAAATAAGTTTGGGGAAATACATAAGGGGTGAAATGCTAAGAAAATGATGCATGAATAAATAAATAAATAAATAAATAAATAAATACATTTTTAAACATAAACATAGATCATATTTAAAAATAAACATACAGCATTTTAAAAATAAATGCAAAAATGCAAAAATAACCATATAAATAAAAATTATTGAATTTATTAAAAACTTAAATTCATAAAAATCAATACATTTATAAATAAAAGTCTGAATAAATTAAACCGAGGAAAGAATAAGGGAATATTCACATTTTACCAATTATTACCAAATTATTTTGCTACATCTAATACCATATTTATCTATTTATCTATTTATTATTATATTTATTTATTATTGTTTATTTATCGAGTAATTCATTTATTATTAATGACACTGATTTATTCAGAACATCACCACACTTTTTTAATATTTTGAATATTTTAAATTAGATTAGACCAGACGTCAAGGCTTACTATTGCTTTGTCATCATGCTAACTTTATTGAATTATAATCCTAAAGAGCTGTGTTGTCCAGCTGAGAGAGACTGACCTTGAACACACCGTTATTGTACATCTTCTCCAGGGAGAAAGCGAAGCCTTGTGTGAGCACTCGGTCCATCCAGCCCTTCATGATGGCCGGCACACTGAACCAGTACAACGGAAACTGGGAGAAGAGACACAACATGTCACACCAATATCTTTCTACGTTTTAAACTTAGTTTTATTTCCTCTCAGTTTTAGTTTCTGTCTTTCTTTGCTTCAGCCACTCAAACTGAATCTGTGTTTTAAATCTAGTCCTGTTTTGGCGAGTCTGTTATAAACTGTACATATTATTGACAGAATAGAAACAAACAAGCTCAATGATGTATTTATTTGAATGTATATTCTGTGAAGAACGGAGCCAGAGTTAGTCTACGAATGCAAATTTTCATCTATCTATTTTCCCTGTCCTGAATTAGAAGTATTAGTATTAGTATTTTATTCTCTTATCAATGTAGCAGTGGACAAATATGCTGCTTTATATAAATGTATGTGCATATTTATTATTGGAAATCAATGAACAACACATATCAATGACAGATATTGTCCAGAAACCCTCCCAGGTTCTGACTTTAGCATCAACAATCTGCTCCAATCAGAACATGACAAACTGCAGCCCAACAGACAACAACAGCTGTCAGTGTGTCAGAGTGCTGACTTGACTAGGACTTGATCCAGACTGACTGGGACTATCATAAAGTGGGCATGTCTGTAAAGGGGAGACTGGTGGGGACCCAGAGAACCCATTTACATCCACACATCTGGAGGTCAGAGGTCAACGGACCCCTTTGAAAATGGACATGGCAGTTTTTCCTCACTGAGCGGCTACAACCTAAAAATCACAAGTTACAGGATTTGTAATTTCTTTCATGTCAGTATATCTGCTTCATTTGAGTCTATGTGGCGGTAGAAGGAAGTTACTGCTTTTATTGTTGCAGTCTGAGTGATGTGACGTCCTATCCGTCTGTATCCGTCAACCAAAACAAACCTCAGAAAGTATTAAAGGTTGGAGGGTCAGCGTGGATCCGACCTCCACCCTCCATGTTAAATCCAGCCTGGTAAACACTACACATCCAGTAAAGGAGGGAAACATTTTGGGTTTCACACATAGCAGGAAAAGCAGAGCTAGACATCACGGCTAAAGCTGCACGCTAACTCTGTCACAGACAGGAAACGTCATCGTACGGCGGTAACGTGCGGTCCGGCCGGCCGTCGCTCTCGTCTCCGTGGTCCAACGGGCCGACGCTACGACTGTAGAGCGCCATATACTGACATTTATGTTAAATACATTCAAACAGCCCCGATGGAGCTGAACATGGATGTGATTTTTGGGTTGCTGGAAAAAAATGTAATAAATAATTCCTGAAAATGATCCTGATATATGTGACTTCAGAACGTCTCTGACTGATATATGATGAAAATCAAACATTTTTATTGGATTCATTTAGAGATTTTCCAAAATAAAAGTCCCTAGAAGTGTCTGATTCAACTTTTGCCTCATGGTCTTGTGTTAAAAAAGTTAATCACAATAAATCATAATATCAAATCACAATACTTAAAAATCGCAATGCATATTGAATCAGTGGCCAAATGGTGATAGCATTGAATCGAAACACAGGTGAAACGTTCCAGCCCTACGAAATAACAACAACTAGTGATGTGAGTGACCTCTGACCTGGAAGACGATGAACTCGGCCTCCTTTACTTTGCTCTGCTCGGCTACGATGTCTTCACTGAGGCGTCCCTCCATCCAGGCGTGCATCGTCTCCTCTCCGTACTGGAAAAGCTCGAGATTCTTCAGCTCACCTGAACACAACACACTCGGTCAGAACTTAAAGGAGACGTTTTTATATCGTCTTCCATTGTTGCCCAAAAACACATCAATGAGCCTCACTAGTTTATTTTGTCTCAATCCAACACACGCCGTCCTGCTGCCACTAATACTAGAGCACCTCATGTGGATTAATACGCTGCTGAAAATACAACAAATGCATTATTTCCTTCTGTTTGTTTGAGCCTTTTTTTTAAAATTAAACTTTATTTTTGTGAGGTGGTTTTAAAGATTTGCATCTTCAGTAGGAACCTATGGGCTTGGAGCTGAGAGCCACCGACAGGAAGTTAGAAAATACTGAAAGGTGAACACATGCTGCCTTCAAATGGGATCGTGTTTACCGTGTTTACAAGATGGGAAGTTGTGTTCTCAATATGTGTGGCGTTCAGGTGGTTAAGTCCTGAAGAACACCGCTGCTAAGCAACGGAAATATTAACATTACTGTCCGAGTCTAGAAGCCACAGAGGCTAACAAGTTAGCAAGCTAGCAGGTGGGGAACATAAAGAAGAAAATGTAAAGACATAATGACAGAGGTTGTTGAGAATATCAACATTTTCCTAAGATATGTTATAAAATTACAAAGAAAAACAATACATGCCTAATTTACAATATATGAACTTATTATGCAGCGATAAATGAACTTCCATGGGCTCCACTATTTCTCACAACACCAACAAACAGTCACAAGTCGTGAACTCTGAGCTTTCAGAAACTTTGCACTGACGAGGTCGTGAATATGACGTGAGGGGGGCGTTCAGAGACCGAACTGGTAAACACAGGAAACACGATCCCATTTGGATGCACCAACATCATTTGTGTTTTCATGAAATTTGTTAACAATAAGAAAACCACACAGCTTCATCCAGAGGGGATCACAGTGAGGTCACCGATGATGTCGTCCTTCGTGGAGTTGGCTCTGAAGTTCATGGCGTACAGGTCAGACACCAGGACCTTGTAGCCCTGCGCCTCCAGCTCCGCTATCGTCACGTCACGCACCGCCGCGTTGAACGAATGCTGACTCTGGTGGGCGTACACGATCAGGGCTGTCTTCTGAGCTGACACACACACACACACACACACACACACACACACACACACACACACACACACATATTAAAAGAGAACATCTGGGATAACGTTTTCTAATAAATCATCCTTTATAGCAGTTGAAACTAACAGTTTTATTAATGGTTAAACACAAGTCTATATGCTAGCAGTCACACCTTAACTTGCACGACAAGGTTTTGTGACGCCCCTCCTCGTCTTGGCTGCACTAGCAGACAGCCGGCTGAGGAGGGAGGTCGTCAGCTGCTGAAGCTCATTTGGGCCGTCCAGGTTAGAAAAGCTGCTCCGTGTGCTCATTGTGCAGTGTGCACCAATGTATAGAAAAATAAAGCCTGACATTAACTTCTGTTCTGTAAAATCTGTTCATCATTTCCTACAAGAATCAACAGTAAAAACATCTTTTATAGGCGAAAACAAGCTGTGATGTCTCCAAATAAGCTCCAGACAGCCGGCGTCCCCGTAAGATAATCAACACTGTGATCTTCTGCTATGAAGGCAGCTAATAGAGCAGCATGAACAATAGTGGTACTGTGTGGATGCTCCACCTGACACATAGCTGAATATCAAATGATACAGAGCTGTGAAACGTGTCTGACGAGGCCACTCGCTGGGTGTCAGCAGGACATTATTGTTATATGTTACTGTACTCATACTATTCAAAATATCTAATCTGATCTAAAAATCTAAATTTGTGCTATTTGGTAACTGAAAATGTGAACTTACAAGGCTCCTAAAACACAGCAAAATTTGCTCAGTTAGTTTTGTCCAGAGCAGACAAACACATTTCTATCTAATATATATATATATATATATATATATATATATATATATATATATATATATATATATATATATATTATTTTTTTTTTTTAAAGTAAAAAATAAAAAAATAAATAAAATATACATATATAATTATATATATATATATATATATATATATATATATATATATATATATATATATATATATATATATATATATATAAAGCAAGCTCCTTATTTGCATAATTTGTTTTCCAAAAATGTGAACTAACAAGGTTCCTAAAGCTTAGTAAAATTTGCCCAGTTTGGTTTGTCCAAGAGAATTTATAGAAGTGAAAACAGTAAATCAGAAAACGTGCAAAACTATAATAATAATAATAATAATAATAATAACAATAATAATAATAAATAAATGAATAAAAATGGCACAAATTTGGAGTTTGGTTTGTCCAGAGAGGGACGAGTGTCAGAGCAGCAGCAGAGAATCAGACTTAAAGGAGGTGAAAACAGTGAATGGGGAGAACCCTCTTACCCATGCTGTGTCTGCTGGATCCGTCTGCGCCGTAGACCTGGTTCTTGTGTGTCTGCTGGATCCGTCTGCGCCGTAGACCTGGTTCTTGTGTGTCTGCTGGATCCGTCTGCGCCGTAGACCTGGTTCCCGGCGGCTCTTATAGACCCTGTGGCTTTCTTTGCGTGAGAAACATGTTTAGATATCAGATGGAGCGAATGTGTCTCAAGAGTCACGACTACACACTGGAGAGGAAGAGAGAAAAAAATGTCTGCTGTCAAACTGTAGGACCGGTTTAGTTGAGTGTTTTGAAAGGGAGGAGTGTGTGTGTGTGTGTGTGTGTGTGTGTGTGTGTGTGTGTGTGTGTGTGTATGTGTGTGTGTGTGTGTGTTGTGTGGGCTCTCTGGTGATAAGATTGGTTTCATTTGGCCTGGAAAAGAATGTTTGGGTCACTTTCAAAGGATTATCCTGTGGGGTCATGTGGTTTAATAAACTCTTTAATCCGACTTAATTTCACCTCGTTAGAAGAAAAGTAGAGGAAGGCGTCGGTTTAGTAAAGCCTGAGCTGTTCGGTCTCGTCCCTGTGTTTCATGTCACCCAACAGGCTGTTATGACTGACTGGGTGACAAAAGCTGGGAGAGAAGACCTTTGGCATACTTTACAGAGGCCATGGACATAATAATATATGATAATGTCATAATGGTGATATTTTGGAGGGAAGAGACTCCCTAAAAAGTGTGACTGCTGAGAGCTGAAATTAATTGCAAAGCATTGCTGAAAATGCAGAAAGGTGAAATGACTTGCCTAAATGTTAAACCTCAAGTCCAAGTGCACTGCTGAAAAACCTTGAAGCTACAGTGTACTGGCAGAGATGGGAGCTTAGCTGCATTACCTAAAGAAGCTAAGAGCGAAAATACCTTGCTAGAAAAGCTAGAAGCTAAACTGTAATACTGTCAGAAGTGGTACATTTGAACATATCTATCTGAATAGTATGCAGGAGTAGTCCAAAAACTATGTATACAAGAAATAGTTGAAGATGTTGAAGTTGTTGAATAAAAACTCAAAGAACATGGTGACACACTAATTGATTGCAAAAACATTACAGAAAATGCAGAGATGTGAAATGATTTGCCTAAAAATGTTAAAGATCAAATGCACTACATTGCACTGCTGAAAAACCATGAAGTTTAAATGTAAAACTTGCAGAGTTGGAAACTAAACTGCATCATCTAAAGACATCTAAGACTAGACGGAAAGAAGAAATGCTTTATATGAATATCAGACAGATGAACTGTATTGTTAAACACTGAGAGAGAAAGAGAAGACAGACAGACAGACAGTCGTATTAGGGCGTATTAGTCGTTAAACATGAAGCAGTATTTGGGCGTAATCAACCGTTCATAGTCCAGAGAGAGTCTAATAATCTCCTAGAGTGTCGGGACTGAGACTGGCCTGTTCAACTGAGAACAGGGAGTGCAGCAACCTCTCCCTTTGGTCTCTAGGAGCTTTCGTTCCAGAGACAACGTAGTTTTCACCTCCTTCTGAAGTGTGTCTCGGGTTAGGGTTATGGAAACGTTAGGTTGTAGAGAGTCGGGATCAAGTTCTACTGGGGGGTTTTGGGGACGCTGAGAACGCTAGTCTTAATAGCAAGTCTGTACGTCGTTTCGCTGCCAAGATTTTGCAGTTTTTCTAACCTACTGGATTCAGTATCTCGGGAATGGAAGGTCATAGAGACTCGGGATAAAGACGCGTTTTCAGTGTCCCCAGGAACCTACACATGGAAGTTATTTTCAACTTGCTCCGACCTTTCGTTCCGAAGTTACAGGCAAAAATGTGAACCTAGCATGTCTATGTATATTGAGTTCCCCTACTGACTTGGGTATCTTTGGGAACAGAAGGTCCCAGAGACTTGAGACCAAGACTGGTGTGTTCAGCTGAGATCGGTGAGTTCAGCTTCCTCTCAAACCCCCCTACTAGAGAGTTTTGAGGGTTGCTGGTCCCTTTGGTCTTTACTGCAAGTCTCTAGTAGCTTTCATTCCCAAGATAATGCACTTTTCACCCCCTACTGAATTGTCTATCTCAGGAACGGAAGGTCCCAGAGACTTGGGACTAGGAGGGGGGGTGGGGGGGGTGGGGGGGGGGAGGGGGGGGGGGGGGGGGGGGGGGGGGGGGGGGGGGGCTGCGGGGGCGGCGGGGGCTGCGGGGCGGGCTGGGGGGGGGGGTGGGCGGCGGCGGCGGCGGCTGGGCTGCGGCTGCGGCTGCGGCTGGGGCAGCTGTGGCTGTGGTGGCTGTGGAAGAACAGTGTGTGCAGAACAGGAACAGGAGGCCGCCCATCTGCTGGCAGGACACGTGGAGCAGGGGTCAACCCGTTTGCCAGCAGGGCACGGCCCATGAGACAGGAGCCAGGAGCCAACAGACGGTCTGCTGATAGGGTACATGGCCTGGAGTGACCCCCAACAGAGCCCCATGCTTCCCTCTAGGGACTTCCACTCTTAGGTATCTTGGGGTGATAGCAAGGCGAGATCCCCATAAAGGGGACTGAGGCTCCTGGGACAAGAGCTTAGGCTGGTGGGACACGGTCTTAGACTGCCGGGGCCCAAGAAGATATGTAGTAGATATGAAGTATGGGGTCATACTGGGTTGGATCATTCTGTGATGAAATACTGCCTTTTAGATGATAGACCCAAATTCAGAAGCCAGGCAGAGAGGTAGATTTAACAAAAAGCGTGCCTTTAATCTGATAAACAGTGAGTAACAGAGTACCATGGGAGACACAAAGTAATACAAAGCAATACCAGGCAACACGGAGTAACATAAAATACACAGAGAAAGAAAAGGTAACACAGAGAATATAGTGAAACACGAAGGCACAGAGGAAAACAGAGCAGCTAAGAGACACAGAAATATGCAGAATAACTCCGAGAAGACGACGAGCTACAGGAGGGCGTCACAAAAACACAGTATCACAAAATAACACCGAACAACAAGGAGTAACATGGTGTAACAACAGGAGAGCACGAAGAAACACAGAGCACAGCAAAGAAACAGAGTGACAGAAGGCAGCACTAACAGCACTAATGATCCAACAGGAACTGAAGGGAAGGGACGGATTAAATACACCCACTGAACACCACCAGGTGGAAACAATCAGCCAATCAGAGCAGGGCAGGGCTGTCAATCACAAAAATGGAGGGAAACCACACAGGGGCAGGAAGTTAAGCTAGAAGTGATACAAGAGACACACAGCTTTCAAAATAAAACAGGAACCAGTCAAAGACAAGAAACCAGACCAGGACAGGGAGTGAAACAAGGAATGACGCCAGAGGTGGGTGACAAGACAAACAATAACTCTAGAATGAATATAACAGAAACTCAAAATAACAATACAGAACCAATAATACACTAACAGAAGAAACTAACTACCACAGAGTCCAGAACCTCATCAGACTGGAATGTGACAGGAATGTTACCTGAACACTTTCTGTCACCTGCTGCTCACCTGAATGAGCCTCAGACCAGACAGCCGCTCAGATTACCTGCCTGCAGAAAAATACTTCAGATGCTCTGCCTACAGGTCAGAGGTCATTATATGACAAGTGGGGCAACTGTATTTATACAGGCTTAATGGAGTAAAAGTACCAATACACTAATGTAAAAATACTGAAGATGCTGGCGATACGATGCGTATCATGATACAGGGGTTACGATACAAAATGTCGCAATACTGTAAGCAAGGCGATATATTGTGAATTTGAAATTTAAGAAAACTGTCATAAAAAACACATCATACTATAATATGTAGGACTGGGACAATACACCTATCTCCCAGTTTGATAGTATCACAATACTTGGGTGGCGATTTGATATGTATTATGATTTTAAAGTATTGTGATTCATTATGACACCATGAGAGACTTTTACTTTGGAAAATATCTAAATGAATACAGTAAAAATGTCTGATTTTCAGCATGTCTGTTGTCAGAGATGTCCTGAAGTCAAATATATCAGGATCATTGTCAGGAATTATTGATTACAGTTTTTATCCAGCAACCCAAAAATCAAAGAATAAAGACTCACCTCACAGATTAGAGGTATTTTCTTTTATACTTGTGTTGAATATAATCCAGTCAATCTTATTTCCATAGATGTATTTTGTATATCCAGTTCCCTTTGTTAACACCTTATTTTGAAAAGCAGACGTAGTCCCAGGTGTCTACTTCCTCTAACTCCTCCAAGGTGGTCTCTAGCTCTCCGTCAGCTCCGTTCTCTTTATCCATCCATGGTCAGCTCCATCGGGGCCGTTTGAATGCATTTAACATAAATGTCAGTATATGGCGCTCTATAGTCGTAGCGTCGGCCCGTTGGACCACGAAGACGAGAGCGACGGCCGGCCGGACCGCACGCTACCGTCGTACGATGACGTTTCCTGTCTGTGATGGAGTTAGCGTGCAGCTTTAGCCGTGATGTCTAGCTCTGCTTTTCCTGCTATGTGTGAAACCCAAAGTGTTTCCCTCCTTTACTGGATGTGCAGTGTTTACCAGGCTGGATTTAACATGGAGGGTGGAGGTCGGATCCACGCTGACCCTCCAACTTTAAATACTTTCTGAGGTTTGTTTTGGTTGACGGATACAGACAGATAGGACGTCACATCACTCAGACTGCAACAATAAAAGCAGTAACTTCCTTCTTCCGCCAATATCATAAAGTGGGCATATCTGTAAAGGGGAGACTGGTGGGGACCCAGAAAACCCATTTACATTCACACATCTGGAGGTCAGAGGTCAACGGACCCCTTTGAACATGGACGTGACAGTTTTTCCTCTCCAAAATGTAACACAGGTTTGGAGCATTATTACTCGATATTCAGATACAGCAGGTAGGTATGGACTCAGGTAAAGAGGCTAATGGGGGAATGAGGAACAGGTGAACAGGTAAGTAAAATAAAATAGCAGTAATAGTAGAATCATGATAGTAATAGCAGAGTTAAGTATAATCTGAGGATATGTGGTGGATGGGTGAGGAATGACAAGTCTGGAGAGTTCCTATGAAATGCATGAATCTGGCGGAGTGACTGGAGACGGACGGAGGCCTGAGTTTAGAAGGTAATTCACTCGTTGTGTAACTGATAACAAGTCAGAGAGACATCTGAAACGTGACAAGTAGCCACATTTAATCTATAACAAGGCGTTTTATTTCATAAACTTACTGTCTGTCTCTGCATTACTCAGCATGAACTGCTCCTCTAAGACAATGTGACTCTCAACTGGCAACAACCTCAATGTCACAGCGCCACCTGGTGGACTGAGGAGCACAGAACCTGCCAACATCAATCAATAAGTACACTCAATAAATAAATAAATATCATCACATATAGCATTATAGCATCTTTGTATTAACACCATTATTTATTTAGTCTTCTCTTTATTTTCCCTTATTTATTCATGTATTTATTTTTATTGATTTTTAAATCTTTTTTTTTATTTTGCATGTACACTTTATTATTATTTATTTATGTATTTTGCATTATTTTTAAGTTTATTTTTATACTATAAATGCATAAAAAATGAATGCAGAAATAAATAAATAATTTTAAAAATAATAAAAAACAAATACATAAATAAATAAATAAAATGGAAATTAAACAGAAGAGGACATAAATAAGGGAATTAATACAAAGATAAATAATAAAGAAGAAAAAAAACATCAATTACTTAATCAATTACTTAATGGCTAAATTATTATTAATATTATTTTTAATACATTTTCTGATTTACAATTTCATAATATCTTAATTGCTTCGTCATGCTTTCTGAAACGTGGAGCAGAGAGTCTGAAGTGCATTCAGGTTTCTGAATGTTTGTGTTTCATTGATTAAAGCCCGGCAGGTACAGTTGTTTTAGTTTTATTTATGCATTTATTTTGTATTTATTCATAAATTATGGCATTTATTTTATATTCAGTTTAAATATATGTATTAAGTAAAAGTAGGAAAATCACAATGCAGAAATATAAAGAAGTCCTGAGCTCAGAATTTCATTGATAAAAATAATACTCAATCGCAATATAAAGCACAAAAAGTAAAAGTACTCATTATGCAGAAATACTCTGTTACAAGTAAAAGTCCTGAGCTCAGTACGTAGTAACTGAAAGCTAAATGTGGTCGGGTAAAAAGTACAATATTTATCTGTATTTATTTTCAGCTGGGTTTCAGGACTAATTATGTGCAGATAAAGCTGTTTTCCTGAGGCAGGACGTGTGCGTCCTTCCTGCTTGTTTCCAGTTCATGCACCTCGGTTGTGACAGTTTTGTTTTTCAGCGAGTCGGTTCAGAGTGAGACACGCTGAGAGCACTCGGCAGAAAGTCTGATCCCGTCGTGTTACTGGGTCTCATTATTTCCCTCCAACATCATCAGCTTTTATTCAAAGTGAAAACTGTGCCGCCATCACAGTCGGTGTGTTTCTCTCAGTCTCTGTCACCTGTTGCAGTAAAAACATCTGCTGTAGGGTTGAAAATGGTCAGTAAATTTCCACTAAATTTGTGGAAATTTTCTAAGGGAAGTTAAAGGAATAATTCACCTAATAACCATATAAACTATACAGTGCTCTCCTCTCTATTGGCTCTTTATGGTCCCAGTTAATCAGGGTCCAGGGCAGGTAGAATGCCTCTTACAGCTGTCTGACTGGGCAAGTGAAAAATAAATGTGAATTTTATTAGTGAAATTTATTACTGATATTCAGTAAAAACATGTCATTGGTAGATCGCCATTAATGCTTTTGTTGGGTGCCCAGAGTACACTCATTTACCAGTGGTCCAGTTTGTGCCAGAGTGTGCTCTGGTGCTCAGCTAGTTAACGTTAACTGTTAGTAACCCGTAGTTAACGTTAGCTGTTAGTAACCCGTAGTTAACGTTAGCTGTTAGTAACCCGTAGTTAACGTTAGCTGTTAGTAACCCGTAGGCAGCGCACAGGCAGTGTCAAAGGCGGCATGTGGGGCGGCTGTGGCTCAGAGGGTAAAGCAGTCAATCGGAATGTCGGTGGTTCGATCCCCCGTCACGTCGATTTGTCCTTGAGCAAGACACTTAACCCCAAAGCGCATAGCATCGGTGTGTGAATGAGATGAATGAGTATTTAGATTAGATCCTGATGGGCAGAGTTAGCAGCCTCTGCCATCAGTGTGTGAATGGGTGAATGTGATATGTAGTGTAAAGCACTTTGAGTGGTCGGAAAACGAGAAAAGTCCATTTATCACTGAAAGGTGGTATCAAAGCCGTACGAATCCTCACTTGGAAGAAATTTTCCCTCAGGACTTTCTGACCAAACATCAGTGTCATGATCTTTTCCTAAACCAAGTAGGTTTGTTTCCTAAATCAGTCAAAAGCGTCTTTCTGTCAGAAATCACTGAAAGCAAACTTCTTTCTAAATAAGGCACCAAACAACAAACGTTAATGGATGGTATGGTGCTTTCAGTCTATGCTCAGTAAAAATTAGGTGAAAGTTAATTACAACACTATCATGATGTGCTCATATGTAATCTTGTAAGTAGGGATGTAATTAATTAACCATTGAACCAATAACCAACATCAAGCATTTTAACTCATTAACGCTAGCGGTTACAACGGTTAAAAGAAATATTAATTAATTAAAAAGCTGAGAAAAACTCAGAGGAGCCTTGTAGCCTCGTAGCATTTACTCACCGACAAATAAACTGAACACACAGTCTGCTACAGCTACGTTCACAGCTACAACACCACCAGCAAACACACACTGACCACATTGTCTTTCAGTCACTTTTGACTTTTCACCCATTTTTCAGCATCTCAGTCTGAGAACTCAAAGATGTGATTCACTAAAACTGGAGTTTATCATGAAGAGGCCCAGACTATTATATTATACTTTTCCAGGTCATGATGATATGATAAATTGGTTACTCATGTGATTATGTCTTGATCTGTTGGAGGCCAGGCCCGGTGCATTCCTATGAAAGTTGCTCAGTGCAGCATGAAGTCAGTGCGTAAACTTTCAGGTCTGGAAAAGTGCCCGGATCTTCTGGGTCTTCTGGGTCTTACTGGGCCCTTGTCCGATATGCACAGTTACGCTGGTCACATGATTTGGTTACATGACTCGGTCCCAACGTCAGGTCTGAGTCTCCATAAGAGGACAGGAAATAACTCTGGATTCAGCTATTGTGTTTTTCACTTTGGCATAAAAGAAGGGGGGGTTCCCTAAAAAAAATGCTCAGAGTCTCAATGCAGGTCTATGGGAAAAAGGCTTTTAGGGTCAAATGACGTTACACGATGGACACTGAACTTTGCCCCGTTTGCCACTATGAACATTGGGGTCAACGTCCAGCGCTCTTCCCGGACGGCAGACTCCAGCTCAGCTCTGATTGGTTGTTTTCCTCCAGTCAGGAGGAGCTCTGCATAGACAGTACTCATAGTTTCTTGATTAATATTATTGGTGCATTGATGTGTGTGTTACTGCAATGCTGTAGATGTTCTAAACTTCTTTATATCCTGTTGGCTAGTTTAATCTACAGCAATGCATCATGGTCTTTAAGATCACCATATGTTTGTAGCGTCTGTGACAACCACGTATCTCTAATAAGTCGGAAAAACAGTTTTCAGCTTTGTGACGATGCATTTTCCAGCTGATCCGAGAGGCTTTTTAAAGAGTTTATTTAACCTCAGGGGGATTTTCTCAACACATAAATTTTATCTCAGACATTCAACATCAACACATCTGGAGAGAACTAAAGCTGTCAGATAAATATAGGGGTGTAAAAAGTATAACATCTACCTCGCAGATGTAGATCAAATATTCAAGGACAGTAACTCAAATTTGTACTTTAGTAAATGTAATGTAGTAGTATTCTTGAATTGTAATGTAGTGAATATACATAGTTAGAGCTGCATGTTGGGCCTGAGTTGCATCAGGTGGTGATGCTCTGAATCACTGAGCTCATCTCGTGAGTCTAAATATAGCTGACAGTATTTATAGTGAGTAGGAGGAGATAACCGTGACGTTGCATCACCCCACTGACAGGAGGAACCTGGAGGAATCTCACCTGGACGAGCTGATGTGAGAGTTGATCCCCATCCAGGATATATTAGTTGTATTGAGGTTAACGTTCATTTTCACTTTTACAGTTTCAGTTATTCATTAACTCAAAACTGTGTCCTCATACCACCGATCAACTCCTCTGCATTTAGATGTTTTAATTTACAGATAATTCCCCGACAAAGACTCAAACTGATCATCAGTCAGTCAAATTTATTTATATATTAGTATAAAATGCATTTACTTATTTCTTCTTTGCTTTATACAGTTCAAAGTACAGGATTTCTATATCGTATACTCTATATTGCATTTACTTCTTTATTTATGTATTGTTTTCTTTATACACTTCTCTAAGCATGTCTTTTTGCATTTCAGCCTCGTGCAAATGAATGGGCTGTCTCTCAACATGTATCTTCATGGGGTCAGAGTTCAAAGATCAATTATATGATAGTTAGCCAACAATGTATGCTTCTGCTTATCAACGCTTCATCTTCATCCCGCGACCCCAGCGGCATCTTCCTCCACGATGTTTGGATCTTTAGGGCGTGAACCTCCAGGCCGATGTTGCCAGAAACTCGGCGTACAGCGACAACAGCACCCTCACATCAGACAGGCCGCCAAGCCCGTTCTCTCCGTCATAGGACTCGGCGCCCTGCAGAGCTCCCCAGCGATCCGGCGTGTGTCACCGATCCGGGCTCGAGCAGAGTCTGCGGTGTCAGGGTGCCACTGTTGCTGCCATCCCGGACCCAAGGCAATAAACAAACTATCAAAACGTACAGAAACTGCAGAGCCCCGGTTATTGTTGCAGTAAACACACAGATGGCTAACGTTAACTATAGGCGGATGCCACACCTGAAGATTATAAGATAGCAGTGTTATTTTGACCGACTCTCACGGTTTTAGCAGTTTGGTCGAATTTTGTGTACTCTGTGCTGTAGTAGAGGTGAAATACTGCCCTCTATTTCTTTGGAGCATGCAGGAATTACACATTGCAGCTTTAAAGGGACATGTAGCTGCATGCCTGGATTCATTTGTAATAGTCAGGAACAGTATAAATAAAAACACTTCTTTGGGGTAAAATGTTGGCACTTTGGAGATCAGCTTCACTGGGAATGTCCCCAAGTCTCGTCTGAACACTTGACAAAAAGTCCCACAAGTATCCAGAAGTTACAGTCTGACAATATCAGTGCTACAAACCAAATCTAGATTAAAGGTGCGTTACAACAAACTGCATCAGAACGGCTGTGGGTGTGTATGGGCAAGATGAAATCAAATCTACAGAAGAGCCAATAGTGCAGCAAAAGAATGTGTACGTAGATAAAAAAAGGACATTTATATTGTCGATTAGTAGCCTCCTACCTAATGCAAATGTTAGCATTGATGGTTGCAAAGTGTTGCTGGTTATTGGCTCAATGCCCACACAGGTAGGATATACAGTATACAAGTACACAAGAGTTGAAACACTGACAATATGAATAATAAATTATGCAAAGCATGTCCAGGGCGTCAAACAACAAAGCTTTGCCACGGCTGTCTCCATTTAACACCACCGCAGAAGACATCCTTCAGCGGCAGTACGAAACGCTCCGGGCGTTCCATTAACTAAAATATAAACCCATCCGTGGAGACAGTAAACGCTCCAGGAGTGTGGTGGTGTAGTTTAAAGAGCAAAAGACTCACACCAGGCAGGTGGGAGGTGGATGGGTCCAACAAACACAGGGCTTTCACCCAGGAGCTGTTCATGTCCTGTCGTCGACTGTCGTTCACTAGTGGGACTCACACTGAAACTCCACTAACCAACTATTGTCTTAGGAGAATAAGGGGCGGACACTTCCACAGAGGTTAAAAACCTGGGTCTTACTCCACTGTTTGTCAGACAAGTGGGGACTAGTCAGACTAGTGGGGACTAGTCAGACTGCAGCGTTCGAACTGATGAAGCCACTTGGATAAGGGGCGAAACGTCTTCAGGGACAAATCTAAGTCCAGTTGCCTTCAATTAAATTTTTGCCAGAACTAACTAAATGGTAAATGGACTTGCATTTATATCGCATGTTTCTAGTCTTCCAACCACTCTTTACACTACATGTCAGCATTCACACACACGCTTTGCCATATTTGAGGCGCGACAAAGCTGGGATGAGAAGGCAGTGGCATGCCAGACCGCTGTATTAGCCAAGTCAAGTTATGTAAACATCAGTCGTAGTAACAACTGTTTATCTTGTTTGTGTTAAAACACACAACATAAAGCAACAACCGTAACAATGCAGCTGAACCCTGATAGTTAAGTTTAGGAAAAAACAACATGGTTGGGCTTAAATCTACTAAGTTTACAGTGAAAATGAAACTGTGAAAATGTAACTTCAACCCAGCCACCGTCCTTTAAATCCAAAAACAACAACTGAAACAACGCTGATGTGAAACACAATGTCTTATCATTTTTAATGAAAAGTCTCGGATGTTAAATCACTCCTGAAGGCTTCAGTACAAGATGGTGATGTAACTGTGGGAAATCCCCACCAGCACCCAGCATTTACCTGCCTGGCTTCCTCATGCACAGGTGCTGAAAGACAGGCCTGAAATCTACCTGTGAGTGTTTTATTTATTAGCCATGATAGCAGCGTGTCTCTGTTTATAGCAACATAAACAGCGTCGTTTTTATAACAATGAATGAGGAACGAGGCCCTTACAAAAGAGACGTTTATTCAAGGTGCTATTAGTATGCTTCTCTTTAAGAAGAGTCATTATATTTAATTATTTAATGATTAAAATGAGTATACTTTCAGTTTACTTTTTATGTACTTATGTACTTAATAAAAAAGATATACAAAAGTATACATAATATACTTGGCTCATACTGACAAGTATACCTAAAAGTCTAAGTTTACTGTTCTTGGATTATACCAACAAGTGTACACAAAAGTCTGAGTATTCTTGGCTTATACTAGCAGGTGTATACTTGACTTTATAGTGACAAGTATACAGAAAAGTACTGTCCCCTGCAAAACTATTGGGACAGTAAGGCCAGTTCCTTTATTTTTGCTGTACACACAAGAGGGCTGCACGGTGGTGTAGCTAGCGCTGTCGCCTCACAGCAAGAGGGTCGCAGGTTCAAATCCGGCTTGGAGTGTGTGGAGTTTGCATGTTCTCCCGCTGTAAGAGTGGGTTTTCTCCGGGTACTCCGGCTTCCTCCCACTGTCCAAAGACATGCTGTTTAGGTTAATTGATCTCTCTAAATTGCCCGTAGCGTGAATGGTTGTCTGTCTCTATGTTGTCTGTCTCTATGTGCCCTGCGATGGACTGGCGACCTGTCCAGGATGAACCCGCGGGGGGGCTGGGATCGGCTCCAGCCCCCCTGCGACCCCTAACAGGCTAAGCGGTTGATGATGAATGAATGAACATTTGAAGAAGAAGAAGAACAATAACTTATTTTTACACTCTGTTGTTGACTTATACACGGTACGTGCAGACCCGAAACATACACATGAACATGCATCAATGGAGAGATGTCAGAGTGAGGGGGCTGCTCCTGACAAGCACCCCGAGCAGTTGGGGGTTTGGTGCCTTGCTCAGGGGCACCTCGGCAGTGCCCAAGCGGTAAACTGGCACCTCTTCTGCTGCCAGTTCACACTCAGTTCTTGGTCCATGTCGGGACTTGAACCGGTGATCCTCCGGTTCCCAAGACAACTCCCTGCAGACTGAGCTACTGCCGCCCCAACACATCGACATGATGATGACATCGAACCGAGGAAAACATCAGCAGTTGATGACAGAAACATTGTGAGAACTGTAAAGAAAAACCCTAAAACAGCTGTCAGGGACGTCAGGATCAAGCTCCAGAGGAAGGAGTGAAGAATCCCAATCAACGGTTCACAGAAGACTTCAGGAACTGAAGGACAGAGGCTCCACCAGAAGATTGATCTGCACTGATGATCTAACACATGATGGCAGCAGCTAAATGAACTCAGAAGTCTACAGAAACATTCAGTCTGATAATTTAAAGAGAGATGAACCAAACTGATCCGGAGATCCTTCATCATGCAGCCAGACAACGAGCCAAAACCCCCTGAGACCATTGAGGAGTTCATCAGGGGAAGAAGAGGAAGGTTTTAGACTGGACCAGTCAGTCTGCAGACTGAAACCCTGTTGAGCAGCATTTTACCTGCTGAAGAGAAAGGGGGACGAAACAAACAACTACCGATAGAGGTTGTGGTGAAAGACTGGAAAAGCACCACAGAAGAAGAATGTACACATACACTGACAAGTATAAGCCAAAACAACCAATCGGAGCCAAGCTGGAGTCTGCCGTCCGGCTCAAGCCCCCAGGAAGCGTTGACCCCAACATGGCCAAACGGTGGTACTACAACGTCCGTGTCTGTCGCTCGACACCATTGGGACTTTTTCTCAGACTGTAACTCTGCAGATCATTTCTTTTTTAGGTGAATCATTAGTCCTTATTTAAATACTTTGGTCTGTTTATGTCTATGGAGACCCAGACCGTGACGACAGCGCAAGCCGTGACGTTGGGACCACGTGACCGAGTCATGTGTCTGAGTCATGTGACCGAGTGGACACTACTGCTCACATCGGACATGTGCAGTAGAGCCCAGTAAGCCCCGGAAAACCCAGAAGATCTGCACGTCTACCCATTGACTTCCTGTGCCACTGAGCGACTTCCATAGGAATAAATGGGGCCGTGCCTCCAACGCTGGATCCACTTCCCTTAAGACATCCATGGCTACTGCTTCTGTTTTTCAAACCAGAACCAACATGGCGGCTCGTTTGGAAATTTTCTTCTCTTATATCATGAAAACACTTCATGGAAATGTGCTTCTGAAAGCATTTTCTGTACGAAACAATCCACACCTGATGATTCTGTCTTTACTTTGGATCGACAACGGTTAGTTTAAAAGTTTCTCGGGAGTTTCCAGAGGCAGCGAGTCCCGGTAGATGCCCCTAATTTTAATAAAATAGCCTAGACGTCAACTTTATGCAAATGAAGAGCAGCCGATGTGACGGTTCGTCTCTTGAATCTCGCTGGAAAGCGTGGAAAAGACGGAGAAGTTTACATCTAGCGCCACGATGATTATGAAATTAGAGCATATGGAGACAGACATTTCCAGAGACACTGACAGTGGTGTAGCAACAGTCAGCAACAGTGTGATATGCAGTTAATTTACTCATGAGCAACGCAACTGGAAGAGCCTGAAAGTCTGAATGTGACTACGTTTATTCTGTGTTTCTAAAAACAGGCAGCAGGACATTTATATCTCTCTGGCTGAGAGGGGGAGGAGATATTTCAAACGTCACCGAAGAAGTGTGACGTCACGCTGTGTGAGCTGGTCTGTTCTGGGTCAAAGTCTCATCAGCTGCATCCAGGAAACCAGCTCGTATAAACAGTGTCATAACACAGGCAGCAAGGAGTGTTGGAAACGGGAGCGAGTCAGCATACTTAGATATAGCAGATAATTCAGTAACTATAAATAACAGCAGCAGTGGAGGAAAACACAAGGACAACATACCGACAATATAAATAGCTACAAACCCGCAGGACCATAAAGTTATAAATATAGTACCTGGTAATATTTAACTTGCTTCATGTGTTTTGCATAGATGATTATTCAGTTCTTTATCTGTGCATATAATAAAATAAAACAAAAGAGAAAATATATACAATAAAAGGAACACACTTAACATTGAAATTAATTATTATTATTACAATTAAAAAACAGATGAACATGTTTTTTCAAATATCCAAAAAAAGAAGAAAATAATATTTTTCCAAACAAGAAATGCTGGATATAAAAACACAGGAAGGAAAAGAGAGAAATAATAATAATGAATAAAAAACTGGATGGCAATAACAAATGTTTGCTCTGCTTTCACTGTATCCACCTCATTTACATATTTCTGTTCGGTTCTATATCGGGAACATCAGCACTGGAAATATGTACTCAGATAAGTAAAAGTAGTAATACTGCAGGGGTGGAAGAAGTACTCAGACCTTTATCTGATCATACATACAACAATATTACCGGGTAATATTTAACTTACTTCATGTGTTTTACAGATGAGTACTGAGAATGTGAGAGGTGGAAAAGACAATAAGTAAGAGTAATAATACTACAGTGTCTAAAGCAGAAGACCTGCATTCAAAAATGTACTTCTGTTAAAATATCAGTACTGCAGTGCAGAAATACTGCATTTAAAAATAGATAAAAGTGCAAAGTATGCAGTTTATTATGCAGATAATATCAATATAACATTATAAATGGGCCCTGCTTTTATTTTGTATTTCCTGCTGCAATGTTTGTTTCCTAGACAACATTTTGGGTCCACGTTCACGTCGGGATGCATCTGGACTGTTTACAGCTGGTCATCAGAAAACACGTCCCACCCTCTGCTGAAGGTGGGCTCCCTCATCATTGATTATTAATGTAATAATGTCTTCATGGGAGAATTTATAATTTGCCTTTTCTTTGCCTGTGTGTGAAATGTCCTATATAAATTAGGTTGATTTACCTGCTAAATGCTGAGGATATTATTATTATTAATAATAACAAGAACACTGATAATTATGAACACAAATAAATAAATAATAAATAAATAAATAAATAAGAATTAGACAAAGTATAATTAATTAACTAATTATAAAGAATAATGTTTATTCATATAGCACCTTTCATACACCAAACGCTATAACGCGCCACATTGACAGAAAAAAATAATCAGAGATTTCCAGGATAACTACTAATAATACTACGAGAATAAAGTCAAAACTGACGAGAATAAAAGTGATTTCCTCCTCCAGTAAAGAGTCCGGTTCCTCCAGGTCCGTGTGGTTCCGTCTTCAGGATAAACTCAGTTTCTGTTTCAGTCTTTTTAAGGTCCTGATATTGATGATAATGTAGAGCTGATGAGACAAAAGATGAAGAATTTGGTTCGAGAACTGATCCCCACGTCCCTCATTTTCACACTATTTCCCTTAAATGAACATGTAAAACAAATATTTTATAATATGATGACTTTATTCCCATAATATTATGACTTTTTCTCTTAAACTCGTGACTTTATCCTCATAATATCAGGATCTTTTCCCAGAGCGGCGGGGCGGGGTCATGATGCTCAGGCTTGTCTCTCTGTCTCTGAGGCAGTGATTCAGTAAAAGGAAATACTGCGACTAAAAGGACTTTCCCAGTCAAACCAGCAGCCTCCGTGTACAGATACCGAGTATATATACTGGGTCCGATGGAGCGGCCGGCCACAGTCAAACTTCTCCGGGTTCAAGATGACAAGATTAGTCAGTCTGCAGATGGTAATTCAGCCTGTGGGCCAGAGGGAGCGCGCTTTTACGCACAGACAGCTTGGTTTCATTGTGGACTCGTTCGCGTCTCCACGGCGGTTTAAATGTGTTTTTAAATGTTTCCAGATCTCTCTGCTGATCTTCAACGACCACGTCCCCCCCGCTGCTGCTCGGAGCTCCTCCAGGTGCGTTAGCGTGGAGCAGGTGGACGTGGCTGTCCGCCGGTTCCAGAGGACCTACTGGGACAGACTGAGGTTCTTCAAGAACCTGCAGGACACGCGGGCGCGCGCGCAGGCGGCCACAGTAACGCGCGGAGGTCTGAACAACCGCTCCCTGTCCCCGTGGAAGTACAAGCAAGTACCGATATACTGCTACTGATACCACGACTGAGCATACTGTAGTGAAATACTCTCGTCTTTACTGAAGTAAAACCAACAATACTGCAGTGATGGAAGAAGTACTCAGATGTTTACTGAGGTAATACTGCAGTGAAGTAGTACTCTGGTCTTTACTGAAGTAAAAGTAACAATACTGCAGTGATGGAAGAAGTACTCAGATGTTTCTGGTATCTGAGTGAAGTAGCACTCTGGTCTTTACTGAAGTAAAACTAACAGTACTGCAGTGATGGAAGAAGTACTCAGATGTTTACTGAAGAAAATACTGCAGTGAAGTAGTACTATTGTCTTTACTGAAGTAAAACCAACAATACTGCAGTGATGGAAGAAGTACTCAGATGTTCACTGAAGTAATACTGCAGTGAAGTAGTACTCTTGTCTTTACTGAAGTAAAAGTAACAATACTGCAGTGATGGAAGAAGTACTCAGATGTTCACTGAAGTAATACTGCAGTGAAGTAGTACTCTTGTCTTTACTGAAGTAAAACTAACAATACTGCAGTGATGGAAGAAGTACTCAGATGTTTACTGAAGTAATACTGCAGTGAAGTAGTAGTCTGGTGTTTACTGAAGTAAACGTAACAATATTGCAGTGATGGAAGAAGTACTCAGATGTTTACTGAAGTAATTCTGCAGTGAAGTAGTACTCTGGTCTTTACTGAAGTAAACGTAACAATATTGCTGTGATGGAAGAAGTACTCAGATGTTTGCTGAAGTAATACTGCAGTGAAGTAGTACTCTGGTCTTGACTGAAGTAAACGTAACAATATTGCAGTGATGGAAGAAGTACTCAGATGTTTGCTGAAGTAAAAGTAACAGTACTGCAGTAGTGGAAGAAGTACTAACGCTACGTGCAGTGTCGCAGTCTTCTGTGATGTTTACTGTGCAGTTTGACATGACGATGCTGATTTAAAAAAACCACGTAGTGTTCAGCCTGTGTGTGAATCTGTCCTTTAAATGTGTCCAGTGTTTTACAGTCACACAGAGACAATTTGACTTGAAATATAAATAATAAACTCCACAGTTCACAACAGAGACTGAAACCTAAACCTAAATCCTTCAGATTGTTGACGTGTCTCCTGTCTGATTGTGTCCTATCAGCCTAAACACAGAGGACAACAGGTTTCCTTATGAGATTCCCTTCGCCGAGTGTCTTCACCACGGCTGCATCATCAACCAGCGTGAAGACATGAGCTACAACTCGGTGCCTGTGTTTGCTTCGCTCATGGTCCTGAGGAAGACTCGTTGTCCACAAGACACAGACAAATACCTGGTTACAAGGGATTTTATCAACGTCCCCGTGGCCTGCACTTGTGCTGTGCCCAAGTACACCAAGTGATGAATGAAACTATTTTAATCACATCGGTGCTGATTCTTTAATAACCAAGTTGACCAAAAACAAAATACTCCATCTTACAGCTTGGGGTCCAGTTAATCTATGTGATCTATAAAAATGTCAGTTATTTATTACAGCTTTATGCTTGTGAGGTTTTCTCAAAGTTTCTCAAAGTAGCCTCATAGCAAGAGGGTCACAGGTTTGAATCCGACTTGGGTGGAGTTTGCATGTTCTCCCCGTGTTAGCGTGTTGTTTAGTCCGTGTGGGTTTTACTACTAAAGTACCACATCAGTGTCATCAGCGTCATCGCAGTGCGCAGGTTTTGGTTGCTTAGTAACCTCCCAAGCACCTTGGATAGAAGGAAGACAGTTTTCCACGTCTTCTCCCTAATGGGAGAGAGATGAAGGGGAAGTTACTGCTAACAACTCACAGATATCTGAATCAGGACGGCTTTCTGTGTAACATGCCTAAAGTCAAAAAGGTTGGGAATCACTGGATTCATCTTTAATTCACTGAGCCACAAACAGTTTAAAATAACGAAAAGGAAAAAAATTCTATAAATCAAAAGAAATGCAACCGAACTGTGACCCCGAGAGGAAACCAGGAGAGGGATTTGTCTACTGGGAAAATCGGGAGGGTTGGCAAGTATGCTTCCGCTGCTCCTAAAGCAGTGTTATCGTGGTCGGGATGACCTCCGAGTGAGGCGAATGACGTTACCACAGTTTTGTGTTTGGCAGCTCACGTTACCGCCATCTTTGACAGGGAGGAGTGAGCAGAGGGGTACTCAGTTGGTTGCAATCTGCAACCACACCACTAGATGTCACTCTATCCTACACACTGTACCTTTTCATTGGCAGTAGTTGCGGCACATAACCCAATATCAAATCTTAACCTCAACCAAGCTAGCTGTTTCAACCTGTTTCCACATAACCCATCCAAGCCGGATTTGAACCTGCGACCTGTGAGGCGAGAGTGCTAGCCACTGCACCACCATGCAGCCCTTCAGTATAACTTGTGAAAATATATTTTTTTATTTATACAGTGTTTTTTAATTGCAATTAAATGTAATGTAGATTAGAGCCACATTGAAGAAAAAACAAACACATCTGAGATTTTGAGAAAAATTTTTATGAGAATAAAGTCATAAGTTTAAGAGAAAAAAGACATAATATAAGAATAATGACAAAACAAATATGAGACAAAAGTCAAGTTTTGGAGAAAAAAGTTGAACTATTATGAGAATAAATTCCTAAGATTCTAAAGTAGTATAAAGTAGTTTCCGTGTTATTTTTGATGGGAAATAGTGTGAAAATGAGGAACGTGGAGCATCTACTTTAGTTCAGGCTTCACAAATGAGACTGAGACAGAAACTGAGTTTATCCTGAAGACAGAACACTCGGACCTGGACAGACTCTTTCCTGGAGGAGGAAATGACTTCTTTAAATTATGACATTATTCTCATTAAATTCTGACTTTATTCTCATTAAATTCTGACTTTATTCTCATTAAATCATGACTTTATTCTCATTAAATTCTGACTTTATTCTCATTAAATCATGACTTTATTCTCAGATTCTCCTATTTTTTCTGTTAATGCTCCGTCGTAGGATCTGATCACTGTGAGGAGGCCTGTGAATTAACTTTTTGTCGGCCTCTGCTGGATAAAGGGTGTAAGACGCCCCTGGAGGTTATAATTTATGAATAGATTGTCTTTTTCTGTTGGACTTTGTATGATGTATTTGTAACCCTTGATCCTGAGACAGACTCAGGGGGGATGAGCCAGTTAAATGTTGAATTAAGACCCTCCATTAGTCCAGTGAAGTAGTTGAATTTAGGCTTCTATCTCATTAAATGTGAAAACACAAACAAGCCTCATTAATACCTGTGCTGCTGCTGCTCGGCTTGTCTGAAATATTTATTCATCTCTGTTCAAGTTCTCTTTCATTTGCACTTTTTTTTGTACCATTTACCTAACATGAAGATTTTTTTTGAGTCATTTGTGCTTTTTATATCTCCTTATTTGCATCTAACTTACACTTAGAATGTCATTATCTTTCAGTTCATAATACAGTCAGAGATTAATGTGATCTATAAATTGTAGAAAGTTATTATTGTTCAATGTTATAAGCATCGTGATGCCATGTAGAGGCCAGGCTTGGTGTTTCAGGACAGTTTGGAAATTAAGAAATTGAAATAAAATAAAATAAAATGTGGGACTATTCATATCTTGCACTGCATTTTTATTCTCCTATTTTATTGAATTGGAGCTCTTTTCTCGTGCCCTGATTACCGACACTACCGACCACGTGGTGGCGGTAATGCTCTGTGAAGTTTTTAACCAACCACTATAAACTCCAACGAAGAAGAACTTGACTCTGTTTGTTTCTCTTTATACATCCAGGGTTTCAGCCGAAATCTGTTTATATTCTGGCAAACTAGCGTCATTAAAAGTAGCCGAATTAAGCATCAGCACGTCTAGTTTTCAGTGAGACGGCGGATGTTCAGACATCTGTCTCTAGATTACTGTGACACTGAAGAAAACCGAGAAACGGGAAGAATCTCAGGCGAGTTCGGAGTCTGATTTCTACACAGTCGTGTGGACGTTTGTTGAGATGCTGGCGACCCCGGGACCTGTAAGTGACACTGAATCTGTGTTCAGATTTAATATGTATTTTAATATGAGTGTGAATTGACACACATTGGTTTCCACGTGGCAGGAGGACGTCGTTAGTTTGTGCCTAGCTAAACTGTTTAAAATGAAAAATCAGTTTTATGATGTGACAACCTGAAGGTTTGATTATGATTAGGGATGTAGTTGTAAATTAGTGTTTGGTGGATTATTTCTCTGTTGTCCGGTGATAATCATCATTGACATTGTAAAGCTTATAAAGCGCTCAGCCAGTGGTTTCACACTCCTTCCCCTCAAAAACAACACGTCAAATTACTACTTTATAATATTATGACTTTATTATCAAAATAATATTAATTTTCTCATATTTCTTGACTTTATCCTCATAATGTTACAACTTTGTTCTCTTAAACTTATGACTTTATTCTTCTTTATTGTTATTATTTAATATTATGACATTTTTCCAGAAACATCTGACTTTATTCTTATAATATTACAATATTCAAAATAAATTCTTACTAATTATTTTTAATAAAATTAAATGTATTGAAATATCAAAAGTAAACATAGCCATTAATTAATTGATAAAATGTGACAGAAATTTGAACGTTTTAATTTGCGTCTTTATTTATGTTTGTATTAATATTTAGTTATGCTTCTGTTTATATAAATAATTAAAATTATTTTTTTGCCGTTATTTTTTTATTCATTTTTTATATTATATAAACATATAAATATGTATATGTTATATATGTATATATATGCACGATTCTCCCTCTGCATTTCAGCCCTTATTCATTTCTGTATTTCTTTATTTTTTTTTTGTATTTCTTTTTACATTTCTTCATTATTTTCTTGTAAATGAAATTAAATATCAGTTTATGTCACATTTGATCAATCATTTAATGGCTATGTTTATTTTTTATTTATTCAGTGACATATTTGTGGAGTCATTTATTTATTCATTCATTTATTTTGATTTATTTTTACCTTATAGCCCTGAGGGTTTCTTCTCTGTTACATTTGTCACATTTCACCTGAGTGTAATAAATTGTACAAAGTCAAGCAAATCCACATGAATACACAAAATAAACCAGTTTCTTTGTTGTTGTAGTGATTACAACTGAAGTTACTGAAGTCACACAGGGGATATTACAAAGTGGTCAGCACTAGAGTTTTATATCCTATATTATACATCAGTTTTAAACATGTTGATGGCGTGTTAGATGACATGGGCTTCTGTCTTCATCTTACCAATAAAAAATATACTTCATTTATTCATTTCCTTACCAGCGTTATAAAGTGCTTAAAAAGACAGGCCAGAGACATGACGACTAGTGATAAAAATAGTAAAATCTTTTTGTTTGAGAGTGCAAAACACACGTTTCAGTAACACATAACTAATGCATGAGTCCTGACATGACATGAATTCAACCATTAAGAAATAATAAAATTAACATTAATTCATGTTGATATCTCTCACACTCTTCAGATTTCTGGAATACATTGTAATATGAAGCCAGTACATTAAATCCGAATCCAGAACCACTCCGGAGTCCCCAGGATGTGTCCTGATCGAACCAAAAAAAGAAAATGCAGATAGACATATCAGTACTCTGATGCCAAGTTTTCTGAGATAAATTTTGATTTGCTAATGTGGGACAGTCATGTCCAAAATGTGGGACACTGTCTGTTAAGAGACACAGACTCTGTTGGGATAAAGACCTGTAGGGATGAAAATAGCTGAGGACATCTGGGACAAGGTCCTGATTCACCTTCATATCTGTTCTTTGTTTGATTCGCTTTAAAACTCTACACAAGTTCATGACATGAAAGTAAAGCTACATAAAATGAAGATTTCAGTCCAAACAAGACCGGATCCGCATTTTGTGATTAAAGCAACACATTTGGCACAGATGTAGGTGTATATGTTATGAAAAGATACAGATATTTGGCTGCATATATACGTATCTGAAATGAGGAATGATCCACACTTCACATAAGTCTGTCCTACTGATATGCACTTGCTTCCTAATAAAGATATTTGAGACAAAAGACACTCGGTTAAAAAGCTTAAAAATCGCATTAATCAATGTGGGAAACACTCCCATGTTCAGTACTTTTACTATTAACAGTGTTAATGCTTGTTAGAAAGCTCAGGCTTATCTGTGGATGTTACATGGAGAATCCAACACAAAACAAACAATAAATAATAATAAATATAGAATAATGAATAAAGACTATTATAGTTTTGAAGCATTAAATATCAATAATTTGCTTGACTTGTTTGTTTGAGGAAGAGCTTAGGTGTCCCACATTACGGCAACTCGCCCTCACAACAAATTAGCTGGAACGCAGTTACATAGAAAACTGAAACTGAGACTTTTTCTTTTCAGATTTTAAATCAAACTGGTTGTTTGCGCTGCATCACTCAACCCTCTGCAGAAGCAATCTCTCCACTAATGTTGACAGTCATGTTTCTGCTTTTCACAAAGTGTTGACACACGTCTGGTCATCCTGCCCTCATTTGTGAACTTCCCCTTCCGAGGGACCAGTTTGTCCAGTTAGCTCACTAACACGTTATCAGCAAACAAGCCCGCAAATGTCAAAGTAACAGCGCGCTACTGGATCATTACTGAGTTTCACATTGTATGTCCTTAAACTAAATACTACCTAACACCCAGTCATTATTTAATCAGATGTTTTGTATCCTATTATAAAGTGATATAAATACAAACAAACAAAAATAGATTATAATATAATTAAATTATTGAGTTATGACTGGGTACTGTAATGATACAGTGATACTGTGGGGATTATGTGGGGAGTAGGGGACAGCAGCGAAACATGTTTTAGACCAGCAGTTCATGAAATAGTCACAAAATTTAATGTATTGATTTGTGTACAAAGACACAAATTTAACAGTTTTTTTGTGATGGTCAACGCAAAATCAATTTGTATGTAATCCACATAACTGTGAACCAGGAAGTGTAGAGAGTGGCGAACGCTACGTAGGGAGGAGGTCGGGGTGGATGGTGGGTCAAAAAACACCCGCTAGGAGGCCGGTGTCCGTGTCCCGTGTGAAACCAGAAGTTAAAGTTGATCTATTTGTCACATAACTTACGTACTCTGTTTCGCCAAACTCCTGTTGGTAATACACTGACTCTGGATAACCTCACTTCAAAACATCCAGACTATCCCTTTAATATTTACACCCTGGCATAAATCAAATGTGGCAGTACTGCATGTCGCAGCAAGGCCGCAAACCAAAAGTTGTTGTTCATACTGCAGATGTAGCTGGAGTCAAAACCTCTTCAGACTTCCTGATGAACCTCAGGAGGAGGCGGCGTTGGTCCAGAAACTGATTCTACAGTCTGCAGCTGCTGCAGCCCCAAATGGTCTCAACCATTCAGATAACATCAGGACTAAATATCTTCCCCCCAGTGCAGGGCAACAATGCGCTTCCTCCCTGAGTGTCCTGACGTGTCTCAACACGTTTAGTGCAGAAGAAAGAGAAGCAACTGGAGCGTGAAGCAAACGCTGTTTGGATAAATGGATGGCACAATGCCTCATTGTAGTTCTAGTCCTTGTATTTGAACAGTGTTGTGATATATGAGTGGTGGCAGTAGTCACCTGACCTCTGACCGGGACCAGCACACATTGAGGTTTCATTTCTTTAAAGCAAACAGCTTCGTCCACCATGGTCAATTATTACCTCGGTAAACGGTGGATAATTTCAAACATCATCCAAAGCTTTTCTCTGTAATATCGCCGTTCAGCCAACGGCTGTCTGTTTCCTTCATACATGTACGTTCAGCAGCCCTGCCGTTGATGGCGGAGAGGGCGTCGCAGTAACTGGAGTTTCTCAACCTTTTGCAGACTCTAGAAAGCAGAGTTATAGTGAGCCGCTTTAACATTAACAGCTAGACTGGATAATCATTAGCGATATCTGCAACATCATTTAATTTACATTTTGAATAGTATGATTCAAACTACATTTGCCATTCATGTGTATGGGGTTTCTCATTACACATATCTACAATTTAATTGTGGATTTTTGTAATTCACATAGCAGATATCTGCAACTAAATTCTGAGTAGTCACAACATAATTACGGCTAGTCAAAACTTTGTGGATATCTCCAATGTTAATTCCAGATAGTAAAGTTTAGCTATTAAATGTTAAAACGGCTCACCATAAAATAACTCATCAGACCCCAGGGTTGAGAAACGAGAAGTGCCACGTTTTCACACTTAAATCTGCCGATTAGACTGTTATCAGGCCATGAAATAGGTGTTATCACTTGCTATAAGCCCCATAGATGTGGGTCAGTAGGGACCTGCTACACCCACTAGTAGGTTTTATCCTCTGTTCACATGGCAGATCACTAAAAGAAGGAATTTCATTTTTTTGCCTTAACCTAAAGAAGTTGCAGTTTTATTACCTAAACCTAAAGACATTGTAGCTTTGTTGCCTAAACCTACAGAGGGATTTTTGTTTGTGTTCAAATTTTAATGTTTCATTCAGTTTTACAACGTGTTGCTTCTTAGTTTCACTTCTACAACGTAGTGGATGTAGTAGGCCCCTAATGACCCACTGCTTAAATCATGAGATTCACCTGAGAGGAAAGCTCAAAATACAAAAACATTACAGTCCAATATCCAATATCAGCTGATTAAAATGCATATTGTATGCAAAAATGTACATGTGTACAATGTGTTTTTTTTGTAAACCCCCTAAACAACAGAATAACTTTGGTAACAGGAGCTTGGAAGATTCAGTCCTGTTTATGAGCAGTGCGGACCCGGCCTTTTAAAGTCTTTCCAAACCTGCACTCCATCAGTGCTGTCATACGTCGTGGTGGCTATTAGTCTGGAGTAAGAACAGCGACTGTACTGCACAGGAAACACGTGGAAATAATCCCAGCTTGGGGGGTTGGTGGGAAGGATGCCCAAGTGCTTCATACACATCCCCAAATACACGTCTTCAATGTAAAAAGCTTTAACATGTCTGGATGCCTCCACAAGCTTTTTAGGGAGGTCAAGAGACAAGACGTAGCCCAGACCCAAAGTGTAAACTGGATAATAGGACTGAGAGTAAACCTCCACAGGTACGAACCACTTGGATGGTTTATCTCTCCGGACTTGAGCTGTTCTCTCCACTTGTCCGGTCATGTAGTTTGTCTTTGGAGCCGTTAACAACATGTTGATGAGATTGGGCACATTCAGAAACATGTCCGAGTCAATCTTCATGGCATAATCAGCGTTGGAGCAGTGGGAGTCCAGCCACTCCAGCATCACCATGGTCTTGATGGTCAGGTTCTTGTAGCAGTCCAGGAAGTCGCTCTGGATCAGATCCCGGTGCTCTCGGCTCTCCAGCAGCAGCTGCTCGTGGAGCTGCTGTGCTCCCTCTCCGCTTTGCTGCCCCAGCAGGAAGAACAGCTGCACCACTTTGCCCAGAACCGGACTCTCGCCTCCCCAGGTGCTGCGGATGACGTCACGATGCGCCTTGTTGCCGGGCGCCACAGGAACCATCAGAACCAGGAAAGGCTTCTGCTGCTCACATTTGTTTGGCTCGTTTATGATGAAGTGGTACTCATAGGGGTACTCCACAAAGTACGGACCCGGAGACTTATAAGGAAGTGGTTTTGCCAGGTCATTTTGAGCCATCTGTTGAGTCACCACAGAGCCGTTTGTTATCTGTCTGGTCAGATTAGTCACCTTGGTTGTTACAATATTCTCAGTTTGAAGAAGTGCAGATGAGTTGAGCTGATTAGATTCAGATCTCACTGTGCTTCTGCTGGAACCAGAAATTACATTTTGTCTGTGACTTTTAAATGGAAGCCACCATTTTCTTGGGCTCCAGTCCAGCGTCACGTCCTTTATGTCGATGCTGTAGAAAAACAGCACTGCTGCCAACACCAGGACGAGGAGGAAACTCTGGCGCTTTGACCAGCTACACCCTCTCCTGCTTTCTGGCTCCATCTCCTGCCCCTGGCCGACAGCACAGATCACACAGTGGGACAGACATGTAGTACATTTACTCAGGTGGGCTTGTAGTTTACCCCAGTATTTCCATCTTATCCTTCTTCATACTTCTACTACATTTCTTAGGAAAATATTGTACGTTTAACTCCATCACATTTATCTGACAGCTTTAGTTACTTTACAGATTCAGATTAGGAGTAAAAATATAAATCAACTAGTAAATAGTAATATATTATTACACATAAAACCACCCAGTAAGTACATAAAATAATTAAACTACATTTACCAGCTGTGACCTTCATGTCATGAATAATTTTAAGCCAGTAATGTCTGATTCTGAAATCTGCACAATGAGTACTTTTACTTTTGGTACTTAAGTATATTATGATGAAAATATTTTTGTACTTTTACTTAAGTAAGACATTTCTAAACTTGTCAACTTGTTGTTTTACTTGTAGTTATTTTACTTGAGCATTTTACACTGCAGTATTGCTACTTTTACTTCAGTAGACCTAAAGAGCTGAGTACTTCTACTGCAGCAGTATTGCTGCTTTTACTTCAATAAAATGTCTGAGTGCTACTTCCTCTCCTGCAGTACTGTTATTTTTAACTTCCATAAAGATCTGAGTACTTCTTCTACTGCAGCAGTATTGTTACTTTTACTTCAGTAAAGATCTAAGTACGAGGAATAAATCTGTTATCACTGTTATTAAATATACAATATTTAAATGAAAGAAAAACAGTTTTAACCATTCCCAGTCCTCTCTTTAGAAGAGGCTCACAGATTAAAGGTTGTACTTTTACAGATCTTCATGATAAATCTTCTAATTAATCATTAACTGTTTCTTCTTCTTGTTTTCTGCTTCCTCGTCAGACACAAACAGCTTCATGAATACAGATGCCAGTGTTTAAAAAGCTCACCTACCGTAGTCGTCACTCATCAGAGCCTCTCTCCAGCATGTTGATTCTTGCCTGTCTACAGATGAGGGCTGTCGTCCTTTTAGATAACGCAGCAGAAGAAACGTTACTCTGAGAAATTCATGACTGGCTTTGAGGCGTTTAGCTGCAGTTGAGTCTTACCTGTTGGGACAAACTGGAGCAGCCACCAACATTCAAATCATATTTATCCAGACGTTAACTCTGCCATCTCTGTAAAGCACTGAGCTTCTCGTCAGCCAGCCTCAGGGTTTATCAAGAAATAACCATGGCACTGTGTCCTTTTTTACCTGCAGGTAGCCACACCTGTGTTTGCTCCACCCCCTTGACTTCACCAGTGTTGTTTTCCCTCAGAGCCGATGTAAAGTCCCTCCAGAGGCTTCAGGATCTGCTCGTCTTAGCTCACACCTCACTGTGTGTGTGAATGAGGAGGGTGTGATGTGTGAAATATGTACAGTTTGATTTGGCAGCAGGTTGTAATTTTAACAAGGTGTTCCAGATCACCTGCTTTTATTTAACCTTTTAGTATTTTGTTTGAGGTAAAATATTTGTGGCGTATGTTTGCTCAGAATTAGAGGTGAGGAAGTATTCAGATCGTTCTCTTAAAGCTGCAGAGGGCACAAACAGAGCAAGTATGAATAATATATAAAGTTACTTTTATGAAACGGTCACTATATCCTGACAGTAGTGTATGAAACAGGTAATCTGAAAAATCTTGTCCCTCTGCGTAACTCCGGTGCTCTGAAACAGCATCTGCAAGATTTCACAGACTGGAGGAAAACAACCAATCAGAGCTGATCTGGTAAGCTGGTTTTTGGATATGTGCAAATATCTTAATGCTGACCTTCTGACTGACCACCGGTTGTAGAGGACCGAACCTGCCGAAATCAACAATAAATTAACGAATAAATAAATAAATTACTCCATCAATAAATAGATATGCCCTTATAAGTAGAAAAATAATTTGATATTTCTGTTTTAGTTAGTTTTTTATTTGTTAACCCTATTTTTCAGTATAATCTCCACTTTTATTCATTGATGTATTTATTTATATGATTTTTTTAAAATGCAGTTTTGCATTTATTTTATTTATGTTTATTTTTGCATTTATGTTATATTTATTTATTTTGTCATTTATTTATTTTCAAATGTATGTATTTATTTATGTGTTTAAGCATTAGTGTAGTTATTAATGCATGATTTTCACATCAGTTACCAGTTAATCGGAGTATGCATGCATGTCAACAGGAATATTAGTGGATATTATATTATGTATGTACAGAGCTTAGTAGGAATATTGTCTTTTAGGAAATAAGGGCAAAATACAGAATATTTTGTCCATGTAAATGTCATCAGAGTATCCTTCTGCGATCAATGCTCAAACAGAAGTTTAAAAACGGGGACTCGTGTAATGTTTTCTTGGTGATTCGTGGCCGTGTGAGGTGACTTCATATGTGACAGCATGGAGCTCAATGAAATGTGGATCTTGAGATAAGCTTCTTTTGTCAAACTGTTTCCAAGGTGAAAAATAAACGTTTGAGCTTAATTTTCAAGAATTCCTTTAATTACATCTCTTGACGGGACATTTAATTATATATCTGACTGGCTTTACAAGCAGCCGCAGGCTGCGTTCACTTCAGCTTTGTTTTCACGCCTCGAGGGCCGTTTTAAGTGCTCAGACAGAAAACTGCTACTGGTGTTTAAAAAATGCAAAGGACTTTTTAGGTGGCGACATGTGAGACATGAAATAGTTTAAGTAACAGATGTGTGTACCTGAAGGTTCCTCACTAAAACAAAGCGACGTATCAGGAAAAGGGATTTTACAGCTCTAGAAATTCATCACAGAAGCAGTCAAGTTATCTTCTGTTATAATCTTCATTAGCCAAACAGTAAAAACACACAGTTCATGTTATTCTATCAGACATAACTCTTTATGCTCAGCCCCTGGAGTTACATTTGATGTTTGACTTTGTAAATGAAATTGATTTTAATTACATGTGCACGTGGATGTATTTGAATGGCCACCAAGGTGATCATCTGCCAAAAACGGATCTGTGATAATAATTAAGGTAAAATGTGCTAAATTGGTTATAATCTAATCTAAATAATGCAAAAGAGATCATCTCTATAACCCATCTATAAATCATTATAATTACAGTCCAGTCTAATTCCAAATTAGGATCTTTATTATCTTTAAATTAGGAGGATATTAGACACTCCAAACACATATCATAAAACAATGGTATTAAGATAAGATAAGATATTCTTACAGTGGATAAATTTACAAGTACAGCAGCAAAGTATACAGAGCAAAAACAAGAAGCTTAAGATAAGTAGACAGATGTTAAATATGACAATTTAAATAGAAGGGAATATAAAAAAATGAATATAAACATTGAAATATTACAAATAGGGACAATATATATTATATTGTGTATTGACACGAAACAGACTATTAACACAATTGCACAAGTGTAAAAATAGCTGTTGCACAGTTTTTGTAGTGAAGTTTCCCCTGAGAGTACTGCACAGTATGAGTTGAGGTTACACCTGAGTACTGGTGATATTACACAGCCTGTGTACAGTACAGTGCAGATATTATCGGTGTGTATTTGGTGTGTATGTGTTCTACTGGGATTATTGTTATCACTTACAGTAAATGACAAACTGATAACTAAATTGCAAACACTTGTTTTACCACAATAGTGATTATTTGGTTTCATAAGTAAGTATGTTTTACAAATAAATACCTGTTAATACCATGGACGTACAGTTATGTGTATTTACATGACATGCCAATATAATTTTAGACTGTTTGATCCAGATAAAAGCAGCACGAGTGACCTCATGCACATGAATGGAGGGGCTTCATTTTTCACACCAAAGCATTGTTTCCACCACAGGAACTTTGTTTCGACTGCAGAGACCAAGGTGTAAATTAAGTGCTGGGGACATTTTGCGTGACGTCTTTACCCCCCAAAAAGGCCCTGATCGTGGGGTTCTGAAAGTACCCGAACTTTGGGGGTGGAGTTTGCAGGGATGGCGTCTGTGATTGGTCAAACACACATAACGTCAACTTGTGTACCGCTTCATTCATGAACAAGGAAGTACTCTAGTATCGGTTTAGGACCATTTTGATGAGGGGAGAGCATTTCATTAAAAGTAAAGTTAGGCTCTGCGAGGACGAGTGGTAACGAGAGGCAGCGAATGTGCTGTGAATGTGAGAAAGTTATTTTCTGATCATTTCATGGTGGTTACACTCTAAAGCACAAATAAATAACCATCAACAAAACACTCAACAGATGATTTTCTGTGACCACAGATGCTTAGTTTTATTTCATTCATTACATCCAACGTGCTTCAGTAAATACCATCACAGTGAGACGAAATCTAACGTTTATTTTCCAGCATGCTTTTTAGAGTAAACAGGTGTGTTTACAGCTGTGACCACCCACAGCCCCCCTGTCACGTCACGTTGCTTTTTCATACGTCAGCGGACTAATTTTTCCTGAAAATGCTGTGAATAATCTTCACAGGTCTTTAGACCACGGTGGAAACACAGATAACAGTGGGCTGAAGGAACCTTTTAGCTCTGTGAAAAGTAGTTTGAGGGACTAAAAAGCCCAAGTTGGTGGAAACCCGGCTGAAGCTACTTTTCGAGTAAACAGGTTGAACTGCAGGCTGCAGGTGTGTTTACTGCTGTGTTTTTTCTTACGTCAGCAGACTAATTTTCCTAAACTTCACAGGTCTTTAGATAACCGTGGGCTGATGGAACCTTTTAGCTCCTTGAAACCTGCTGGTGGAAATCGTAAGCCCCCAGGTAGTGGCCAAACGGCGGTACTAAAGTGTCCGTGTCCGTCACATGACGTCATTGGGCCCAAAGAGACTTTTTCTCATAGACCTACATTGAGAAAGAGACGTCTGTAGCTCAGTGGATAATTTTTTGGACGTGAATCAGCTCCCTAGTATGAAGAAAAGTTGTAAAATGCACTAATGGCTGAATCCAGAGTTATTTCCTTCCTCTGTTTATGTCTACAGAGACCCAGACCATGACAACAGCACAAACCGGGATTTTGGGACCCTATGACCAAGTCATGTGACCGAGGGGACGCTACTCTGCCTGATCAAATCTGAATCCGAATCCAGAGTTATTTCCCTTCCTTGGTTCATGTGAATCAGCCCCGGATCGAGCCTGGAGCGAGGGCTGGGAGGTGGACTTAGCGAGCCGTGACGACCTCGAGACGGAGCCATGTCGGCGAGCGGACACTACGGCGCCTGCTCCATGGGCCCAATGGATGCGGAAAATCGCCGGGCGATCCGGGTTGTTTTCTAGATGGAAGTCGAGCCATTTTGGCTTCATGCGCCACTGAAACACTTTCATAGGAATGAATGGGGCCCCGCCTCCAACGCTGGATCCAGTTCTCTTTATACATCCATGCTTGAGACCACGGTGGAAACGCAGATAACAGTGGGCTGATGGTACATTTTAGCTCCTTGAAAAGTAGTTAAAGACTAAAAGTCCCAGGAACTTTTGGTGAAAACCCAGCGAAAGCTACTTTCGAATCTGAACGCAGCCTAAAAAGCACCATCGTCCCTACAAGGAAATAATAATCCCAAATTAACCTCAGAAAGCTCTGTATGATCTGTAAAGCATCGGGTCAGTCGCCCCTAACTCGTTCATCCCACAGGAAGCGTCTCTCTCGAGGAACCTCCGGCCTGTACAATAACGTGAAAATGAGAAAAGTATTATTCAGCCTGTACTGCACCAGAAAGCAGGCGTACTGAGATATGAATCTAGACAGGCACCGCCTCCCCAGCCAGCCACCAGGTACAAAGTCAAACTCCTCATGCATGGGGGCAGGTGTGTTGTGTGTTGGTTTAAGCTTTAACTGTTTTTATCTCCAGGTGCGCTCGCTCTCACCATCATGTCAGCTGATGTGGACATATTCACGCTTGCTGCAGATCTGAAATCATTGATTAACCTGGCTACAAGGAGGCACTGAGTGACCATCAAAGTGCTCACGCAGGACTGTGCTTGAAGGGAATATTGTTTAAAACCTCCTGCAGGTCTTAAACAGAACCTATGTGCTGGGTTTCTATGCAAATATGAATGTCAACAGTACATGTCAATAAATTCAAATCCAGGCAGAAAAACTACATCTTTTACCTAAATAAATAATCTGATTCAAGTAAATGTTTTCTGTTCGCCATCTTACTTCAGTAAAACAACAAAGGTATCATCACAAAATGTACTTCAAGTATCAAAAGTAAAATCCAAGAATAAAAATATGTTGAGGTGAAAGACGTGTTGATTGTCTGTAGTCACACATGTTTAAATATTAATCTGTCTTATCATTTATAAATCATAAACAGAAAAAGTGTCATGGTGTCGCTCTGTTCCCAGAGATCCTTGAACTTTTAGTTAAGACGTTGTCAAGACTTTAGACTATCTTGTGTTGGTCTTTTTGGTGGCCTGGAGGATGTTGGTTTGTTTTTTCATTTACAGTTTCCTGTTTAATGTTGATATTCTGACCGTTTGTGTCATATCTAGTATTACTTCCCGCCTTTGTGACAAGGCTCATTGAAAGAGGCTGGGACATGGTCTTAAGCTATGGGTTATATTATATTATATTATATTTGTATTATAATATTACATTATTTGAAAGCCGACATCATGATTACTGGTGAAAAAATAAATAGTAATACATACACACAATACAAAAAACAATACAATAAAATACAGCTATACAATAAAAATAAACAATACAATAAAAATATAACAATAAATTTTAATGGATAAAGGGTTAAGATTAAGAGAATGCTGAATTAAAAAGATATGTTTTAAAATTTTTTACAATGTATTTCCAGGTTGTGATGTCCTCAGCTCTTCTGGCAGCACATCTGGTCCTCAAACATAGTTATTAATATCATATTCCACATATTATTTTACATTTCTGCCAATAGATCCCTCTAAGTTTGAAAATTCAAATATTTGTTGAAGCCTTTTGTTAAAACAAAAAATTGATATCATGACAATTGAATGAATGAATCTGAAAACTTTTCACAGACTACCACAGACGCTCGCGTAATCCATTGCAAAGGTCTCTGCTGTGGGACAAATAAAGTGTTATTTTACTCTACTTCCAAGTAAATCAGTGAAGAGATGAAGTCCGGCTGGTTTATCGACTGTTTGTTTAACCAGGTTGTGAGTGTTTGCAGGTCTGTCAGTCGTGGCGGTGATGGGTGGAGGCCGGCAGTGAGTCAATGCCGTTTTCACCCGATAACAATGAAGAAGTGAGTTTGTAAAGTTCAAGACAGCAGAGCTAAGAGAGGTTTGTGGTTCTGGATCATCCATCACCTGTTTAGACCGGTTTCTGGCCTCTACCACCCGCTGGAAATAGTTCACCTCAGGTGTGTTGTTGATGTTAATATTCTTCTTCTTTAAACATACTAGATTGACTCCATTAAATGACCTTAATATTAACAATGACAGGTTGAATGTTCAAATCCGGATAAACAGGAAAGAACTCATAGAATCAAGATCCTTCAGTTACCATCAAATTGTATTAAAGAATTGCAGAAAAGACGCAGAGCTCTGGGGGCAGCTTGTTAGCTTTATCTCTAGCTGGTACACAGAGTACCGGTACTCAGAGGTTCAGCTTAAGAGTCCCGCCTGACTATTCAAGCCTCCCAGTTTTTATGTGTTACAGATCACATGAGTATATGTGGGTGTGATTATCATGTGTATTGCTGATGTAGTACTTTTCCACGTTGTGTTGCAGTTCTTCCTTCCCATCGCATATGGCCAACATCTGCATCCTCTCACATCCTTGGGGTTGGGGAGGGCTCCTGTTTCTTATATCTAAGTGATGCCTGCTCTGTGAGGAAATATGTGGGTGTTGTGGCTACTGTTAGGCCTATCTGTTCTTTGACCTGTTTCTATTGTATCCGAGAGTCATGTTATTCTGTTAAGGTTAGTGCTGTGTTAAGAGTAATCTATTCTGTATTTACATGTAATTTTACTTCAGGTGTGAAGTTAATAAGGTCCAAAATTATAGTAATTTGCTTAAGCAATATTTACTTTGTGACTCGTTTCAGCAAGTCTGTCTATCTTAATACAATACTGACACACCCATGAATGAATGGTGGCTGTCTGGTGGCTCTACAGAGACTGATGAGGACAAAATGTAAAAACCTGCTTAAGTTCAGCTGAAGTCCATACCAGGCTTCTGCAATCTGACTGAAACAAATCCGGTCTTTTTATTTTGTGCTTCCATGGCGTGGTGTGTTTGCTTGTACTGAAAAGACTGTAACTCTGAAAGAAGAAACAAGAAGTTTAGAGGATAGTGACACATAAAACAAAGTCTTTTGTCCCTGAAGACTGAAATCACTTTCAGATTTGTTTGAGGCCTGTACGAAGGGCCAGTTTAAGGCATAAGCCATGTAGGCGGTTTAGGTTTAGGTTTAGGCGGCTCAGGGCGCAATAAAGTACAACAATACAATAAAATCCACCAATACAACAAAAATACAACAATACATCAAAATACAACAATACAATAATTTATTCCAACATTTGCACATATTAACAATTGTACATATGGCATTAATACATTTTATTTTGTTTATGCTTATAAACTTGGTAGAAACCATATGGTAATCATATATTTATTGTTGTTATACATTAAATGTATAGACCGTGTCCTGATTCAGGGGACGTGTCCCAGGATTGGGCGGAAATGGGCGTCACCGGCTCCCATCCATGTGTTCGTGTTTTACGTAATGACGTAACGGGAGCGTCACGCGCGGCGTTCCTGACGTACCCGACGTCATATCTTCCAACACAACCGCGACTTCCTGGCCGGCCCAGGCAGGAGCCCCAGGCCGCGCTCCACCACTGAACCGCTACCCGCTCATCTTCACCGTTCACCGGTGAGAACGCACCGCTTCCTCCGCCCGGTCCGCGGGGAGCTGCCGCCGCCGGTATGAGCCACTGAAACGGCTGAAGTGTTTACCGAAGCCCCGGGACTCTGCTGCTCGGTGAGTCTCAGAGTTACCGAGTTAACGGGCTCCGCGCCGGAAACGTTGACTTGTTTTGTCCTCAGAATGAATCAGTGCGTCCGTTATTTGTTCGGGTGTCTCCGCGGAGACTTCAAATCAGACCGCTGGGGGGTTTTTCTCTAGTAAATGTTATCAGCACTTAGTGGTGATTGTGGACCGGACCGGACCGGACCGGACCCTTCATGGGATCTTTGTTCATGTGGAGCTCCAGTCCAGTCTGGGTCCTGTCTGTTAATCCGAGTCTCGTCCATAGACACTGACTGACTGACATGTAACTGACCCGCTGCCATTCATCTCCTCTCTAATCTAATTATACAGCAGCAGCACTGACGGACACGCGGTCCTCACACACACACACACACACACACACACACACACACCCACACACACACGGTCCTCACACACACACACGGTCCTCACACACACACACACAGTCCTCACACACACACACGGTCCTCACACACACACACACGGTCCTCCACACACACACACACACGGTCCTCACACACACACACACAGGCCACACACACACACACACGGTCCTCACACACACACACACACACACACACACACACGGTCCTCACACACACACACACACACACACACACGGTCCACACACACACACGGTCCTCACACACACACACACAGTCCTCACACACACACACCCACACACACACACACGGTCCTCACACACACACACACACACGGTCCTCACACACACACACACACGGTCCTCACACACACACACACGGTCCTCACACACACACACGGTCCTCACACACACACACACGGTCTCACACACACACACGGTCCTCACACACACACACACACGGTCCTCACACACACACACGGCCTCCACACACACACACACACACACACACACACACACACACACGGTCCTCACACACACACACACACGGTCCTCCACACACACACACACACGGTCCTCACACACACACACACACACACACACACACACACACACAGTCTTCACACACACACACACAGCAGCAGTACTGCCGGTGGAAAGTACACTAACTCAAGTACTAGTACAACACTTGACGTACTTGTAATTTACTTTACATCTGAAGTGGCTTTATACTCCTCCTCTAGTATATCTCTTGTATATATATCTTGTGAATTTCTCCACTGTGGGACCAATAAAGGAATATCTTATCTTATCTTATCTTATCTCAGAGGTAAATACTGGAGGGCTGCACGGTTATGGCCAAAATGCTAATCACGATTATTTTGATCAATATGATCATTGATTTTCACTTTCACATTAAAATGAACAGAGCATTGTTTTCACTTCCATGCTGCTAATGTCAATTTTTAAATAAATAAATAAATAAATGTGTATACACACACACACACACACACATATATATATACACTGTAAAATATATATATACAGTATATATATGTATATTTATATATACACACAGAATAGGAGGAGGAAAAGGAGGAAAAAAAGTAAATCTGAGATTTCAAAAATAAAGTCAGAATATTATGAGATTAACGTGATGTTTACAAGAAAAAAGTCGGAATAATATACAAATAAAGTCAGAAGTTTACAAGAAAAAAAGTTGTAATATTATGAAAATGAAGTCAGAAGTTCATGAGACAAAAGTCATAATATTATGAGATTAAAGTCTTAAGTTTACTAGAAAAATGTTGTTTTATGATGAGAATAATAATAATAAGAAGAAGATCTACCTTTAATAGTCCCAAAAAGGGGAAAATCAAAATACACTCTTTAAAAACTTAAAAAGGAAAAAAAAAACAAAAAAAAAAAAAAAAAAAAAAGGGAGAAAGGGGGGGGGGGGGGTGCTTGAAAAGGGAGGGGGGGGGGGGTGTGTTTTGAGGGGGGGTGGGAGAAAAAAAGAAAAAAAGGGACTCTTCCACCAACACAAAATAATTTTTTTTTGTTTATTTGGTGGGGGAAGTGAAAGCGATCACTCCCACCCCAAAAACTAAAAACAAAAAAAAAAACCCCCAGAAAAAGTCTCATAAAGTAATTCTGCGTGTTATTTTAGAGGGGAAATAGTGTGAAAATGAGGAACGTGGAGCATCTACTTTAGTTCAGGTTTCACAAATAACCAAATTCATCTGTTGTGTCATCAGCTACACATTATCATCAGTATCAGGACCCTGAAAAGACTGAGACAGTTTATCCTGAAGACAGAACCACATGGACCTGGACCTGGACTCTTTCCTGGAGGAAATGACTTTTTATTCTCGTAAAGTTCTGACTTAATTCTTGTAATACTGTGACCTTTTTTTCTTGAAATTGTATGACTTTATTCTCGTTAATGTACGACTTTTTTCTCTTAATATTAGGACTTTATTCTCCTATTCTTTCCTCTCTATGAGGCTCTAATACTGTATAATATAAAAATACAGGACTATTCACCCTACCCTTTAGCCAGCAACGTTTTAAAGTTAAATGCATCATTCTGATGCACTTTGAGAGCAAAGTTAGCAACAATAAGAGGCTAGGTAACAATTTTAATTTAATCATAAACACATCGGTTGTATAGATAATATCTATACTATACTATACTATACTACTATAAGTCAAAACATGTCGATCTCCAGCTGGTGGCTGTTTGTTTAGGAAGCGTTTCCTATGAGCAGAACACACATTTTAATTATCAGTATTGCAGACGATCATGTTCATTTTATTGTGAGAAGCCAAAGTTGTGATCACGATTAATATTTGATCAATTCTGCAGCCCTAAAATCGTTGAACTTTTTCTCCACTACATTTATCTGACAGCTTTAGTTTACAGATGACAGTTTTCATCCCCTTCCTGTCCAGTTTGTCCTGTTTGTTTGCGATAAACTGGAGGATGAAATGTTCCTTTGTGTAGAGAAATTAAAGGGCCAGTGTGTAGGATTTTGGGGGATCTATAGACCCGCTTTGTGTTGGCGTCATGATTACGTCACAGTGTTAGCTGGAGGCTAACCAAAGCAGACTGGAGGCTAACGCTAGCAGTGAGCTAAAGTTGTCATCTTGCTATGTTGTTGACTTCCAGAGTCCAGATATCACAATATCCGAGATGACAAACTGTGATTTGAGGCTCTAGAGAGCTACAATATCAGAGAAATGTTTCAGAGATGGAGAGAAAGGGTTGCTAATATTTTGCTTTCTGCTGTTAGCAGATAGTTAACTATAAGCATCCAAAGATTTATACATCCTCAATTTATCTTTACAGTGCTGCCGTTAGCCACCAGCCCGCTGGTCGGACGGCTGGCTACTTAGCTAGCTTAGCTTGCTATTTCCACCATGCTGTCATGTAACACTGAAAATGAGACAGACAAAGTTGTCCCTCTTCTGAAAGCACTGTGCTTTTCTACGCTGTGGTAAGAGTGTGTGGATGAAGCATTAAGCTGTTAAATTTTACTCATCTAGCAACTGGCTAGTTAGCTAGCGACCTCGCTGATTCCATCATGCTACAGAAAATGAGCCCAACTGTGGACAGTGCTGGATTGTTGTGTCCGTTAGCGTAGAATGAGCCCTTTATATCTACATAGGCAGCGGGTCCTCTTCACGGAGACCGCCATGTTTCTACAGTAGCCCAGAACAGATAAACCAGACTCTCCTCTTTCACACCAACACGCCAACATGCAACAGCAAGCGGTTTATACATGAGTCTGTCTGTCCTGTCCACAGCGGTGGAGGGAAGGTCGAGGCGTAGCGGCCGTGGTGATGGTGTTGGACTCGGGTGAAGTCTTCATGGATCAGGTTGAGGGGGAAAGTGTTGGGAGCAGCAGGGACCCGCTGGAGCCGGATGTCCGAGCGCCCAAAACCGCTTCGATGCCCAGACTGCCGGCCAAAAGGAGTAATGTTGCCAAGAAGGAGAAGGCGTCCCAAAATGGACTTCCGGCCCAGACGAACAGCAGCCAGGTAGTACAGAGGAGGCCGTCATCATCATCGTCAAAAGGCGTAGCCACGCCTAGACCGCCGCTCCGCCGCCCCCTCAGCCTGGAGATAACACCCCAGCGCCTGCGAGGGTCTCAGGAGCAGATGGTAGACAGGCGCATCGTCCAGCCTCCTTGGCGCAGCGGTTCGGCCGGTCCTTCGCCCCCAGCTCGCAGCCTGACCAGCCCCAGCCTGGGCGCAGGCGGCTGGATGCGCCGCAGCGAGAGCACCTGCTCCGTCAATTACTCCCTGGGGTTCCGGGCCACCAGGGGGCAAATGCGGCCCGCCACCTCCCTGCCACACATAGCTAAGGGGGTGGGGGGCAAGACGCTGCCTACGGCCTCCAGACCCTGTCTGCTGGTCGCCCTCAGACCTCTGAACCTGGAGCAGGAGAAGCAGACCTTCTTCCAGTCCGACTACAAGTACGAGCCTCAGTTTGAGTACGCACAGCCGGAGCCCAGGAGTGTGCTGGAGAAGTACCGAGAGGGCTCGGGCCTCTTCCTCGAACAGGTACGGTACCAAACATCTACCAATCACCTGTGAGTTCACGACGACGACGACGATGATGATGATGATGAGTTTTCTGTTGAACTGCAGGCGGTGGGAATCATGGAGTGCGTCTTGAGGAAGTTTGACTCCTATGAGAACTTTGAGGAGGTGACAGGCGGCAGCGTTCTTCCTAAAAGTCAAGTCTGGGCTGCTGTACGTAAATATCTGCAGAAAGAAGGCTGCGTGGGAGAGGTGAGTGGCTCCCAGCACGGAGGGTAGTTACCTGTGAAGCTATGAGCCTGCCGGATCCCGCCAAAAAAAAAAAAAAAAATCAATCAATAAATAAATCTACCGGTATGTCATTAAATGTAGCAAAAATAATATTAAAAATAAATGTCTCCATTAATTAACTGATAAAATGTGACATAAATTGATATTTCTGTTGTAATTAGCTTCTTTATTTATTGTATTAATTCCCCTATTTATTTACTCTTCTGTTCCCTAGTATTTGTTTATGTATTTATTTTATTCATTTTTAAATTTTATTTGATTATTTAATTTTATTTATTTGTTTCTGCATTTTTTTATTTATTAATGTTTGCATTTATTTTTTATTTACTTTATATTTGTTTTTGAATGCATGTATTTCTGCATATATTTATTTATTTCTGCCACGTTTTCCCTTTGCACTTTACCCCTCATTTATTTATGAAACCTACAAAGAATAGAATACAGAAATAAATAACTTTGGGGAAATCAATAAGGGGTGAAATGCAAAGGGAAAACGCTGTAGAAATAGGTAAGTAAATGCTTGCATACATACATTTAAAAATAAATATAAATTAAAAAATAAATGCAAAAAATGAATAAATAAGAAATATATTTAAAAAATAAATAGATTAAAAAAACTACATAAATATATAAAAGGGAAAATCATAAAACAGAAGATTAAATAAATAAATAAGGGAATTAATATAAAGACAAATAAAGCAAATTAAACCTGAAATATCAATTTATGTAATTTTATCAATGTGTCAAGAGGCACAGACGGATGTATCCAGCTAGTTTTCACAATAAAATGTCTTTCAGACTCTGATAAACAGAGGACAAAGAAGAGGTCGCTGACAATATCCTCAGATTATAAAATTACCAAGACAAACAATATATGACTAAAATTACAATATACTGTACAATATTAACTTATTATGCACCAGTAAATGAACTTCAATGGGCTCCACCATTTCTCACAACAACAACAACAACAATAAACATGTCACAAGTCATGAACTCAGAGCTTTCAGAAACTTTCCACTGACGAGGTTGTGAATACGACATGAGGGGGCGTTCAGATGGACTCAACACGGTAAACACCACCACATTTAAAGGCACCAACAGGTAAGAATAGCGTAGAAATGATGGAGTCTGTGGACATGTACCATCAGACCAAAATCCCTGCTGCCGTTTCATCAAATATTACATCACACACCGGGTTAGTGAGGCGCATTACTAACCAGGCAACCAGAGCGGACACTGGGGACATGTTGGTTTCAACAGCATTTAAAACATGATTTGGTTATTGAACATTTTTTTTTCTTACACTATTTGACAGTTGAAACCTCCATTTAAATGTCAGGGAAATTAGTCACTAGGAACATCCCTACTAAGAAGTAACGGACAGAGGGCGTCGTGTCCTGTACAGACTGTAAGCCCCCTGAGGCAAAATGTGATTTTGGGCTATACAATTAAAATAAATTGAATTGAAGTAAATAAATGTGTTTTAAAATTGCAAGTCAGCTCTTCAGTCGTCAGTGTCAATGTAAATCAGCACAGGCCTACTTCAAACAGCATTTAACTTTCAAATGAGACTTTTAGAGGAAGTCAGTTTTGTTCACTGTTTACCTTCCACCCGCCTCACCGCCGCCGGCGTCTGGTGAGGTCAGCCACTAACCTTCTCAGTTTGATGTTAATACACTAACAGGGCCCAGCAAAGAACATGTTTCAAAGTACAGCTGAAACAATTCGGCAATTAATTAATACACAAAAATAACAGGAATCTATTTTGATTAATCATTAAAAATTTTTCAAACCAAAATTGGTTTTCTCATGAGGGTGACTGTCTCCCTTAGAGATATGGTAAGAAGCTCAGCCGTCCGTGAGGGAGTCGCAGTAGGTGGTCTCTAGCTCTCCGTCAGCTCCGTTCTCTTCATGTTCAGCTCCATCGGGGCCGTTTGAATGCACTTAACATAAATGTCAGTATATGGCGCTCTACAGTCGTAGCGTCGGCCCGTTGGACCACGGAGACGAGAGCGACGGCCGGGCCGGACCGCACGTTACCGCCGTACGATGACGTTTCCCGTCCGTGACGGAGTTAGCGTGCAGCTTTAGCCGTGATGTCTAGCTCTGTTTCCCTCCTTTACTGGATGTGTAGCGTTTACCACGCTGGATTTAACATGGAGGGTGGAGGTCGGATCCACGCCCACCCTCCACCCTTTAATACTTTCTGAGGTTTGTTTTGGTTGACGGATACGAACGGATACGATGTCACATTGCTCAGACTACCACAATAAAAGCGATAACTTCCGTCTTCCTCCACATAATCTCAAATGAAACACATATTAAATATATAAATCAACATTGATTTAAAAATTGTCAAAAACAACAACCAATAATTACCTCTAATAATAGTAGAATAGAGTTGAATAGATCGGGCCCAGTGTCACAAACACCAGATCCAGCTAATTGAGTCGGTATCGGTCCGATATCCGATATCAGTGCATCCCTAGTCGCCAATTCACATCACTGCTGGTACGAATAGTTTTGATGTGAAATGTCTGCAGGTGAATATTTAGCATTTTCGTGTTATTTATTCGTCATGTTTTCATCTGATGTGTAAACGCAGCTGTTCTCCTGAGGTGGAAACTGTTTGTACATGTAATTAATTGTGACTAAACACAGACTGAACAAAGTATAACTTGGCTAAACATCAACCAGAACATAGGAGGATGACGGAGATGATGGGGATGATGGTGCTGATGGCGTCTGTGTTTCCAGGTGGTGGTGCGTCTGTCTGACGAGCTGCTGTCTCAGGCGGTGATGGTGGTGGAGAGCTGTCGTCCCACTCTGACCATCAACCTGGCCGGAGCTCGGCAGCACTGGCTGGAGGGGATGCTGCGCCATGAGATCGGTACGCTGCAGCTCACACACTGATGAACAAAGGGTCAGGTATTAAAGTCACCATCCAGCAGTGTTTCCCTCCGTGACTGGTAACTGGTGGTAAGTGTGGTACCGACTGCACGCAGTGCCTTTTATTTCAATATAGATGCCTTCGAGGGAAGACTGACTGAGCAGGTTCACCTGTACAGACATCGCTACTCAGTCACCTGACCACATGGACGGTCACGTGACATTCAGCTCTTGAAAAGGATTAGGCAACACACCGGGGAAAGAAGAGGCTTCTCTACGGCAGACTGTGAAAGAATAAGAGAGATTGTTTTGTAAAAGCAAAAAAAAAAAATGTCTCATAGAAATTCAGTAATTCAGATTTGGAGGTAGGCGACAGTAATCCATCCATCCATCCATCCATAGATAGATAGATAGATAGATAGATAGATAGATAGATGCTGGCTATTTGTGCCAGTTTAGCCATAAATTCAGAGTCGTGTTCCTTTAGAAACACAGCCGTCTGCAGGTTGTGCAGCGATACAAACCGTGAGGACCTGGCCCAACACGGTCGCACTCTTCACTCAGTGATGCGAAGATAACCGTCTTCACGAGACAAAGGACATAACAGTTGACATGTTTGACAAGTGTCAAATGACAGTATGCAGTGACACTGTACAATCGACTCTGCTTTCACCAGCACACTGATGACGCTCAACACACACAATGGAAACTATTTAAACACGAAAAACAAGCAAATTGACAAAGGTAAAGAAATTAATCTGAACTAAAGTAACTATAGTTGTCATTAACTGTGTCCTCAGGTACACATTACCTGCGAGGGGTGAACAACAACCTGCAGCCGTGGTCCACCGCAGAGGGCAGGAAGCAGTTCGGCCTCAAACCGGCCAATCCCACGGAGGAGGGCCTGGCCAGCCTGCACAGCGTGTTGCTGCGGAAACAGCCCTACCTGTGGCGTGCGGCGCTGCTGTACTACACGGTGTACCACGCCACCAGCATGAGCTTCAGCCGGCTCTTCAGCCACATCGCTCGCTTCGTCCAGGACCCCGACGTCCGCTGGGAGTACTGCCTGAGAGCCAAGAGGGGCCAGACGGACACCTCGCAGCCCGGTGAACACACACAAACACATGTGAACGCTGTTTACCGAACATACAGTGGATAGAAAACGTCTCCACACTCCTGTTAAAATATCAGGTTTTTATGATGTAAAAAATGAGCCTTTAATGTGACTTATAACCTAAAGAGTTCACCTGAAAAACAAACTGAAATCTTTTAGGGGGAAAAATAAAAGTAAAACAACTGAAATAATGTGGTTGCATAAGTGTGCACACCCTCTTATAATTGGGGATGTGTTCAGAATGAACCAATCACATTCAAACTCATGTTAAATAGTAGTCAGTACACACCTGCCATCAATTAAAGTGACTCTGATTAACCCTGAATACAGTTCAGCTGTTCTAGTAGGATCTTTCTCACATTAACTGAGTGTCATCTCAGTCATTGGCTGAGAAGAGCTGAGAAGCATCAAAGGGATCTCACTGTTTAAAGATATCAGTCAGGAGAAGGGTATAAAAGACTTTCCAAGGCATCAGATCTACCATGAACACAGTGAAGACAGTCGTCAACAAGTGGAGAAAATATGGCACAACAGAGACATTACCAAGAACTAGACGTCCCTCCAAAACTGATGAAAAGACGAGAAGGAAACTGGTCAGGGAGGCCCCAGCTCCATTAAAGGAGCTGCAGGAATCAGTTGTGAGTACTGGTGGTGGACTACATGAGACAACAATCTCCTGTGTTCTTCATGTGTCTGGACTACGAGGTAGTGTGGCAAGACGGAAGACTTTTATTACCAAGAAAAACATCAGAGCCAGGCTATATTTAGCAAAAGTCTCCCAAAAGCATGTTGGGGAAAATGTGTTCTGGTCTGATGAGACCAAAGCTGAACTTTTGTGTTTCATGTTTGGTGCAAAAACAGCACAGCTCATCGCCAAAAGAACAGCATACCCACGGTGAATTTCACCTTTCAGCACGACAACGACGCAAAGCAAACATCCAAACCAACCAAACAAGAGGATTAAAGTAGTGGGACGGCCCAGTCGGAGCCCAGACCTGAATCCTATAGATCTGTGGGGGGACCTGAAGTTTAGCATTTTCCAAAACTGTTGAAGTTTGTTTTTCAATTTAAAGGTGTCAAATTAAAGGTGGAAAAAGTTTTGAAATGATTTATTATGATCTCATTTTTTACATCATAAAAACCCAGTGTTTTAACAGGAGTGTGGAGACGTTTTCTATCCACTGTATGCTATTAGGTACACCGGTAACTATCCTGTTACAACCTCATACAAGTTTTCTGCCATAAAATTGACTTTTATGATGCATTATTATGAAATTGGTATGAGTCTTTCCAAATTAATTGTCATCTGATAAATAGAAAATAGACATGGTATTTAAATGGTGGTTTTATTAAGTTTATTAATACATTAACTTTATTTAAAGTCATTTAGTTTTCAGTGATCACACTTTATTATGGAAACAATGTTTGTTACTGCTGTATCTTTATAGGAGAATATTAATGTAAATAAATTAGGGTTGTCAAAGTTAACATGATAATAAAGCAATAACATAAATTAGTTTTAACGCTACTAATTAACTGGTACTGGTATCATGTCACACTAGACCTGAAGAATCCATTGTTACTAATCATGTCATAACTAGAGGTTTAATAAAGCTCCTAACGTGATGTTGGCATGTCCATGTTCAAAGGGGTCCGTTGACCTCTGACCTCCAGATGTGTGGATGTAAATGGGTTCTCTGGGTCCCCACCAGTCTCCCCTTTACAGACATGCCCACTTCATGATAGTCCCAGTCACTCTGGATCAAGTCCTAGTCAAGTCAGCACTCTGACACACTGACAGCTGTTGTTGCCTGTTGGGCTGCAGTTTGCCATGTTCTGATTGGAGCAGATTGTTGATGCTAAAGTCAGAACCTGGGAGGGTTTCTGGACAATATCTGCCATTGATTAGTGGTGTTCATTGACTTACAATAATAAATATATATACATATGTTTGCATAAAGCAGCATATTCGTCCATTCCTATGTTGATAAAAACAGATAAAAAATGTGATTAACCTTAATTAAATACTTGAGCTGTAGTTTTCAGTGATAGAGGCCTCACACTGATGGATAAATGTCTGTGTCTGTTTTATCTTTGCTTTGAGTTCAATAAACGTATATAAATGAAACTATTGATTAAATTTTATTTTTTTTGCAGAGAAGTTGGTAGTATGTATTTTCCAGAATAATACTGTACTCTTTATTGTTAAACTTCCTGCATGTGGTGTGTTTCTCAGGTTGCTTCAGTAAAGACCAGGTTTATCTGGACGGGATCCTCCGAATCCTCCGACACCGAAGGACCATCGACTTCAAGATGTTGACTTCTCTAGGAAAGGTCAGTGTCAACACCGTATATATATATATACCTGGGGTTTTTAGGAGCAACCCCCCTCTATATATATATATATATGTATATGTATGTATGTGTATATGTGTGTTCAGGTCTGCATGTACCGTGTATAAGTTAAAAATATAGTGTAAAAATGAATATCCCGGGACTATATAAATGCTATTTTCTTCTATATATATATATATATATATATGTATGTATATGTATATATATGTATATGTATGTATGTGTATATGTATATATATGTATATGTATGTATGTGTATATATATGTATATGTATGTATATATATGTATATATGTATGTATATATATATATATGTGTGTGTATATATATGTATGTATATATATATATATATATATATATGTGTGTATATATGTATATATATATATATGTGTGTGTATATATATATATATGTATATATATATGTGTGTATATATGTATATATATATGTGTGTATATATATATATATATATATATATATATATATGTGTGTATATATATATATATGTGTGTGTATATATATATATATATGTATATATATGTATATATATATATATATATATATATGTGTGTATATATATATATATATATGTATATATATATATATATATATATATATATATATATATATATATATATATATATATATATATATATATATATATATATATATATATATATATATATATATATATATGTGTGTATATATATATATATATATGTATGTGTATATATATATATATATATATATATATATATATATACTATATATATATATATATACATATATATGTATGCAAAAATACTATAAGCAGGTAAGGAAGTAAACATTACATTACTTCTACACCACCTTTAACAAGAGTTTAGCAGAGCTGTTTAAAATGAAAATAAAAAAACATGACATAATGATTCTAATAACTTTAGTTATATAGCATATACAAAGTGATTTACAGTAAAAACAATAATAGAAATAAATAAAATCCAAAACATAAAATATCACAAGATAAAATCATGCAACAATCATTTCTGTGAATAATCAAACAGAGATATTGATAAACAAATATAATAAAATCAAAAGAACAAGCAAACTTTTTTTCAACCTGTGTCTTCTCTGGTTTATTAGTACATATTTAGTACTATGAACAAAATGCAGAAGCCTGAGCTCAGTGAGCTAACATGCAGCGTCTGCCCTCTGCAGGGCGGTTTAGGGAAGGAAAGAGAAACCTGATTCAGGTTCTGACGGCACCTTGTTCCTCACAGGAACCTCCTTTTCTGTTGACTCTGAAAACTCAGATATGTAGAAGGTTTTTAATGAAGCAATATTTAAATGTATGTCAATATATCCCCCCGGGGATCAATAAAGTACTATCTTATCTTATATTTTAATTTATTTCAATCATAGGAGAGAAAACAATTTGATTATCTTTCTTAACAGCTTTTTACCTGATTGAACTGTGATTGAAATATCTAAGAGGTCTTGAAATTTAGTTTATTTGTCTTTATATTCTCTGAAAAAGATGGTAGAATTGAATAGAAAGCAAAGATAAGGCAGCAACAGACATTAAGAGACACAACTACAACATTTATCATCACAGACTGCGAGGCCTCTATCACTGAAAACTAGGGCTAAAATATCTAATCGCAATTAATCACACATTTTTTATCAGTTCAAAATGAACCTTAAAGAGAGATTTGTCAAATATTTAATACTCTTATCAACATCAGAGAGACAAATATGCTGATTTATGCAAATGGATGTATATATTAATAATTGGAAATCAATAACAACACTAATCAATGCCAGATATTGTCCAGAAACCCTCTGAGGTTCTGACTTTAGCATCAACAATCTGCTCCAATCAGAACATGACAAACTGCAGCCCAACAGGCAACAACAGCTGTCAGTGTGTCAGAGTGCTGACTTGACTAGGACTTGATCCAGACTGACTGGGACTATCATGAAGTGGGCATGTCTGTAAAGGGGAGACTGGTGGGGACCCAGAGAACCCATTTACATTCACACATCTGGAGGTCAGAGGTCAAGGGACCCCTTTGAACGTGGACCTGACAGTTTTTCTTCGCCAAGACTTAGTGTGACTTTGGAGCGTTATTTCACCTCCTTCACTACCAGCTAGTCTGACCTGGTTGGTACTGGTGGATTCTTCAGGTTTACTACTTTGATGCCAGTATCTTCACTCCAGCTTCAAAACTGAGCCAAGTTGTGTTAATGCCTTAAAATCATTAGAGGCGCAAAAACAGATGTGTCAACGTGTTATCGTTGCGTAAACTTTGACAGCACAGTTATGTTGATAAGAATATACTGTAGGTTAAAAAGACATGTATAAGCATTCAGTCACTACTGTAAACAAAGACTGCTGTCTTTGTTAATACTGATTGTACTGTTCATACTTATTATTATTTACATTATGTGTGACTGAATAAAAATACTACTAATACATACTACAACTACTGCTAGATTATAGACTTCAGAATCAAAATGGCAGCTTCTAGTGTGACGGTAAACTTCTGTCTGGTGTTTCCCTCCACTGATAATCTTTCTTCTTCACCTCTTTAGGTGTCTTTTGAGGACGTGGAGAGGCTGCGTCACCTGGCGGTTCTCCCGCGGACCAGAATCCCACACTTCATGCGAGACCAGGAGCGTTACCTGCAACACCTGGATCACATCGTTGCCGTCAACGACCTGGACGATTCAACGCTGCAACACCTGCTGCCCTGATCCCCACCACCGCCTCCCATCCCTCCCTGCACCGCCTGAACCCAAGAAGAAGAAGTGGAGGTACACAGACTGTCCATGTGGTGCGTTTAATATCACTTAAAACCATCCAGAATTATTGATGCTTTACTTGAGCGATTTCTTTTTTAAAACTTGAATGATACGAACAAAAAAGGGACGTACACACTAACACCTCTATCTACATTTTCACGTTCGTCCAATGCATGTCCCCCTTCGCCTTTACTCCTACTATGAAGTTACCTCAATACTGCAACTCTATGATGTAACCAACACTATATATGTAGACCCATACATAATCACTGCGTCTGTACGGGACACTGCTAACATGTGGCGTACAGATTTAAACATGCTTTATTTATGCAATTATTTAAGTTTTTTTACTTTGAGAGAGCAAATTGAATGTCTCTGGTATTAGCTTTATATCTTTTTTATTTTAGACGACGCTGTTTTTATGCCTTAGTTGTTTGCAATTTGTAAAAGGACACCAAGGACACGTCATTTCAAAAAAACCCGGGGAAGTTGTAACTGAGGCCGTGAATCTTTAAGATATCAAGTGCCAGTGGACTCAGTCAAGTATTCAAACATTCCCCAGGGTGTTTTTCTTTTTAAATATCAGTGTTATTAAGAAGATAATCAGCTGTGTTGGTAGTGTCTTAACCGTGTCCTTGGTGGTCTTTTCATATCAGTATGCTACTGTGATGTGACCCCGTCCCCGAGCTCCCCCTTCTGCAGAAGCCAAACCTTCTTGTGCTACGTTAAAGGACATTTATTCTTACTAGATGAGAAGACTGGTATCATTCTCATGTCCATCTGCTCGGTGTGTAGCTAACATGGCAAGCTGTAAATTTAGCTATCTATATCTAATAGGTTGACTATCTAATATCTGTAACATTACAGAAGCTTTCGCTGTTAAGGTAGTTAGAAAATGATCATCAAGGAATTTGTTTGAGAGCTGAGAGTAGAAATTTACATATATTTATTGTCTCCAGACACTTTATAAACCCATACGGTTGCAACATAGTATCTGAAATTATCCGCAATCTAAATTACGGATATCTGCAACTGAATTGTAGATATCATAATGAGAATCCCCATACACATGAATGGCAAAAGTAGTTTGAATCATACTAGTCAAAATGTAATTACAGCTATCTTGAGTCTATCTAGAGTTTTGACTAGGCGAAATGATGTTGCAGATATCCCTAATGAATATCCAGTCTAGCTATTAAATGTATTAATGTGAAACGGCGGCGCAGCACACGTTGAGGCTACATGTATATGCGTGGGGCTCTAACAGAGCCTTTTACAGCCGATGTCATGATTACGTCACGGTGTTAGCTGGAGGAAAAACAAAGGGAAGACTGGAGGCTAACACTAATCACCTCAGAGTGGACGTTACGCATCGAAAATGTCATCTTGCTGTGTTGTTTGGTGCCAGAATCCAGCTATCGCTGTGACTCGATGCTCTAGCGAGCTACAAGATCGGTGAAGCCTCCTGTTAATCAAAATTAGCCGTCACAGCTGCTGCACCGCAGCCGTAAACTCACCATTCACTCCGAAGGTTAAACTATAAGACAGACTGAGAGAACATGTCGCTAAACTTATAGAGACGGAGAGAAAGTGATGCCAACAGGCTAAACTGGAGAGAAAATGATGCTAATAGACTATACTATTAGAGAGATGGAGAGAAAGTGATGCTAACAGGCTAAACTATTAGAGGGATGGAGAGAAATGATGCTAATAGACTATACTGTTAGAGAGATGGAGAGAAAGTGATGCTAACAGGCTAAACTATTAGAGGGATGGAGAGAAAGTGATGCTAACAGGCTAAACTATTAGAGGGATGGAGAGACAGTGATGCCAACAGGCTAAACTTTAGAGGGTGGGGAAGTGATGCAAGAGTAAAAATGATGCTAATAGACTATACTATTAGAGAGATGGAGAGAAAGTGATGCTAACAGGCTAAACTATTAGAGGGATGGAGAGACAGTGATGCTAACAGGAAGAGACTAAACTATTAGAGAGATGGAGAGACAGTGATGCTAACAGGCTAAACTATTAGAGGGATGGAGAGACAGTGATGCTAACAGGCTAAATTGTTAGAGGGATGGAGAGAAAAGGTTGCTAATAGGCTAAACTATTAGAGGAATTGAGAGAAAGTGATGCTAACAAGCTAAACTATTAGAGAGATGGAGAGAAGGTGATGCTAACAGGCTAAACTATTAGAGGGATGAGAGAAAGTGATGCTAACAGGCTAAACTATTAGAGGGATGGAGAATAAATGACACTAACAAGCTAAACTATTAGAGGGATGAGAGAAAGTGATGCTAACAGACTAAACTATTAGAGGGATGAGAGAAAGTGATGCTAACAGAAGGGGGGGGGGGGCTAAACTATTAGAGGGATGGAGAGAAAATGATGCCAGCTGGCTAAATTGTTAGAGGGATGGAGAGAAAAGGTTGCTAATAGGCTAAACTATTAGAGATGGAGAGAAAATAATACTAACAGGGTAAACTGTTAGGGGGATGAAGAGACAATGTTGCTAATAGGCTAAACTACTAAAGAGATGGAGAGCAAATGATGCTAACAGGCTAAACAATTACAATTATGGATAGAAAATTATGTTAATAGGCTAAACTATTAGAGAGATGAGAGAAAATGATGTTAACAGGCTAAACTATTAGAGAGATGAGAGAAAAATTATGTTAACAGGCTAAACTATTAGAGGGATGGAGAGAAAATGTTGCTAACAGTTTATTGCTAACTGTAGCTGCAGCCGTGGTGCATTGCCTGCAGTTAACAGAAGCAAAATTTTCTCTCAGCTTTGAGCTTCTTTAGATGATGCATTTCAGCCTCCAGTTCTGATAATTATACAGTTCGGTTTCTTCTTTCAAACTTCTACATTTTCAGCAATGCTTTGCAATTAATTTCAGCTGTCAGCATTCACACGCATTTTCAGCAGGAAATGCATTTTCAAAATCCTTCATTCGTTACACCTACCTAAAAACGAATGCAGTTTTTTTGAGTGGAGTATTTTTACATCCATTTATAATTATGTATTTTTAATGAACCTTTTGTACAGGTAATCTCATTGAGACCCTGGTACCACTGGTTTAAAAAACAAAACAAAAACAATAAACACCAGTTTTGGGCTCTGGCTGTTGGAACAAACTTTTCCAATTCTCTCATGTTCCATAGTCGTGGAGTTGGAAAAATTCCTGCCTCACGACTGGTTCATTTCTGATCTGGGGCTTTATTGCATCATAATCCTGACCTTTTGTCTTAAAAAGTCATGGAAACAACTTATATATGTACATCAAAGGCAAGTAAAACTTTGCCTTGGTTGAGGATCGTCACTCGCCCGCATTCATTAAAAAAAAAAAAAAGTGTGTAGAAGTCATGTGACCACTGTGCAGTCTGGGAAAGTGAGTAAAGTTGAAATGGTGTCAGTAGCTGAAAATATGCCGAAGCCGCAGCATTTCAAAGTGGAGAATGAACTTAATGAACTTTCAGGTGAATATCAGCTCGGCAGCCGATCGTCATTCGCCCGCATTCGCGCATGTGTGAACTTGCCTTCACAAACTGGGCGTCTGTGGCAGAAAAAAGTAGTGTATTACAGTTTTCCTCCACTGTATGAACACAAAAATGAAACTATGCAGATCGTTCTGAAACCTTGAAGCTCATCAATCAACAAACACTCCAGACTCCACTGTTTTTACTCAAATACAAATTATACATCAACCAGGACTGAAATCTTTAGGATTGTCACTTTTAAAAAGACAATTTGGCAGATTATAGAAAATATTTTTTATACCACTGACTTTTAGGATTTTAATGACATACTATACTATGACTTTTTATGATTTGTTTGTGACTTTTATTTTTTTTAATTACATTTTCTACTATGGTATAGTGAGGTATAGTTAGCTATAGTAACTAACTGGGTATCTGGGGTGGAAAAATATACTGTATTACAGTTTCCCTCCACTGTATGAACACAAAAAATGAAACTATGCACACAACACATGCTAAACTCTAAACACATTTCCACTGTTTCCACTCAAATAGAAATTATAAATCAACCAGGACTGAAATCTGTAGGACTGTCACTTTAAAAAGACAAAATAGCAGATAATAGAAAATATTTTTTGTTATTTTTCTGTAATTATGAATTTATTTATGTTTGTGGGGGAAACCGGAGCACCCAGGGTAAACCCACGCAGACGGATATCAGCTCTGCAGCCTCACAGAGGTTCATTATCAAACAGCCTTTGCTTCGGGGAGTCTGTCTCTTCCTGGTTCTCCGTCTCCTTACTCTTCAGATCAGAGTCCGGTACATAATGGTTCTCTCTGACCTGAGAGCGTTCAGGATTTTGTTCATGTCCAGCTCCCAGCTGGACTCCTTGGTGGCCATCTGCTCTTCCAGGGCAGCGTTTCCAGAGGCCGGCTCAGCATTGTGGTTTTCTGAGTCCTTCAGCTGTTTGCTGGGAGTCTGGAGGAGGTGAACCTGGAGGTCAGGGTTGTTCTGTGTCAGGAGCTTGATGTTTTCCTTCAGCTCCTCATGAAGCTCTCCAGCTTCTCAGCCACCTCCTTCAGCAGCTGATCATCCAGAGCCACGACCTGATTCGCTTTCTCCTCAAAGTCCTCCTGAAGAGTTTGGAGCTCAGCACTCAGCTCCTCCTCTTTCAGCTCGTCCTTTCCTTTGAGTTCCTTCTGGGCTTCTTTCCTGATGGCTCTCGAATCAGCCTTCAGGATCCTCAGCTTCTCCTCCTCCCAGCTGGACTCTTTGCTGGCCATCTGCAGCCATGTTGGAGGCCAGCTCAGAAACCCGCTTTTTCAGCAGGAGATGCATTTTCTTTAGCATGTTTTAGCATGCTATCATGTACTCTATGTAGCCATCAAATTAAGCTATTAGCTTAATTAGCTAGCTAGTCACAGCCTGATACTATCCACTACCATCAGTTGTCTTTTCAGTTAGCAACATTGATGGTTGCTTGCTAAAATATTCTAATTTTAGAGCTAGTTGCTTCCACGTGTCCAGCCTTCATGCTAAGTTAAGCTAACCGGCTGCAGCTTCATGGATAGCATGGTAGGTAGGGTGATATCAATCTTCTCATCTAACTGTGCAACAAAGCAAATTTCACAAAAGGTAGAACTGTTCCTTTAAACGTAGACAAAGTGGCATTTTTAATTCAGTGTTGGTCTTTTTGAGAAGCAGCCAGTTGTCGCTGGCCGAGGGGAAGCAGGGTGTTGTGGGCGTGCCTTCGATGGGTGTAGAGCTCATCTGCTGTAGCTAGCCGTGTGTTTGTAGGCTGCTTTTTACTGTGTTTGACATTAAAACTTCAGATGTCAGTCGGGGCGTTCATTTTGGGCCAAGCCGTCCGTGAGCAGATCTAAAACCAGGATAGTAGTTCCAGTTTTTAACTTACAAACAAACACCTGACCAAAATGTGAACTCTACTTCTGTGATGCATTTTAAATACTTTGGATTTGAAGCTTAACATGTAATTGAAATTGATTCTGCTGTGTTTACAATTCCAGCCATTTGGTAAGCAGATGTTCATTTTAAATGTGAGCAGGTGGTCTTCTGCTGACAGCAAACCTTCGGCCTGGATTCGCCTAAACGAACGCACCTATTTGTAACGCACGGATGTTGCACAAGTGTTTTATGTTCTTGAAGTTCCAGTTTATTTATTAAAAACGACACACACTTAATGAGCTCTGGTCTGTTTTCATGAAGCACCAAAACAAACACAGCTGGCAAACTTGAACACACATTTTCTGCCGCTAACGGTCTCTCAATTAAAGGTAGACGGTGCCTTCAGGTGTGGTGGTGTTTACCGTGTTTACCCCTCATGTCGTAATCACGACCTCGTCAGTGGAAAGTTTCTGAAAGCTCAGCGTTCGCGACTTGTGACGTGTTTGTTGACGTGAGAAATGGAGCCCATGGAAGTTCATTTATCGCTGCATAATAAGTTAACGTTGTATGGTATGTTGTAATTTTAGTAATATATTGTTTTTCTTGGTAATTTTATAATCAGTTACAGGAAAATGTTGATACTCTCAACGACGTCATCTTTCTCCTCTGTCATTATGTCTTTACATTTCCTGCATCATGTTCCCCACCAGCTAGCTGGCTAACTGTTAGCCTCTGAGGCTTCTAGACTCGGACAGTAACGTAAATATTGTCGTTGCTTAGCAGCGGTGTTCTTCACGACTCAACCACTTGAACGTATCGTGAACACGACTTCCCATGTCGTAAGCACGGTAAACACGACCCCATTTGAAGGCGCCGAGACTTTGCTGACGTCGTGATGTAGCGTGGGATCATGGGAGTTGTTGTTTTCATTGTTAAAAAAAAAAAAAAACATGTTTACGGACGAAGTAATGTGTTTACGGTAAGTTTTATTCATCTTATGTTTCGTCATGTACATTCATGTTATGTCATTTCATTTTAAGGAAATAGATATAAGCTAACGTACCCTTAAATTGCTAATTTCCCCGTGGATGAGTTGACGAGTCGACTACCATACAGCTACTGTTAGCTAACGTTATGTGGTGAATTCAGTCACGAGGTAGCCTCGTGCTGTTATCTGTGTTCAGAACAATCATACCAATTATACCAAAATCAACTTGTTGAACATTGTAACGTTGAGCCACTTGTCATCGTAGCACATTGTAGTAAGAGAGCTACAGGAATGAGGGTCCTATATGAAACTTATGGTACACATTACAGTCTCTTCACACATTACAAAATACTACTGCAGTACCTTTAACAAGGATTTTTTGAAAGTTACATATAGTATATTTAAAACCTTCTAAGGCCTTTTTTGCAAAAAGTAAATTCAGGAAGTATTCAGATCCTTTACAAGTAAAGATGACACTTAAGTAAAAGTATAATACGAAAATGTACTGAAAGTATAAAAGTGTCCCCTATTAGATTGCTCTGCATGAATGTAAAAGCGGGATTTTACTGTTGTAGCTGGAGCTCATTGTGAACTAATGATTATTTTCATTATTCTTCATTAACTAATGATTATTTTCAGTATGGATGTGTATTGTTTGATTTGTAAAAGTAGAGAGAAATGGAGCCCAAACTGACACCTTCACAATGTTTTAGTATTAGTATTATTAGTTTTATTAATATATTCATGTTATTATTATTAAAAGGAAAAGCCGCAATCATTTTTTTTTACATGAAAAATGACTAAACAATTATTAAAATCTAAAAAAGTTGACAATTTTCTGCCAGTTGACTAATTAACTGTCTCATCATTTCAGCTGTAAATAAACTGTTGGGTAGTTTAATTAATAAGCAAACTCTTCATGTAAATACTAAATTTGTAAATTAACTCGAGCTGTCAGATATAGTGGAGAAGTAGAAAGTGGCATGAAAAGAAAATACTCAAGTATAAGTACCTCAGATTTGTATTTAAATACAGTACTGAGCCACTGCTATGTGGACACAAAAGGTTGAAGTTCAACAGTTTTGAGCAAATAAAAGTCCAACACGTGTGTCTTTAAATAAAAATGGTTTATTCTCTTTCAATATAGCTTTTGTTCTATCCGTAGCAGAAAAGCGCCTCCATGCCACTCAGTGCTAAAACTGGATCTCAGGTCACCACAGCATCGTAATGACGGACAAACGCCTTTACAGCACAACACCGGCTTGATACTGATCCAACAACAGTCACTTTGCTCATTTTAAAAACAGGTTTGGGAAGGGGGTTGGGAGGAGGAGGAGGAAGAGGAAGGTGTGGGGTGGGGTTGGGGGTTGGGGTTCAGATCTGATTTCAGACCTGAACAGATTATCTGTGACTCGGACCAAGCAGCGCAGATTTCCCCCCCGGGCTTTGTTGGGAGATGTTTAATCCGTGCGTTTGTGTATGCTGCAAAACTGACATCTTGCATCCAGTATGGCTGTTGATGTGGAGGCAGAAGTTTCTGCCACGAAAAGGTCACAAGTTGAGGTAACAAAGATTCTTCCTGATTGGATGAAAGAGGAACAAAAATAGAGGTCAAACACTGATCATCTGATAGATCACATCACTGTTTGTATGTTAGGAGTGTACTGCATTAACAGCTGCTTGGCTACTGTCGGCATAAATAGAAACAATTCAAATCAACACAACTCTGATACAGTTTAAATTAAAGGAAGGATTTACTGCACGACTGTTGTACTAGACTGCATTAGTTTTCGCTAGGTGTAACTGAGTGTGTATATTTTTATATATATATATATATATATATACACACACACACACACGTGTATATATGTGTGCATTAAGTTATTCCTTTATTGGTCCCACAGTGGAGAAATTCACATTCATTCATTCATTACCTGCTCTCTGGTTATCATGTTGCATTGGAGCTGCTTATGGCCTTTGTGCCGTCTGTATTGGCGTTTGCCTGTTCCTTCACCACAGCATCTGAGGCACAAACACACACGTTATATTTTACTTTATGTTCCTTTATCTGACAAACTCAAACACTAAAGCAGTTCTCAGGTAAATGAAGCATTTATAGGTATGTTTTTGCCCTGGTGCCTTGTTAAAAAACAAGTTTATACTTACTATTTTTATTAGGGCTGTCAATCAATTAACATGATTAATCACATTTTTTTATCTGTTCAAAATGTGCCTAAAAGGGAGATTTGTCAAGTATTAAATACTCTTATCAACATGGGAGTGGACAAATATGTTGCTTTATGCAAATGTATGTATATTTATTACTTGAAATAAATTAACAACACAAATCAATGACAGATATTGTCCAGAAACCCTCACAGGTTCTGACTTTAGCATGAAATATGCCAGTTTTTCCTCCCTAAAATGTATTTAACCTCCTTCGTGACAAGCTCGTCTGAAGTTGTTGGTACCGATGGATTCTTTCGTTTCTGCTTTCATATATCAGTATCTTCACTCTTCAATCTAGCTTTAAAACTGAGCCCGCTAAAACCTAAAACGTTGCGGTGATGTGTTAAAGAAATTAGCATGAAATTTTATGTGGCACTGTCCATGAAATAAGAAACATGCAAAAAAAAACAAAAAACAAAAAAAAAAAAAACGCTTGTGATTATAATACGTCTAGGGCTTTTATTGTGAAAGCTAAGAATGGAAGCAGTGGAGCTGGTCTACGCTGCCTTTGTCCAGGCTGAAATGAGTAAAGTCTGAACCATGTTGGTTCTGAGCCTCCGTGTTGTTGTCTCATAAATATAAGTGCTAAACAACATGATGATGCATTTATTTGTGGAGTGAAAGCTCAGAAAAATCTGCCTCTTTCTGAGTAAAAGGTGACGTCTTTTTGCCATTAATACTCACGTTAACTACACCAAAAACAACAGTTGTTGTAAATGTGGTATGTTAATACTGAAGAACACTTCCTCACCTGTACCATAATGTCATATGTAACATGTACTACATGACTTTGTTGAATACTTGATACTGCTTGGTCAGTCGCAGTGTTCTACAGTCTGTTATTACTTTATAACAGGCCGTTGCTGAGTATAACAGGCCGTTGCTGAGTATAACAGGCCGTTGCTGAGTATAACAGGCCGTTGCTGAGTATAACAGGCCGTTGCTGAGTATAACAGGCCGTTGCTGAGTATAACAGGCCGTTGCTATGGCGCAGGGATCGTTTTTGTGTTAAATTATTGCTTTCTTCAATAAGTGGCTGTTTAATAGGAGGAATAATGTACAGCTAGCTGGTAACTGTTGTGAAATAAGCCCCTTCACAGCGATGCAAGTCTGTCGGGGTTGATTTGTGACAGGCTCGCTGTACATTATCCCTTCATGTCACATATATCAGCTGCTGTTCTTTTCATTCCAAGAACGTTTAAAAATTTAAGTAACTAGTTAATCTATCAAAATTCAATTTGGGATAACAAACCCCTAAAATTAAAGCATAGCTCACATACCTACGCTCACCCCGCAACACTGCCGACCATCGTACCAACTTTGAAGTTCCCAAGTTAAATAGTTTAAGTTCTGCTCCGGAAACGAAATAAAGTGGAAAAAGTCAGTTTTTGGTGAAAATTTCTAAAAGTTTGGGCACCCTAGATCACGCTGTCAACCATCATACCAGATCTGAAGCTGATGTTAAACAGTTTTTGAACTGTGCTCCGGAAACAAAACTGAAATAAGAAAAAAATAGTTTTTGTCCAAAGATTGGGCATCCTGGACTTCTAACCCCCTGAAAGGCACAACTAGACCACAATGTCAGCCATCATACCAAATCTGAAGATCCTAAGTTAAACAGTTTCATTCAGTTTTAGGAATGACAGCGGACAGAAGGATGGATGGACGGACATACCCCCTGCCCTGGGCTATAAAAATCCGCTAAACTACGTCCATGACTGCCTAGAATCTGCACCCTGAGCTCTCTTTGGTGCAGGTTCTGGCAGTCGGACATGCGAGCGGTGTTCAGGTGTGAGTACTAACAGAAGTATGGGTGCTGCATGGCCTCGGCTGCCGTCAGCCTCTGCTGGTGGTCGTAGCGCAGCAGCTTGTCCAGCAGGTCCAGAGCCTCCGGACTCACCAGGTGCTGGTTCTCTGACTGGATGAACTGCTCCCAACGCTTCCTCGTTTGCCTGGACACAAACACATTAAACATGAGTGAGCTGGCTCTTTGTTTAATGTGAATTATACGAGCATGGTGACGGTGCTGAGCTCCGTTTATAGCAGCAATCTGACGGTCAGAGCAGGTTGGACATGAGTACAATAATATTGATCTTACAGGATTATTATATGCTTATTGAAATCATGCTAAACAAACATCTTTGAGCTGCTTGCGGATATTATTTATTATTATTTACAAAACAACTTATTTACCACAGCATTAGCACAGGTGTTACTATTAACATTAACGAAGGCTCAGTTCTGTCCAAGTGTCCCAGTAATTCGTACCAGTGTGCACAAAACTAGGAAACTGTATTCAGCCATCATTCATTCTATTATTCACACCTGCTGCTGCGTGTTAAAATATCAGCTGTTCATGTCGATGTTCCCTCAGTTAAACCCCAGTAATGGACCTGGATGTTGTGTTGTGGCATTTTCCACATACAGTATGCTGTTACCCCGATATCAGATTATAACGTAACATTCTGCTTCAATCCATGTTTGGTTTCTTTGTCGTTTAGCCTTTCAAAAACAACACACACACACACACACACACACACACACACACACACACACACACACACACACACACACACAGTAAGTCAAATGAGTATAATATATAATGACATTCAAATTCTAAATCAGCATATGAATATTGCTGCTGGGGACACATAAGAGCTAATCGAGTTATTATAAAACATTAAAGATAATTATTCATATTGACAAAATGAATATTAATATATTATCAATATATCAATAACAGGGCACCAGTTATATTGCTACATAAGCTCAAAAGGATTAATAATTATCAAAATAATTATTTATTATATTGAATAATATGATTTAACGTATATTAAATCCTCCTCATCCTGAGTGTCATTAAATATACTAAACTAGACCAGAAACCAGCATGTATATTCCACTTTTTTTCCTTTTTTAGGTCTATTCATCACTTTTTAGGTCTATTCATTCAGTTTTTATTTGGTATTTTTTGTATAGTTGTATATAAAGATCAGGCTACACTAATATTAGCATTTTACTGTTTGTAGACCTAGATTCCTGGTGGCTGCGTAGGATTGCTACAGACTCGCGATCTAAAGTCCAAAATTTAACAGCACATCGGTCGGTACTCGAAAAGTTGATGAGTTTCCACTAGTCAATGTAGTTCTGTTCATATTTTGTCTTTAGTTATCCACAAGTAGTTTTTTCCAGTTTAACAAATCTAATCTAAAGTTGTCAGAAAACCAACTTGAAGTCAGAAGAAATCGTTGGTCAACCTGAAGCAGTTCAGCACCAACAGAAGCTACCGTTCATCCTGACTCATTACCACAGCGACGGCTGTTTTGAATAGACTTGACTGAGTTTCTGCTGATCAACAGTGTGAACATCACCGTACTCACTGTCCCAGCAGGTCTTTGAAGCGAGTGTCCAGTTCTATGTGATATTTGTGCAGGTAGCCGAAGAGCTCGTCGGTGCCCAGAACTTTAGCGATGCGGACCAGCTGCAAAACAACACACATGAACATTTAATGCATTAGTTACTTCCTGCTGACATGTTTTATTCCAATTAGAAAGTTGGTCTGTGGTTCTTTACTTCAGAGAGAGTGGACATTATAATTTGTAGAGATGCTGCTTTATGAGGGCTGTGAATCAGACGTGTTACCTGGTCATAGTTGTCCTGGCCATGAAAAAACGGTTCCTTCAGAAAGATCATGCTGGCCAACATGCAGCCTAGACTCCACATGTCCAAACTATAGTCATACATCTGGAGGGAAAAAAGAGTAATTCACACACTGATAATTGTGTGTGCCCCCCCATATAAAAATAAAAAGAGTAAATCTCTGTAACAGCATGTACCTGATAGTCCACTAGCAGCTCAGGGCCTTTGAAATAGCGGGAGGCCACCCTGACGTTGTATTCCTGAGCGGGATGGTAAAATTCTGCCAATCCCCAATCTATAAGACGCAGCTGTGACACAGAGAGGAAATATTCATTATTCTGGTTTACAATACCGGCTAATGCATTTATGCCTCTGCGTCGGCTATAGCAGTGACATCACATCTCCTGTGATCCAAACATTTCCAATAACTCCAGAGCATTAGAAAGTCCAAAAGTCAAACATATTTGTTTTTTTAACTAACGAAATATTCAGCTTTAATCCATATCTGTTGGTGTTTTGCCTTTTAAAAAAATAAATTTTCACTTCCATTTAAAAAAAAAAACAAAACAAAACTAATATGTGATGCTGTAAATAACGAGTAGAAATAAAACTGTAGGACTTAATTGCTGATTAATGTTGTCAGTCACCAGTACCTTTCTCATCTGGTGGTCGATCATCACGTTGTGGGGCTTCACGTCCCGGTGCATGATCCCCATACTGTGACAGTAGTCCAGAGCCTTAACCAAGAGGCAGACACATATTCAACACCAAGGCCGCTCAGTAACCGTCATCTCTTCTGCAGCATACGACTCGTGATACAGGGGTTACCATTCAATATACTGCGATACAGTATTAAGTAAGCAAGTAAGGTGATATATATTGTGATTTTTAAAGAAGAAAAATGTCATAGTATAGAGACAACACCATATACATAAAATCAGAGCTATACAAGTTGACTTTTTTATGCAATCAGAACAGTAGGATCTGCATTTGAGTTTACCGATCAGCCATAACATTAGTTCAGCATGGGCACCCTGACCGGTCTGCAGCCCCGTACCCAACAACTGTGATCCACTGTGTGTTCTGACTCCTCTATCAGAACCAGCATTAACTGTTTCAGCAGTCTGAGCTACAGCAGCTCTTCTATTGGATCAGACAACACGGGCCAGCCTTCACTCCCTATATGAGCCTTGGCCTCCCATGACCGTCTCCGGTTCACCGGTTTATGGCTGATCGGTGAATCTTATGGTGCCTTCAGGTGTGGTGGTGTTTACTGTGTTTACTAGTTGGGCCCTGAACGCCCCCTCATGTGGTATTCACGATCTCGTCAGTGGAAAGTTTCGGAAAGCTCCGAGTTCACGACTTGTGACGTGTTTGTTGATGTGAGAAATGGTGGAGCCCAGGGAAGTTCATTTATCGCTGCATAGTTAGTTAATATACAGTATATTGTAATTTTAGTGTAATTTGTTTTTTCTAATCTGTCTGAGGTAAATGTTCATATTCTCAACGACCTCATCTTTCTCCTCTCCTTGTCGTTACCGGTTAGCTAGCTAGCTAAATCATTAGCCTCTCTGTCCTCCAGACTTGGACAGTAATGTTAATATTGCCGTTGCTTAGCAGCGTGTTCTTCAAGACTTAACCAGTTGAGCATATCGTGTTCACGACCTCCCATCTTTTAAACACCGTAAACTCCACCCCATTTGATAAATAAATACATATGTTGACACAAGGTTAGCGGTGATGTAAACATGCTTTTACCTTGAGCAGCTCATACATGTAGTAACGGATATCATAGTCTGTCAGCTTCTGGTAAAGCTCCTGTGGAACAACATCAAGTGTATGAAATGTTATGAAAAATCACCAATAGCACGTTGGCAGCAGCTTCTACACATGTATAACATTAACAGGAGGGTTATTATGCATGTTATTAATAATGGATATCAATGGTAGTGCTGCACGTATGAAGTCGGCCAAACTTAAGTACCTTAAAATCTGTGTTATTGATGCACTCAAAGACAAGCGCTGGTGTTCTGGACTGCAAAGAGAGGACAACACAAGGCTTAACTGAGGAGAGCAGCAGGTAGGTGGAGATCACCAGCACGCGCGCACGCACACACGCACACACGCACACAGCTACACGCATGACTGGATTATCACTGCTGGCGTGCCGACATGCAGCAAAGTGACGGCAGGAATCTAACTCACCACCGGGTCTTTGACCGTGTCCACCAGGCGGATGATGTTGGTTCCTCCACGCAAGTTTTCAAGAATTTTGATTTCCCGTTTGATCTTCTTCTTCTTAACGGGCTGCGAAAGAAAACAAACATTTAATATCACTATGATACATTAAAAAATAAGTACTAGAGAGCTAATCTTTTGATACCTAAACACAAAAAAACTAAGTGTTTTAACTGTAGCTTCTCAATGAGAAAGTTTTTTTTATTTACAATTATTTAGTGATGTGAGTTTCAGAGCATTGATGACAGCAGTTTGTCTGGGATACCATTCATCTCTACTTTATGGTTAACTATTGCTGGAAACAAGGACATTTATACTGGAGAAATATTCTGACACCATTTCAATGGACAGTTATTAGTTAGTAATCAAAGTCATCTGCTGCGAGTGGGAGCAACACCTGCTGAGATCGTCTGGGCGCAAACAAACCCTAATAAATACAAATCTGCACTTTTAACGACAGAGTTCACATCTCCAGTTCCACCGGTTTTTAACGAAAATTCAAATGTAGAGTCCTCGCTGAGCTGTGGAGAGGAACAACTGTGAGAAAAACCCACATAAGAAGGGACACAAGAAGTACAAGGCTCACCTTGAGGATTTTCACCACCACTTTCTCGTTGTTGGTCACATTTATGGCCTCGAATACTTCACTGTACTTCCCTCGACCCAGTTTACGCACCAGCTGATAGTTGTCTTGATTGCTAAAAAGAGCAGAAACATTTAGCAGTAATTGATTAATAACTAATTGTACAAATAGCTGATATATATATATATATATATATATATATATATATATATATATATATATATATATATATATATATATATATATATATATATATATATAGCAGATACACTGAAATGCTAATGCAAAAGCAAAAGTTGCCCTTTTAAATGCCAGTATTTTTATTTCAATTTCTGAATCCAGTTATTTCTCTTTATAAACTAGAATTTTAAATTCAATTATTTATTATTTATGAATGCATTATTGTATTTTTAAAATTATGCACTTATTGGCTGTTTTACTGTGTTTTTGTAAATCCCTTTTTAATTTAAACTATTTAATGATGAATTAATATTTAATTTGTACATTCTTGTTATTTCATTGCCCATTAAAAATTCAAATAATGAAGTACTTATCTATTTTAGCCCATTTATTTATAGATTAATCAATTTGTAAACATGTATTCATGCTTATTTTTACTGTACAATTTATTATTAATCAATTAAATGCTTTATTACTATTTCCATAACTCTTGAAGTTCTCCATATTTATGAAGCAAAAAACACCAAACATCCAATATGAGAATTTGTATGAATATGTGGTTTCTCTGTTTATGTATTTGTAAACTGAAAACCTTTAAGTTTTGGACTGTCGACCAGCCAAAACAACAAATTATAAGACGTCACCTTGGGCTCTGGGAGACTATAACAGGCATTTTTAAAATATTTTCTAACATTTTATACACTAAACAATCATTTCATCCTAAATTTAATCCAAAAATTAATCAATAATGAAAATTAATAATAAAAGTTCACACAGCACCGTGGCTGCTACAGTAACTCCCCTGACTGGAGACAGTGAACGCAGCACCGCGGTTGCTACAGTAACTCTCCTGACGGTGAACTGGAGACAGTGAACGCAGCACCGTGGCTGCTACAGTAACTCTCCTGACGGTGAATGGAGACAGTGAACGCAGCACCGTGGCTGCTACAGTAACTCCCCTGACTGGAGACGGTGAACGCAGCACCGCGGTTGCTACAGTAACTCTCCTGACGGTGAACTGGAGACAGTGAACGCAGCACCGTGGCTGCTACAGTAACTCCCCTGACTGGAGACAGTGAACGAAGCACCATGGTTGCTACAGTAACTCTCCTGACGGTGAATGGAGACAGTGAACGCAGCACCGTGGCTGCTACAGTAACTCTCCTGACGGTGAATGGAGACAGTGAACGCAGCATTGTGGCTGCTACAGTAACTCTCCTGATGGTGAACTGTAGACTCAGTTGTCTGTTGTGCTCATATCCTGCAGCTGGCTCACCGCTACATGTGAGGCACTAATCATGTTGGTTAACGGTTAATAATCAGTTAACGAGGGTCGGTTGTCGGTTTAGAATGTTTTTCACTGTTAGTCTCCCTACACAATGTGTTGCTCTGATAAACTTCCTGCTTGGTGACTGACCTAAGTCAATACAGATGTTGTGTGCTACGTAACATTTTGTGCTTCAAAAAGTAAAACTGCAGATAAAAATAAAAACATGTGACTGTACCTCCAGTTTGGCACATGTGCATCATAGTCCCAGTACTCTCTGTTCTTCTGTGTGTTGACATCGGTGTACACCCGAGCCTTGCTGCTGGCCGGCGTGGATCCGGGCATCGCTAGCTTTGCGGCTCCGTGTCGAGGACCTCCGGCTCCCTCTGAATACTTCTTGGGTCGATACTGGAAGGCAGCGCAGCGACTCTCCAGAAAACGTGGCTCTACGAAGACCCCTGTGCTGTTCTTATCATCGGCTTTGGCTGCTTTCACCCTCTGATGAAAGGCGTCAGGCCGGTCTGACGCGGCGGTGGCGCTGACTGACAGAGCTACGACGACCGAGCGAGTGAAGCCCCTGAGCACGATTTTCGTCAGGATGTGATGGAGACCCGCCAGCTGCAGAAACACCGGGGAGAAGAGGCTGAGGCAGAGGAACGACATGCAGGTAACAAAGACGCTGAGGCTGGCTTCTGATAGGGGAGTTATTTATCCATTTTCATGGCAAGATATTATTATACACAAACCTAAATTTATGAAATCTTCCCTTTTCTAATACTGTGTGTGATGAATGTTGCCTCTACTGTAAATCCCCGAAATATGAGTTTAAATTCTGCAAAAGAACTGATTTTGAATACCTTTTAATTTATATTGTACTTAAATTTATTTTGTTATTGTTTTGTTTTATATATTTATATAATAATAACAGAATATAAATATAAAAACATATCTAAAATAATCCTATATCCTATAAATATCCTATTCCTATAAAAATAGTAAAAAAAATTATTTCTTGTGTGTGTATATATATATATATATATATATATATATATATATATATATATATAAATATATATTAATAATTTTCCTCAGCTCAAGATGAGGTTTTATTCGAACACACACACAAACACACACATTTTTTATTTCTTGTAAGACAGTAAACAGCATCAAATCCTCACATTTGTGAAGCTGCAAAGAAGAAAACTGCATTTTTGCTTTAAAAAATAGACAAACTATTAATCGATTAGTTGCTGATTAAATTTCTATCTTTTGACTAATCATTGCAGCTCTATTTGTATAAATCTCTGTTGTCAAACTGTTATAAAAATGGGTATTCAAGTAACATGTTAAATCTGTTTTTTTTTTTTTATAACTGGTCTGGGATTTATGAAAACAGAAAAAGGGAGATTTCACTACATCAAAGACCAAAACCCACTGGTGTTAGACTTGTTAAACCTAGACTAGATTTACATAGAGACCCCTTTTGCTTTTTAATCCATCAGGCCACTAGACCAGATCAGCCTGAAAAACCACGGTACTTAAACTAGTCAAACCTAAACTACATGAATATGGAGAATTTGAACCATTTTATCATAATCCCCCAATCAGAAAACAGAAAAAGATGCTTTTTCACCACCCAGACCACTTTGGACTTTAATTTAAAAACTACTGTACTGAAACTTATCAAACCAGGACCAGATTAACACACAAACTCAAATCTAGTTTCAGGTTTGTGAAACTTTAACTCTGTTTTCTGTACAACAGGAAAAAGGGCCAATCTCCAACCAAAATAAACCCAAAACATCAGGACTTGGAATGCAGAAACAAATTTCACCGCTTTTTCTTGTCAAATCTGGACAACATTAACAATTAAAGTGCAAAGTGTTTAAAATCTCCTTTTCAGGCCAATTCACTGCATTTTCTGCATTCACACCACAACAGATCAGGTGTAGACCAGATACCACTGCACCAGATTGACATGAATACACTGAAGTCTGTTTAGAACCCTGGTTCAGGTTTGTTATTTCTGTGAAAACAATCAAAATAGTGATGCCACTGCATTGTCTCTACTTCGGACCACTTAAGACCAGACCTAGTTCAAACAACAGTGTGTTTAGACTCACAAAACCTGGACTAGATTGACAATAATACACTAAAGACTGTTTAAAACCCGGTTTCAAATGTGTGAAACTTTTGCTCAATTTTATATTTGAGAAAACAGAAAAAAGGCTGATCTCCAACCAAAATAAATCCCAAAACAACAGTGTTTGGAATGCAGAAATGTATACCAAGTTTCAAGGAGATTAGAAGACAATTTCACTGTTTTTTCTGCATCCAGACCACAACAGATCAGATGTAGACCAGATACCACTGCATCAGATTAATATAAATACACTAAAGTCTGTTTAAATCCCAGTTTCAGGTTTATTATCTCTGTGAAAACAGTCTCTATCCTGACCACACCAGACCAGACCTAGTTAAAAAAATCACTGTATTTAGACTCGTCAAACCTGGTCTAGATTAACGTGGAGACTCTGAGGGCTGTTTACGACACAGTTTCAAATGTGTGAAACTTTTACTCTATTTTATTTTTGAGAAAACAGAAAAAAGGCCAATCTCCAACCAAAATACATCCCAAAACATCAGGACATCAGAAACAAATTTCGCTGCTTTTTCAAGTCAAATCTGGACAAGTTTAAAATAAGATAAGATAAGATATTCCTTTATTAGTCCCACAGTGGAGAAATTCGCAGTTTAACAATTAAAGTACAAAGTGTTTAAGATTCTGCATCCAGACCACAACAGATCAGATGAGACCAGATACCACTGCACCAGTTTAAATCCCAGTTTGTTATTTCTGTGAAAGCAATCAAAATAGTGATGGCACAGCATTTTTTTCCTATCTGGACCACATTTAGACCAGGCCTAGTTAAAAAAAAAAAAAACTATGACTTTAGACGTGTCAGACCTGGGCTAGACTAAACTAGACTGTTTAAAACCCAGTTTCAGGTTTGTAGAACATGTAATATCTCTGTGGGGGGAAAAAAACAGATAATATTGATCCCATTGCATTTTCTCTATCCGGACCACATTGTAGACCAGGCCTAGTTAAAAAAAACCCACTGTATTTAGACTCGTTAAACCTGGAATACATTAAGATGGAGACTCTGATGACTGTTTAAAACACAGTTTCAGGTTTGTAAAACATTTTATATCTGAAACAAATCGCACAGAATAGTGATTTCACCGCGTTTTCTCTGTTCAGGACCACTTCACACCAGGCCTACTTAAAAAAAAACACTGTTTTTAGACTCGTTAAACTCGGACTAGATTAACACGGAGACTCTATAGTGTTGTGTCTAATTTTGTACCCCTGTCAAGTCTAGTTACCACCAAACCTCACGGACGATTTTAATATATTTTAGACCCCGAAACTGTGTGTGGAGCCCGTCACGACTCGGGCTCTCCGGGGCCTTTTCCAGCGGCCACATAGCTACTGTTTACACCGAAACGAGAGACTATTTAACGGTAATCTAGCAGGATACCGTCAACTTGTCTTCACGTTTACACCCGTCTGTGAGGACTGGCGTCATTTACGGTAATTTCATCTAACTAGCTAACGTAGTTACGGTGACTTAGCTTACTTAGCAAAATATAAAAGTCACTCAATTTAAACCTTGAGCGCAGCCCTACATAGTCAAAAAGGCCGTGAATGTGTGTGTTTTTATACAGTCAACGTTTCTAGACAGCAAACTGTTTATTAGTGTCGACGTTTGTGAGAGTGTGAAATCAATAACGGAGGCTAAAGTTAGCCGGCTAACCTCGTCGTAGAAATATCCGAGCTCAGAGGAAGTCCGCCCGACATCAACGTTAGCTCGTTAGCTCCTCGTTAGCTCCCCGTTAGCGGTCCGTTGCTCTCCGTGCAGCCGGTGCAGGGCCTCCAGGTGTGGAGTTATTGATTATGTGAGTATCTATCAGCGGTATGGATGATATATTAATTTCCTCAGATGGGTGGTGGAGGTACACCTAGCAGCGGCTCGTTAGCAGACCAGGATGCTCTTCCCTTTGCGGTAAACATCACCCGGATGTGAATCATCAGGCTCAGCGACCCGATAATAACGAACAAGACGTTTATCAAATTAAATACAGATCTCAGCTTTTGTAGATCGAAAAACAAATACAAGAATGTTTTGGACGAAAACTATTTTTTTCTGTCCAACTAAAACAATTCTCATGGAAAAATATTATATACACGAAACTGAATTTGTGAAATCCTCCTATTTCTAATGCTTTTTGTAATTTATGTCGCTTATTATAAATCCCTGAAATGAGTTTAAATTTATTTTCGTATTTACCTTCCATATATATCTATATATCAATTATTTACAATGTATTTATTTGTTGTTTTATTTATTTTATATTTAATTTGCTTATAATTAATTATAAACCACTGTGTGTGTACTGAGACACATAATGATTTATAATTAATCGATACTGTGTTGAACCTGCCTTGATTCTGATGTCTTTAGATATTCTAAAATAATTTTTAAAAAATGTAATTTTCCTCAGCCCAAGACCGTAAAGATTGATTTATTATATATTTCAAAACTTTATTATTTACAATTTATGCATTTTAAATTTATTTTCTTGTTTTTTATCTGTCTATCTAGGCTAAAATATTAGTAAAATGTCTTTAGATACTCTCTGTATTACTGTATTTTTAAAAATAAGCTTAACAAACAAGATGGCAAAATAGTTTGTAATTTCAATATTAATTTGACTAGATTTTGAGTTTCCAGCTTTGGAAGTAGTCAGAACATGTGCTAGCTGTAGGTAAGCAGTAGTACCAGTTTAAAAATACTGTAAGTAGTAAAAGTCCTACAGTCACATTATCATAAATAAAATTACTAGCAAAGTACTGGCATCAACATTTACTTAAAAATACCAGAAGTACAAGTGCTCATTATGCAGAATGACCTATGGCAGAACAATGTACGATACTGATGCATTAATATGTACATCACTTTGATCCCCTCTGGGATCAGTGATGGTTTATTTCAACCGATAATATTACATCGTGATTTATTTGTTGATTATACTGTATGTTGTATTATTAATCTAAGTCAGCTGTAACTACCGGTAATAAATAAACATGGTGTAGTAAAAGGTACAGTATTTTCCTCTGAGATGTGAGAAGAAGTAGTAAATGTTTTACTACTTCTGTGGAAATACTCAAAGTACAAGTACCTATATATATATATATATATATATATATATATATATATATATATATATATATATATATATATATATATATATTACCATGTACTAGACTGTACTCCTTGTAGAACCACTTTACAGCCATTTTATTACCACAGTATTTGGGACACATGGGACTCCTGTTTTTCATAAAATATAATACTGCAAAAACCATTGTCCAACGTGCCCAAAAACTAGATATAGTATAAGAAAAACTAACTTTCCAGCCAAATGATTTGACTGATTTTTGAAAATTTCTTCAGATTTGTATATTAAACCAGCCCAGAGGACACTTCAACCAAAATAAATAAATTGATAAATAAATAAAGTTGTGTAGTTTAGTTTATTCATAATTATTAAAATACTCCTCAGTTGCAGCTCTAATTTGACATAAATTCATGTAGTAGACTTAGCTGTGACGAAAACAATGTTCACCTTTATTTTCATAAGGGTGGTTTATTTTAATTGTCTGTATACAGTATGAACAGGAGTCTATATTGATATCCATATGTGTAAATCCAGCGCTTCATTACACTCGTTTACCTCCAACAGGAGGCTCTGAAGCAGACTCACCAGGACTTGAACCCTGGCACACCCACACAGCCCCATCCCGTCCCACCCTGCTGTACTTCCCTTCGCCCCTTGATTCCTAAACTCCAAAAAACCTTCTTTTAAACACAGTATACTGCAAATATTGTGAATATAGGAATCCACACAGTAAACTAAAGTACACAAATGTTTTACTTTATGCCCGACATGAACCAACACATAAAATTTGAGGCTACTCGGATTAATCTGCTGAGCATCCGGTCTGGACCGGGACGAGGCTAGGATCCTCGCTGAGGATGTTAAAAGGCCAATTCTTCGAAAACATAAAAATTAATATTACTTTTGTTAGATCTATCGCACAGTAACTAATGCAGCTAGTTTGTGGCAAGTGAGCAATATAATGGTTTGACATCTTGTCGGGTTGTGATAATCCACCTGGAACTGAAACTAAAAGTGCTCACAAAATACTGCAAGCTCATTCATAGTGAATACAAAAGCAGGTAACATAAGCACTATACAGTTTTCAATGTTTACATAAGCGTATACACACAATCTATAATATAACAGAGTAGACTATGCCATGAATCAGTAGTCATAAATATTACATTGTGCATGTTCTATTGCACATGTCAAGTGTTTGTATGACACGATAGGTATGGGTTAGTTACCTACATGTCATTTGTTTAATACAAAGATGCAACAACACAGATTTCATAGGACACGGGCTATACATTTTCACAAATCCACTTTTTTTTTCTTCTTCTTAGGATGTTTTCCTAAATAAACCAAACCTATAATACAACAGTGATATTAAAGTGTGATAAATATTCATGCACAAACAGATGATACTACCTAAGATCTAAGTATGTGAAAAGATACTGCTGCACAAGCCAGCTGCTGTGTACGGGTGGGAGGGTTTCTCGGCTAAACTGGACGTGACTATTAACAAAAACATAATGTGAAGTGATCGGTAAAAAAGGCACATGGATTTTTAGAGGAGCTTACACATGAGCACACACATCTGACAACTGTCTGGAAGTTCTTTCCATCTTTCTCAACAACAGAAGTTACAAAACAGACGATCACATGCAACCACAGAATAAGGTCCCACACTCAGCACTAAACTAAACTGTGATCTTTCCATATTTTACGCCTCTTTTCATTCTGTTCAAGTTTTTTTTCCATGTGTTCCAAAATAAGACGAGGGATCCTAATCGCCTCTGTTGACTTATGGTGTTTTGCCATTTACTCAACTAAGGATGAGGATGAATTCAGTCCAAAAATCATTAATAATGGGTGCAAGTTATAAACTACGAATGGGAGGGCGGAGGCTGGCACACGTTGCTTTGAGGGTGAATGTCATACTTGCTACCCAGAACTGACCAGCAGTGCAGTTCATGGGATGCACTGAGCTTCAGGGAAACTCTCCCCCTCAGCCGTGTGCTGGACTGTGTGCTCCTGCAGAGCTGTGAGGTCAACAAAACGCTCTCCACACCACACACACTTAAACTGCGTCTCCCGTGAGTGCACGCTCTGGTGCTTGGCCAGGTGCTCGCGTTGCTTGAAGCTCTTGTCGCAGCTGGCGCACTTGAAAGGCTTCTCCCCGGTGTGAACCCGGCGATGGCGCTGCAGCTCGGACGAGTACCTGAAGCGCTTTTCACAGTCGGGACATTTCAGCGGCTTCTCGCGGGTCGGGTCGCAGCGGTGCTGAACGAACTCAGAGGACGACACAAAGCGCTTGTCGCACAGGGAGCACTTCAGCGGCTTCTCTGTGCAGTGAGAGTTTTGGTGGCGCTGCAGCGTCGAATTCTTTTTGTAACCTTTGCCGCACACGTCACACTTGTAGGGCTTCTCCACCTCACCGCCACATTTGTGCCTCAGCAGTTCTCCAGATTGGCTGAAAGACTTCTGGCAGGACGCACACTTAAACAGACTTTCCATACCGTGAACCTGCTGGTGGTAAAGCAGGTGGGATGGCTGAAGGAACCCCTTATCACAGAGGTTACACTTGAAGGGGCGATCAGCTGGGTTTTTGTGAGTGCGGCGGTGGCGTACAAGAGCGTACTGCTGTTTGAAGCTCATCTGGCACTCCTCGCACTGGAAAGGTCGCTCCTCTGAGTGAGTACGCTCATGCTGCCGCAGGTCAGACGGGCGCTTGAAGCTCTTTCCACAAGAACCGCAGCGGAAAGGTCTCTCCCCCTCTGGCTGGCACTGATGGTGCAGGAGCTCGGACGACTCCTTAAAGTGCATCTCACACAAATTGCACTTGAACAGGTGCTCGCCCGAATGAGCATACATGTGTCGCACAAGGTGAGAGCGGTGCTTAAAGCTCTTCTCGCACACGGCGCATTTATACGGTCGCTCGGAGCTGTGCGTGCGCTGGTGGTGCGCCAGATGTGAAGACTGGCTGAAGCTTTTATCACAAGTGTCACATTTGTATGGCTTTTCACCAGTGTGTACTCTCTCATGGCGGGTCAGCTCTGACAAATGCCGGAAGGACTTATGGCACACTGAGCACTTGTATGGCCGGTCTGGTGCAGAGGCCTCAAACGCAGGAGGGGACGAGGCACTGATCGCTGCACCGCCACTGGACGTCTCACCAGTGGAGGGCTGCTGGGGGTTGGCAGCTGAAGAGGTCGGAGTGACGTTTCCAGAACCGGGCCGGTACGTTTTCTCACAGATGGAGCACTTCATTGGGTTGTTTCCATTGCCGTGCGAGTTGTGATGCTGGGCCAAAGAGGTGAGCAGCGAGAAGCCCATCTTACAAACACCACACACAAACGGCTTCTGCTCCACCTGCACACACTGATGCTCCAGCAGGTCCGTCGCCTGGCTGAAGATCTTCATACACTGGGTACACTGGAAGGACCGGTCCTGGTTCACCATGCACTGGTGCTCGTGAGGGTTGGCCAGGTGAGATATGTCATGGCCACAGGCTCCACACTTGTGCCCTCTCTCGCCCCCTACCTGTAAGGAGGGCTGCTGGGCTTGGACAGCGTGCTGCTGGCCATGCTGGGGCTGCTGCAGGGAGGCATCTGGCTGCAGGACGACTCCATACACAGTACAGCCCAGAGGGTTGTCAGTTCCCTGGGGGAGCGTGTGCACAACAGAGGGTGGAGCCACTGCATGCTGCTGCTGCTGCTGCTGCTGCCACGCCTCCGTCATCCTTCCACTTCTCATGTAGGGACTCCGCTCTCAGCAGATGAGGGAGGGGGGTTCAGTGCTGGACTGAAGAGGGTGGATGTGGTTTATAAAATGGTAACCAGCACCAGAGAGTAGCTTATTGCTATATCTGTGTTTACCTACGTCCTTTGAGGCAGGTGAGGAAACCTAAAGGGAAAAACATGCACAATAAATTACTGAGTTACAGTCATAAAATATTTCAATGAGCACATAAAATGCAGGGTGTTCATATGAAAGTGCAGGGCTGATGAGCTGCCCACACGAGTCATTTTAAATAACAACGTAAAAGACACAACACGAACTGACTAAAAGCCTGTTTACGTTTCGGCAACGGAAGGTCCCGTTTCCAGTCTCGTTTCTGGTGAGAATAAAACTGAATCAAACCATCTATGCTAGCTTGAGGGGCCTAAAACTTGCTCTTCTAGTATTCAGAAAATAACTCTAGAAGTGTCACTTAATATTATCTCTTAGACCGAGAACACGGTGACATGTACAGACCAGACGCACTTTGCTTAAACTGAAACCCGCAAAAATAACTGTCAGAGAATAACGCTAAACCAGAGTTGGGCTCGGTCTATTTCCTGAAACACGAATCCGGCACGTATTTCTCAGTTAAATGTGTCTTTTAACGATTTGCTACACGTTACAGATGTCTTAATTATATCCATATCACGTAAGTGGAGATAAAAATGAATTCCTACGTGGTGGTTTAATGGTATTGTTTCTGTTTCAGGATGTAACAGATGTTAGCTTGTCAGTTTCGGTAAGCGAAGCTAACCGCTAAGCTAACAGCTAACCGCTAGCTCCGGCTAACGTTACTACACAACTGGACTTCCTTTGAGGTTATCACCCACTATTTCACATTATAAAAACATATACATCACTGGGGCTGTCGCGCTATAAATAGCGCGTTATAGCTTAACTACAACAAGGCAAGAGGGACCGAAGCTACCGACGCTTCGCTTGCCGCTTTCTGAAAGGCCAAAATAACCGGGTTCGATGCGAGCCTTCGCTGCAAACGGACCCCAAATCAGACTAGGCCTCCCCGGAGCTGCGGGGGAAAATTCACCTCCTCCAGCGGAGCGTCGCGCATCTGCAAAAACACCATTTACACATTGAAAAAAAAACCTGATAACTTACTGGAGCCGCTTATCGATGTTTTTCACAGCCGTCTTCAGCCTGAGGCCGACAACCTTCGATGTATTTCGGACTCGGAGGACCGGCGGTGGAGGGGATGCGGTTGAAGCCGGACGCCATCCTCCTGCAGACGGACGGACACCGGAAACCGCCACGCAGTGAGCTGTCGCCGCGGAGCTGCTGCTGCTACAGCCGCTCCATGCTGGAGGTACACCCAGGAGCCCCGAAAACAAGCCGGGCTGGAGACAAACTGCTCTCCGAGTGAGTTTGAAGTGCATTCACACAAACACAATACAAGCCGTAAAGATATTAACAAATATATTTCTTCAATATGACAGTAGGGGGGAGTGTTTCTCTCCTCCAAGACATGTAAACACTGAACAGTCTCAGCTGCAGCTGTCATTTTCACTGGTTTACAGATAAAACCATACAATTACCATAACAAATCAACAAAATAACCTTTTATATTATTGTTATATGTTGAATGTATCACCTCAGTACAACAAACTACTCAGAAACCTCATATTTCTGGAGTTACAGCTGTTATTCTCCTTTTAAAGTGTATCAGGAAGTCCTCTCACAGCTTGAAGTAAAATGTGATCCCTTCATTATAATTATATAAACCTATTGTGAGAAAATAAACAGAAATAATAGTTTTTCACTACATTAAACTACCCAACAAGGGGTTGTGGTTGAAGTGAAGTAGTTCTACTGCATTTTGCTAAATGAGTATTCACAGATTTACAAATAAAACTACACCATTATCATAAAAAAATCACAAAATAACTTTACTATATTATTATTATATCTTAAATGCATCACCTCAGTAATAAAACTACTCACAAACCTCATATTTATGGAGTTACAGCTGCGATTCTCCTTTTAAAGTGTATTATAAAGTTTTCACACACTATCCACATGTTAAATATCAGTGGTCTGGTTAATGTGACCGTGCTGCCTTCACTTACCTTGTTTAGTGTTCTGACTTGTTTATATTTCAGTGTGGATGCAGTGTGGATGCTGTAAAAGTATTCCAGTATTTCTGTGAACAGTACATGGATGACAGACCTGTGCTTGCTTGATTTATTTCAACTCATCTGGACACAAATAAAAAAAAAAAAAGTTAAGACATTTGTTATTCCAGCTTCTTAAATGTGAATATTTTCTGGTTTCTTTACTCCCCTATGACAGTAAACAGGGGTGTCAAACTCATGTTAGTTCATGGGCCACATACTGTGGACCAGTAGGACCACTGCAATATAACCTTTAAATAACAACACCTCCTAATTCTAGTGTAAAGAAGTTCATTCTGAAATCATTTGCAATTAATGAACAAGCATTAAAAAAAATATACAAAACTGATGCTTGAGATGTCTCGCGAATCTCTCGGATAAATAAGATAAGATGAACCATTGTTAATCCCCGGAATTGGATATATATATATATATATATATATATATATATATATATATATATATATATATATATATATATATATATATATATATAATATGACAAAAAAACAGACTGCTGTTTCCTCAAACCTACAACAATTCATTGAAGGACGTTGTAACGTGAAAGTGAACTGAAGACAGTGAACGCAGCACTGTGGCTGCTACAGTAACTCTACTGACGGTGAACTGAAGACAGTGAACGCAGCACCGTGGCTGCATGTGAGGAGCTAATGTTGTTGGTTAACGGTTAATAATCAGTTAACGAGGGTCAGTTATTGGTTAAGAACGTTTTTCAAGATTACCATCCTTAGTCACATAGCCCGTAGATAAGCTCGTAGGATCTATAATAAAATTATTTTTTACTTTCATTTTATTCAAAAAATTCAGTGACTTCTCTGCAGTTTTCACACTTGAAATTTTCACACTGGAAGTCATCCAGTGGGCCACATTCGGCCCTTTGTTGGGCCGGTTCTGGCCCTCGGGCCGTAGGTTCGACACCCCCGCAGTAAACTGAATATCCTTGAGTTGTGGACAAAATAACGTTGGGCTTTTGGGAACCACTGATCAACATTTATCACCATTTTCTGATACTTTATGAATCAAACAGCTAATGGAGAAAACAATCAATATATTAATTAAAATCAGCAATAATCGTTAGTTGCAGCCCGAGTGCACTCGTCCCAGCTCTTCCCACAATGCTTTGCAGCATTTTGACATATTTTGACAAACTAGTGTTGATCATAGTGTGATTATATATTAAGATATACAGTATTAACCTCTAATAATAATAATAGCACGTCTCCTGTATTGCATAAAACTAGCCGTCTGCTGTCATTTCTGGAGCAGAACTCAGAAACTATTTAACTTAGGAGCTTCAGATTTGGTGTGATGGCTGACAGTGTGGTCTAGTTGTGCCTTTTAGGGGTTAGAAGTTAAATTTAAACTTCAGTTTCATTTCTGGGGCAAATATTGCAGCTTTGTGGTCTAATTGTGCTTTTCTGAGGTTAGATTTCCAAGGTGGAGCTATTTTTTAAAATAATTTTCTCTCTGCCATTTTAATAACTTCTACTGTATTTCTAGAGCAGAACTCAGAAACTGTTTAACGTAGGAACATTAGAGTTGGTAGGAACATCATTAGTTGGTCCGACGGCTGACAGCGGGGTGTGTGAGCCATAATCACTGCTGCCTTGTTAAATACAGTATACTAAATACAGTATACGAGTGTCTACTGCTGAAATTAAAGTGTAAACAGTGGTGGAAAATGGAACTACAAGTTTCTGTTAAATCTTTGGACTAACAATAATTAAACAAACATTTTGACATTTTGGCAAATACTCTTATTTGCGTTCTTGCCACGAGGTAGACGAGAAGCAGTGGTGGAATATAACCAAGTACATTTACTACACGGCTTTGTCGAATACTCAATGCTGATTGATCAGTTACGGCGTTCTTTCTTTATAGCAGACCACTGCAATCAATAACAGACCATCTCCGTATGCAGGAGTATTTCTTTTTAGTGGAAGCAATTAAATATTTTTTTAATAAATCAAATATTTTAAAGCAATATTTTCTGTCAAATTATTGATTTCTTTAGTAAGTAGATGGGATGGTGTAACTGGGATAACGTATGAGTTGTACAAGTGGGTCATAATTGTGAAATGAACCCGTTCACGTGATTCAAGACATTTTGCAGTAACCTCAAGTACTATACTGGAGTACAGATTTGATGTAATTGTACTTAACTTGAGTCTTTTCTTTTCATTCTGCTTAAATATTTTTACTCCACATGGTCACAGGGGACATTTTTATACTTTTAATACTTTAAGTAAAGTTTCATGACTATGTTGCTTGTAACAGAGTATTTTTATAGTGTTGTATTAGTGCTTTTACTTCAGTAAAGGATCTGAATACTTCCCCCAACACTGATGTAATGATGAAATAGACTACATCCAGCAGACAGTTAGCTTAGCTTAGCATAAAGACTATGAACATGGGGAAACAGACTGAAGGCAAGAAAGTGAACAAGCGTATTTCCCAAAACGTTGAACTGTTCCTGTCAGATCAACATTATTACAGATCTGCAGCTTTCATTACCAACTACATAGACAGTAGTAAAACTATCACCTGCAGTAACCTTGAATAATTGTGATATTCATCGCTGGAAAATTCTGCATATTACCTTCAGAAATGTAGTTTGTTGTGTGTGATATGGATAAGCTCCATCTCATTGCTATGTTATGTTATTAAATAACCAGATTGTCTGGTTTTTGTTTATCCAGAAAATTACATTAAAAGTAAAAAATCACAGACAAATCCAATATAACCACCAATCCTCACTGTTATTCATGTGTTCATCTGTAATGCTCTTCACCACCACAGTTGAGACAGCAGCAACAAACCACACCACACTCATTAATTTCAAACATTTCATTATTTTCTCCACATTAACTTCGAAACAACCTCATAAACCAAAGAGTAAGAAAGAGCATGCTCGGGCATGCAATGATGTCACAACATGATGATGCCACTGGGTGCGAAGTATAAAACATACAGTAGCAGAGAGTTTCTTTTTAATATCATTCATTAAACTCGGGACGTTTCGGTTAATCCACTGAGAGTTTTAAAAGCTAGCGTTTATTTTACACACTGCTCTCCATGTCTCACGTAGCCTTGTGTTGCTGGATTAAAAGAGAGACGAGAGGGAGAAACTCACAAACTGACACCAGATTGAGCAGGCTGAACAAACATGCTGAAAAAAATCTCATCCGGCCCAAAAAGTGTCTGGAAATGACACCGTAGAAACCCCATTTTCCCCTTTTTGACTGGTCCGAAAGGGGGATGGGAGAGAGACAAAACAGTGCATGCCATTTCAGGGTGAAAGGGAGGGGGTGTGGGGTGGGTGTGTGTGTGTGTGTGTGTGTGTGTGTGTGTGTGTGTGTGTGTGTGTGTTAGGGGTGACCTTTCTTAATGTTGAAGGCCATTTGTCTCTTCGTAGCCTGGGTGTTTTATAGAGCGGTGAAGCCCCGCCCCTTCTGGTGGATCACCATGGGGCCTTATTTCAGAGAGAATATGAAGGATAATCAGCGGAGAGAGAGAGAAATATGGTTTTAATCCCGTCTGAATTAAGCCATGAATCACACATATGATGTTTGTCAATTTAAGGATAATTTTAGTCCAGAAAGTCTCAGTGTCAGACTGTGAAATACATAATTAGACACACAACAGTGTCGTAGTGAGGGGTTGCTGAACCCCCGATCTCAGCTGAAAACACAAGTCTTGGTCCCGAGTCTCTAAGACCGTTCCCGAGATCAGAAGGTCGGACTGTCTCTCTGAAGCTACGATGTCTGTGTGTTTCCTACTGGGATGAACTCACACCAGCAACAGGCCTGATCCTTGTTTCTCTCCCCGACGGATAAAAAGACCAGGAGTTAACAGTTCATCTGTGTGCAAGATGTAGTTTACTGAGCGGTTTCACACAAATGAATAGGCTTACGAAATTCCATTTTGAATTGACTAACATCATATGTGTGATTCACGGCGCTATTCAGACAGGATTTGTATTATTTCTGAAATAAGGTGCCATGCTGGTCCACTGGGAGGGGCGGGACTTCGCCTCTCTATTATCTCGGGTCAGGTTTTTTAAATAAAAATTTGAGACGGAAAATGAATAAATACGAGGCACTCAGCATTCTCTCTGTCTTGCAAACTGCAGAAAAGTAACAAACTCTGAATAATAATGACACATACACATATATAGTAGAATTAGTGGTTATAACATAACAGTCTCAAGGCTGTACAAAGGGGCAACCCTCCTCAGTATGTCAGCGGTTAAATGTGTATGTTTATGTCTTTTTTTAATGCGTGCGAATGTGTTTCACTTAACAATAAATTCAGGAAGTTCCTCGAGGTTTAGACTCGCGTGTTGGTCACTGATGAATCTCAGTCAGATTCTGTGATTTTTAATTGTGGCGGCTGATTTTTTTTTTTTTTTCCCAAATCTCTGCCGACAAGAAGTGACAACCAGGATGGGGTGTGTACGAACGAGGACAGAACAGTGATGTTAAAGGGATAGAAAATGCACTTTTAAAACCCCACACAGCCTCATGCAATAGTTGTGTGTGTTCGTAGTGGAATAAAGAAAAGAATAATGACGGAGCCCTTTAAAATGGATCTACTCTTGCAGCATAGTTCTGTATGTAGCGCATAGTGCGAATAGAGACGGGTGGATGGGGGCCAACGGGGGTTCGGGATGGAGTGTGTGCTCTCGGTTAGCATGTTTCTCATGATAACCAGGAAACAAAGGTTGCTATATTCTTATAGAGTGATGGAAAATGGGCAAAACTGCCTGTGCCATCTCTAGTCCATAGCTGATGGACACCCATGCACGTGTGTCCCGGTACACCTCGCTAGTTTAAAGCTGCACTTACTTTTCTTACTTTCTCCTCTATGTTTGCAAGCTCAAAGTAAGCATTTCTGAAAAGGAACGGTGCTTTCATAGAAACTGAAACGGGCTTCAACAGAGGTGAAAAGACCGACAATAGAAAGGCTCTGCTGTGTCCGTCACTCGGGCTGCGGGCTCCAGTCCAATAGGCAGAATGTCCGTCTCAGTACGTAATAATATAATATACCGTAGTTATCAATAAGTCTTAGTAGATCATACCTGTATAAGCTTAAATAAAGAAGTGAATGAAAAGAATGGCTACTCCAATATTGAGTAAAATGACCATAACCACCAGAATAGAGCTGGAGCCCTGAAAGACAAAGAGAGGAGAGAAGAAGAAATTCAGTTAATGCACAAATTGTCTCAATAGAAACTGAAAAGAAAAACAGTCAGACTCAACTGAAGGCTGGAAAATAGAAACAGCTGCAGTATATTAAAACCACATTAGAATAAATGGCAGTTTAAAGGGCGTTTTCATCTGCATTCAAATGGAAACGCCCACCCAGCTGTTAACAAAAAGTAGTGACGCTGGTTACCACAGAAAGCTAATCAATAAGGTGATTAATGACTAATGTGAACGCTAGCTGAGTCAACGTTTGGAAATAACTGAAAGGGTTATGGTGCCTTGTTTACCAGTTGAGTTCATATGAACATCCCACTCATGTCGTATTCACGACCTCGTCAGTGGAAAGTTTCTGAAACCTCAGAGTTTACGACTTGTGGCGTGTTTGTTGACATTGTGAGAAATGGTGGAGCCCATGGAAGTTCATTTATCAGTGCATAATAAGTTAATATATTGTAATTTTATAATATCCATCCATCCATCCATCTGCAACTGCTTATCCCGTTAGGGGTCACGGGGAGCTGATCCCAGCTGGTATTGGATGAAGGTGGGTTGACCCTGGACAGGTCACCAGTCCATCACAGGACACATAGAGACAGACAACCATTCACGCTCACATTCACACCTACGGGACATGTAGAGTCATCAATTAACCTGCATGTCTTTAGACTGTGGGAGGAAACCGGAGCACCTGGAGCAAACCCACGCTTACACAGGGAGAACATGCAAACTCCACACAGAAGGACCTCAAGTTGGATTTGAACCTGTGACTCTCTTTTTGTGAGACGACAGTGCGAAACACTGCAGCACCGTGCAGCCCACTTTATAATCTGTCAGAGGAAAATGTTGATATTCTCACCGACCTCGTCTTTCTCCTCCGTCATTATGTCTTTACGTGTCCTCTATTATGTTCCCCACTAGCTAGCTGGCTGAACTGTTAGCCTCCGTTCTAGACTCAGACAGTAACGCTGATATTGCCGTTGCTTAGCAACGGTGTTCTTCAGGACTTAACCACTTGAACGCAACGCATATCGTGTTCATGACTTTCCATCTTGTAAAGTTTCATTTGAAGGCACCATTAGTTCAGATTTTTTGAAGTGGTGTTGTATGTATACTTGCACGTTCTGTGAGGTAAAATTACATTATTTAATTTTTTCTAATTATTAACCTATAACTGACCCTCGTTAATTAGTTAGATTAGTGTCTCTCTTGTGTCCCCAGTTCATCATCCAGGAGTGTTGTTGTGTGTAGTGTCGCAGACATGCAGCCACGTTCCCAGTAAATGTGTATCTGCTATCTTTTAACCCTTTAACCGCTAGCATTAATCGGTTAAAATGCTTAATGACGGTTATCAGTTAATTATTAACATCCCTATTTGTCATTATGAATCTCTTAGAGAACCTGATATGGGCAGAGAAGAGTACCAACTAGTACAAAGTGCTGGTACGCAACAAAATGTCACGGTACGCCAAGTAGTACTGGCCCACTTTGATTACTGGTAAAGACGATAAACAGTGCGTGCTGGAAGTATCTAACTCTCCACATAGAAGCAAATGAGCTTATTTCCAAAAATGTTATCCCTTATTAGTGATGATTCAGTTATAATTAACCGCCAGCCATCAAAGGGATTATGGAAAATGTGGATCTGTACTAAACAGACATGTAAGTGTGATGACTCACTGAGTTTGATTTGAGGGTGAGATGCTCTCCGTCCTGCTCCAGAGTGATGGGCTGAGACTTGAGGGGTGGGGAGAGGGTGAGGTCCCTGTGCAGCGGCCACTCCTCCAGCTCTGCCCCCACATTCAGGTTGTCCAGCATCTGTACAGAGTCCATGGATCCCTCTCTGACCGGGCGAAGCCCTCGGGACCGTAGCCTGTTGTTTTTGGGGGCCGGGGACTCCAGGCCCAGCCCCCGAGACGTCTGCGAGTCCGGACACTGACGCCTCATATCGACCGTATAGTCATTCATCCTTTCCTCGTCCTGCTCCGTGAGGCGCGAGTGGGCCGGGCTCCACCTAAGGGTGCTCTCAGCAGTCCAGCCCCCGGTGAGGCCGTCGAGCCTTTGGTCGATTACAGCATGCTCGTGAAGCTTGTGGTTGGAGGGGTTGTGCTGCTTTGGATGGTGGTTGGAGTAGACATGCTCTCGAGGGTTGTAACTAGAAGAGACGTGGTCCTTTGCATTGTGATTGGAGGAGATATAATCGTGGGACTTATGATTGGAAGAAGCATGCTCAGAAGTCTTGTGATTGGACATGTTATGTTCCAAGGCCTTGTGATTGGATAAAATGTGCACCTGCGGCTTGTAGTTGGAAGAGGCGTGCTCGCAGGCTTTGTGATTGGTGGAAGAATGATCCCATGTTTTGTGATTGGAGGATGAGTACTCCCTCGACTTGTGATTGGAAGAGGCTTGTTTGGAGGGCTTTTGGTTGGACAGGGAGTGCTCCCACGCTCTGTAGGAGGAGGTGTGTGACTTGTGATTGGACGAGGATTTCTCCCGCGGTTTGTGGTTGGACAGAGGGGCTTGCTCGTGGCCATTAATTTGCCCCTCCTGCTCCTCCAGAAGAGAGGGCGTGGTGGAGCGGCTGCTCCCTCCGCGGTCCGGATACATGTCATCAGTCCAGTTGTTAGCCCCTCCCCTCGGAAGATCCATGCCCCGCCCCTCCACCAGCACCTGGATCTCGGCCCCGCAGTGATCATCCACGGCGCTCTGGCGCATGAAGCAAGCATTTCTGGGGCGATGGCCGTGCTTGGGCGGGCTGTGGGGGGGCGAGGTGGGCACGCTCAGTACGGGGCTGAGATCAGGTGTTATCACAGGCGGCGTGGTGTCCGGCGTGCACAGCTCCGGACTGTCTGTTCCCGTGGAGATCACCTCATGGTCTTTGTCCTTGGCGTCCTGGTGCTTGGGTCTCTGACATTCGAGCCCTACGAAAACAGTCAGAGAATAACACCAGTGAGGTGATTTGGCGCCGGTCCACCTCGAGTCTGTGTGTGTGTGTGTGTGTGTGTGTGTGTGTGTGTGTGTGTGTGTGTGTGTGTGTGTGAGTATGTGTGTGAGTGTGTGTGAGTGTTTTATCAGCAGTACGGCAACAAAAGGAGAGAAAAGCTGCATTCAAACTGGATCTGGTGCTTTCAGTCACTGTTGGCTTAGAGAGGATTAACTCGGTGAATACACTTGATTTAGGCTGAATTCTCAAAGGCTTTAAATTCTCTGTAGTTTATTATGAGATCAACATATGCATGTAAACACTGAGCCCACTGTAAATCCACATATTTGACATATTCCTTAATACATCCAAGTACTTATAAATGCTTTTTGTGTTGATTTGAAATGAGTGTCCAGAGTCCATCATTCTCATAATTTCCTGCCTTTTCTTATTTAGTCACGACTCCTGACTAATTGTAACGACGCAGGTCTCTGGAGGGGACATGAGACTACTGGTACATAAAAGCAGCTAAAAATTTGGCAATAAAAGAGAAAATAAAAGCCAAAGGAAAAAATAAAACTGTGCAGTTTGACAATATTTCTACACAAACATTATTGTAATAATATAAACACAATAACCTACAGTTGTACTGTCATTTAGGTTTTTATTTTCATGTTAGCTAAACTGTGAAATAAACTTAAAAAAATATTAGAATTAAATTACAGCTGCACTAATGAATATTTTTATATTAGCAATGAATCAAATGTGTAAAATAGTAAAAAAATCCACCACAATTATTATTTTTATATTAATTTAACTGCTCAGTTATGTGTAAATAACTTTGATTGGTGAATGGATGTCCATACAGGTTACTCTACTGCCAAAGAGGTGTGATATATGTAATTTATGAAAATAGTAAAATATCAATTTAATAATGATAATAATAATAATAATAATAATAATTTTAATGTCCAGCAATTTTCCACTAAATACACCTGCACTAGTGCAGGTTTTAAATGATTCTGAAAACCGATCAGATCATGTCTGTGGTAAATAAACTCCGTATAATATTAATTAATCTGTCTGCTGACACAAGAATAAGGCAACATCCTTTAAATGCCCAAAATCTTAATGTAGTGAAGTAGCAGCATTGCAAACATATAAATGAAATAATGGGGGTATTCTCCGTCACCATAAACGTGTAAAAGCTGAATCTGAATTAAAACGGGCCACACTTGTGCGTTGCGTCGTCTACTCACCGTTCCCGTAGATGTGGAAGGAGGGAGAGAGCTCTTTGGCAGCGATCCGAGCCAGTCGACACTCCTCCGTGGCCTTCTGCGCCACGCCTTCAGCGGCCTCCGCCTTCCCGCGGGCGTGGCTCATCCTGAACAGGACAGGTGGAAACACGGCAGTCAATAGGACTCAAGCTACAAAGGTTATTATTGACACCTATAAGTTCTCTGCTCCACCTTCATAAAATCACATTCAGGAAATATGTTTAGATTTTCTGTAAATTGCATGATTCAGTGTGTGGTATTAGTATGTTTACTTCAGTAAAGTAAAGAGTAAAGAGTACTTCTACCACTACTGCTGAGAAATGAAGATGCTACCTGGACATGGCGATCGCTGCTTTCTGCTTGGAGATGTCGGCAGCCTTCTCTGCCGCCTCCACGGCCCGGTCCACCTTCTCTCTGATCTTACTGGCCCTCAGTGGGATCAGGTTCTTGCGTTTTCCGCTCACCAGTGTGTTCTGCTTGTACTTCCCTTCCTCCTTGGTTCCATCAGGGAAGGTGGTGCATCCATACCCGTGCCTCTTGTTACCCGCCCATTCGCCTTCATAATGCAGGCCGTCTGAGCGCCGGCTAACGCCCCACCCGGCCCTTTGGTCGCTCCGCCACTCTCCAGCGTACATTTCAGTGACGGTGGCGTCCACGGGGGCGCCCTGTTCACTCTCGCTGGCGTTGGAGTGGATGTCAGATGCAGCAGAGCTGACGGTGCTCATGCCGGCCTCGCTGCAGAAGGAGCTCTGCTTGCTGAGCTGACTGGCCAGTGAGCTTTTGGACTCGGAGCGTCGCAGCTTCAGGCCGCTCAGGATGGATTGCCGGAAGCGGCCTTTCCTCTTCCTCTGGCGCTCGGCTTCGCTCGGAGCCGTCAGAGCGAACCCTCCCCGGCCCACGGGGCTCCCGGCCAGCCCGGCCACCACCCCGTCCGTGGGCGTGGTGGCGGTGCCGTCCTCCAGCGCAGCCGGAGGGCCGTGGCTGTGCTCTGAGCGGAGGGAGTTTATGGATGTTCGCAGAGGGAAGAGGATGACGGCCGCCATGCCGTACGGTACACTCTGCCGCACGCCATAGCCATGACGCATCCCGCCCAGCCACTGGCCTTGGTAGGTCCCTGAGAGACAAACAGAGACACGGTGACCCTCAGAGTTATGTCCTTGTTTTTATCTGTGCTACCTTCGTGGCTCTAGGAATGGTAATGTCTGTCCTCCACAATTGGATGCACTGACATGAAACATTGTGCAGACATTCATGGTTCCCAGAAGGTGAATCCTCATAAATTTTCCTTTCCTCCAGCACCAGCAGCAAGTCAACTTTTTATTTTCTGTGTAACATATCTCATAATCCACCAAATGGACTGGCATGAAAATCACAAGACATTCATGGTCCCCAGAAGATGACTCCTAATGAGTTTGATGGTTCCCTAACCCTTTCTCCTGCACCAACAGCAGGTCACCGTTCTTACTCATTATATAAAATATCTCAAAATCCACCAAACTCGGACGTTCATGGTCCCCAGACCATGTGTCAGAATTTTTTAACTTTTCCTACTTTTCCTGTTGAATGGCTTTTTATGAAACTTCTCTAGCTCCACCACGAGGCTGACATTTGTAGTTTTGAGTGAAATGTCTCAACAACTAATGGATAGATTGCTATGAAAGTTTGTGTAGACATTCATGGTCCTCAGAAGATGAATCCTAATGAGTTTGTGGTTCCCTGACCTTTTCTCCAGCACCAACAGCAGGTCAATGTTATTTGCTGAGTAAATATCTAAAAATCCACCAAATGGATCAGTATGAAACTCTGACATACATGGTTCCCAGAGGATGAAGCCTACTGACTCTGACGATCCTCTGACTTTTCCTCTGGCACCACCACCAGGTTGACGTTGGTGAAATGTCATGACAAAATTTTATTTTTACAATAATTTGGTTTATGAACAAATACCTGCTTAATGAAGGGATCGATGGGACTGTCTCTACTTTTGCAGGTATTTGATCCTAAAAAACACAAATTTTGACCTGAAAGTTGAAAAGCCAGAGGATCGCCATAGATATTACTGTGGAGAGACATAGCCCCGCTAGTGGAACATTTATTTTGGAAAAAATATGAATGGTAGTCAACGGAGAAAGAAGAATTCGAACTAACGTCCGATGGGGTCCACTGGAAGGGGCGGGACTTCACCTCTCCATTCTCTCTGAAGGAAGAAACATGAATGCCTGAACCACGGTTCATGACGATTCATCTAATAGTTGTTGAGACATTTCACTAAAAGTCAAAGCTGTGAACATAAATAAATAGTCTATGGACTTGCATTTATACAGCACCTTTCTAGTCTTCTGTCCACTCAAAGAGCTTTAAACTACATTCACCCATTCACACACATTCATGGACTGAAATCAGAGGCTGCCAAGGTGCCGACGTCCATCAGGATCTGATCTAAATACTCATTCATCACAATCACACCAATGGCCATGCCCTTAAGAGCAATTTAGGGTTGAGGGTCTTGCTCAAGGACATCAACATGTGACCGGAGCAACCGGGGATCGAACCACCGACCCTCCGATTGGTGGACAACCTGCTCTACCTGCTGATCCACTAAAGGAAAAGTCAATGGATCACAAAAGTCATTAGGATTCATCCTCTGGGGATTGTTTTAGAAAATATTATGGCAATCCATCTGATTGTCGAGATATTTCTGTCTGAACCAAAGTCGACCGACCAACTGACCGACATGCTGCTCGCATGGCTAAAAACTACCAGTCATCCTAAAAACACCAATAAATATCTGATGTGGACTGAAACGTGATACAGATGAATATCCACCATAATCGTCCATACTGTGAGGTAAATGTATTGTGAAATGCAACAGACCATGTCTGCATTTATCCTTCTTGTATGTGAAGGTATAATGTGGTTGAAATAGAAAACAGAACAGAAATAAAATCTTCTAAAATAATTCACTGCCAAATGGCAGCTTGTTGGCTCAACATTAAAGCTGTGAAACACAACCAGATAAACCCAGAATAATACCAGATATCTGGCATTTCCTAGACTGCAGGAAAGTACCGTACATATGTATTATTCTAAAAACTGACCAAGAGCTAGGATTTATACAGTGAATCTGATGTCTTTGCAGCAATAAATGAAACCTTTTCTTCTACAAACATTTCAATATCAGCTTAGTTTAAACCACCAAGGTTCCCACATTTCATGTCCTGTCCCTCATCTTCCTTCCCTCCATCTACACCAGCAAACGTCTATCGACACCCGGACCTCCTGGAAGGAGGAGAGCTCCCCAGAGAAACTTAAAAACAAGGCAGATCTGCCTTAAGGAGAGGTCAGCGTTTTACATCCTCCACCCAAGAGGTGAAGCAGATCCACAGCTTCATATTTATGGGCAGGAAACTTGACAGCCTCCTCCTCACCTGTCAGTTTCATTTATAGGAGCGCTCAACAGCAGCATCAGCTCCTGCTGGTGAAGCTGAGAGAGTTTTATGTCATGAAAGTTATTTTAACAGCTGTCTATACTTCCTTCATGCAACCTGAGTTCAGCCTCAGTAGATCCTGATACGACTGACCCAGAGTTAAAAAGTATTTGATCAAAATTTCATGCTCCGTCTCTCTAAAATGTCAGAAAATAGAGACTCACAGTCCTGTTCATTCAACTGAGGCAGCTATCAGTCACTCACAAACTCTGATCAAATGGTTAAACTAGGCAGGAGGGATGTTAGTAATTAACCGTTTAACCAACAACCAACATTAAGCATTTTAACCATTAACACTATTGGTTTGATGGTTAAAAGAAATATTAATAATTAGTTAAAAGGCTGAGAAAAACTCAGAGGAGCGTCTTGTCTCTTTAAGGAGGAAAACTGGTCCACCTTAAGAGAGAGCTGGCGCAGATACAGGAAGTTGGCTCTGGACTTCCAGCTGAGGAGTTGTAGCTTGTAGCCTCGTGGCATTTATTTACCGATAAATAAACGAACACACACTGTCTGCTACAGCTACGTTGACACAACACACACACACTGTCTGCTACAGCTACGTTCACAGCTATAACACCACCAACACACACACACTCACCACCCACACACACACACTGTCTGTCAGAAAACTAGCTGAAGTTACGCTACAGCGGGAACAAAGCCACCAGTAATGCTAGCAGCTAGCAGCTGCTAACGTAGCACAAACACACACACTGTTTGTCAGATAATCGCGATCGTTAATCTGGGCAAACACACAGCTGAAACCTGCTGAACTAAACTAAATGTGGTGGAGACTTTTACTGGGGAAAGTGGCTGAATGTCCACGACACTATACACAGCACCGTGGCTGCTACAGTAACTCTCCTGAAGGTGAACTGGAGACAGTGAACGCAGCACCATGGCTGCTACAGTAACTCTGCTGACGGCGATCAGGAGACAGTGAACGCAGCACCGTGGCTGCAACAGTAATTCTGCTGATGGTGAACTGGAGACAGTGAATGCAGCACCATGGCTGCTACAGTAACTCTGCTGACGGCGATCAGGAGACAGTGAACGCAGCACAGTGGCTGCTATAGTAACTCTCCTGACGGCGATCAGGAGACAGTGAACGCAGCACCGTGGCTGCTACAGTAACTCTCCTGACGGCGAACTGGAGACAGTGAACGCAGCCCCGTGGCTGCAACAGTAATTCTGCTGATGGTGAACTGGAGACAGTGAACGCAGCACCGTGGCTGCAACAGTAATTCTGCTGATGGTGAACTGGAGACAGTGAACGCAGCACCGTGGCTGCTACAGTAACTCTCCTGACGGCGACCTGGAGACAGTGAACACAGCACCGTGGCTGCAACAGTAATTCTGCTGATGGTGAACTGGAGACAGTGAACGCAGCACCGTGGCTGCAACAGTAATTCTGCTGATGGTGAACGGTTGATTCAGTGTTTGTTGTGCTCACTGCAGCTGGAGCATCGCTGCATGAGATGCATTAATCTTGTTGGTTAACAGTTAATATTCGGTTAACGAGGGTCAGCTATCAATTAAGAAAAATTTTCAAGATTAGCATCCGTACTAGGCAGCGCTGATCAAATATGAATCAGTTCTGTTACTGTATTAATACTTTTGACTGGCAGTGCTAAAAACAATAGCTAGTAAAATGACAGACAGATTAATATAACATCAGAAGGAGTAAATATCTAACTGTTAGGAAGGATCCTCACTCAACTCTTTTCAAATTAAACACACAGCCTGTCTACTACAGTTTCTCAGTGATAGATATTTCATGCGCGTTGCGGCAACCAGAGGTCACTGTGAGAGGCATCTCCTGCTGATTTGTAATTATACTACGCATGTGGTTAAATGTCAGTGACATTACTGATGCTTACGGTTGTTCAGTTCTGTGGGAGGGAACTCACTCACAGCTTTGTAATGTATAATTACAGCTTTAAATGTGGTCATTACTTTCTAGGTAATGATAGAAGTTTGGGTGTTTCCTCCATCACGCTGCTAAATGACCGCCACTACACAGTTATTGTTTGCTTCATAGCGAACTGCTCTTCACACAAGATGCAGACGAGTAGCTTTCAGCTCAGAGTAGAAGAAGACCCAGCAACAAATAACCTGAGGAGTGAGCAGAAAACAATACGTTTCTGTTTAACAAGTTTAACTGGCAGTGGCATTTTGGTTGACATCATGTTTTGCATCCTTTCCTGTTAGTTCAGAGTAGTAACATGATTTCTAATCCCTGCTAACAGAGTACTTTTACTGTCACATACTGTGTTGTACTAGTATGTAGTGTGGAGCTGGAGCTGTCCATGGTGCTGAAATAGAAAGCTGGAGGTTTCACCTTTTTCCATGCTGTTCTTCTTTTTGCAAAAGACAGACACAGACTGTAGCTAACTGGTGAGCTAACTATTTTATGAGGAAATAATATGTCTGTGTTGTGTTTACAGCTGTGGCCAAAAATCTGTGATTAAGGGATAATGTACAGCTAATGGGTCATTGTTGTGAAAGAAACCCCTTCAGGGTGATGAGAGACATGCAATATCTCCCTGTTGGGGTTTCTATCCTAACTTGCACCACTGAATACAAAACTGTGGTAACACCATTCGCCTAGCTCAGAGGTCCTCCATAACATAATAACACGACTTTAGGAGTAACGGAAGTCAGACGGCAGCTAGCGGTACCACGTTTTAATACTCTGTGGCTCACGCTACCTCAGTTTCATAAGCATGTCGAGAACTGTGGCGGCCCTGCAGGTAACGTTTAAAATGAAAGGATCTCTCTAGAGTTTGGTGTGTCTGTTCTGGGCTATTGTAGAAACATGGTGGACTCTATGAAGAGCACCTGCTCCCTATGTAGATAACACAGATATGTCCATTTAAAATTATTAGTCTCTGGTGATTTTACACAAATGAAAACAGTTATTAAAAATATATTCCATTTTTGCTAATGGAGCCCCTGAAATTTTACATACTACTCCTTTAAGTAGCCTTAAAGTAGTAATACCAGTGTAGAAATATTAGTACAAATACAAAAGTATTAGCATCAAAATGTACTTAATGAACCAGAAGTAAAAGTACTTATTGTGCAGAAGGGTCCATTTCAGAATAATGAATAATAATGTCTATTGGATTATGATTTTTGATGCGTTAATTTCATTATTATGTAATCTTCCAGTGATATTGTTGCCCCCCCCCAGTGGGTTAATCCGTCCATGCTGGGTGAACACACTATACACAGTATTACACACAATTAATATGTAATCAGTAACTGGGTCACATACTGTAGCGGTGTCCGGTACTCAATACTATACATTGATTATAGTATGTAGTGTTTTGGTTAAATGAAGTCAAAACAGTCAGTATGCAGAATAATTAAAAATACTTGTTTGAGTGTGCTGTGGTGGGACATTATTCTCCCACAATGCAATGCAAGAGGAAATAGAGCAGCTGTTCACAGCTGCAAAAACATCAAAATTAACTTTAGATGGGGGTTAAACAGCCACTAAAACACCTGAGAAAACCAAATATGTACTGATTCAGTGATCTCTTTAAATCTAGTTTGACTGATGTCCGCCAGCAGAGGTGGAAAAAGTACTCCGATCTTTTACCTTCAAAATTTTAAGCGCGTACAAAAGTAATAGCAAACAAAAAAGTACTAATTTTGCAGAATGGCCTGATTCAGAATCATAATGATTGATGCATTAATGTGTTCATCACTTGAATGTTGCAAATGCTAAAGATGAAGCTCATTTTACTTACTTTATGTACTGCTGGGTAGCTCAATCTATAATGATATATCATAATTTAATAACATTTAATAGTCTAAATATGCAAAGTAACTACATTGTACCTGAGTACGTGAGTTAATGTACTTAGTTACTTTCTATTGCATTTCCAATGAGTATATAATCTGTATATAATTAGCCTGGCATTGGTGCACACTCTGTTTACAAATGAATCCTGATAGTTCATCCATCTATCTTCAACCGCTTATCCCGTTAGGGGTTGCAGGGGGGCTGGAGCTGATCCCAGCTGGCATTGGGTGAAGGCGGAGTGAATCCTGATAGTCATGAACCAAATTCAAGCATCAAATGATTCATTTTTTCCAGGTGATTTTCTGTATTTCCACTAAATAAGTATTTTCTCTCGCTTCCTTTGTGCAGCATCTTATTAACTGGCATTAATGTCCCTTTTAAAGTATTTTAAGGCCCCTGAACACTAAAGTCCTGAACACTAAAGTCCTGAACACTAATGTCCTGAACACTAAAGTCTGAACAATAAAGTCTGAACACTTAAGTCCTGAACACTAATGTCCTGAACACCAAAGTCCTGAACACTAATGTCCTGAACACTAAAGTCTGAACAGTAAAGTCTGAACACTAAAGTCCTGAACACTAAAGTCCTGAACACTAAAGTCCTGAACACTAATGTCCTGAACACCAAAGTCCTGAACACTAAAGTCCTGAACACTAAAGTCCTGAACACTAATGTCCTGAACACTAAAGTCTGAACAGTAAAGTCTGAACACTTAAGTCCTGAACCAACAGCATGATTCAGTCTGTCGATCAGGAGCTGTCCGTGGTGCTGAAACCAAACCAGGACTGACTGTGTAGGTGTACAAGGCTGCATGTGGCCTATGATATGGCTTTGTTATCATTTTTAATAAGTGCTTGCTGTGTTGACAGGCCCGTCAGTGAGTGACTGGAAAACAGCGTCCTGCACATTTATTGGGTTGTGGAAAATGTGTCAGCTCGTGCGTGCTATATTCATCTGTCGGCGGTCTTCCACGTGAGCAGAAGACAGGAGCAGAGCTGTCGCGTGACGCAGTCTTTTTTTTTGTTTCCTCTCCTCACCATCTTTGTTTCATATTTTACAGTCTTGTGTTAAAACAGCAGGTATGAGGACGTAAGACTTGGTGCTCACGCTGAGAGCCTCCACCTCCCTGTAAACAACCTCCACCTTCAATGCAGCACCCCACACACACACACACACACACACACACACACACCATGTTTTCATTCCACCTGCATCACTTATTGACCTGGCTTCCATCATCCGGGTCCCGCGCCGTGCTCGGAGGCGGGCGGTGCGGGCCGGGCAGCATCGGTTATCAAACGGCCTAGATTTACAAATGAGACTGACGGAGGCAGAGAGCCAATCAGAGAGGCGGAGGAGCCGTGAGCTGGTCTCTAGTGACACGCTGACCTGCTGTCTCCGCGTTACCATGGTGACAGAGGGTGTGATGCAGAGGGGAGAGGGGTGAAGGTGTGTTTTTATAATATATATTTATATCTGTGTGTCTCTAAACACAGATTAGAGCCTGAGAGAGAGAGAGGTCAACATGGTTTAATTTCTAATTTTAGAAACAAACGTCCTCTTTCAACATTCACAGATTTCTACTGATCTAATGATAATAGAGGCTGGTCAGTCAGCCCCAGATCACAGTTATCCTCATGTATTCATATGGACATGGATGGATGGATTATAAGGCAATGGGCCCCTGGATACTGACATGTAGAGGCCCCCAACCCCTCCTTCTTTAGAGTAAGACACCCAGACTGCGAGATGCTGCTGTGTTGTTACTCATTAATCATTTTCTGTCTCTTTGTGGCCATTTTGCATCTCATGATAGTCATTTTGCATCTTGTTGTAGTTACTTTGCTCTTCTTTGTGGTCATCTTGCTTCTCCGAGTAGTCATTTTCTCTCTTTGTAGTCATTTTACATCTCTTTGTAGTAGTTTGTATGTCACTTGTTGTGTGTGGTCCTTTTACATCTCATTATAGTTATTTTGCATCTCTTCGTAGTCTTCTTTTGTCTCTTTGGACTCATTTTGCATCTCTTAGTCATCGTGCATCTCTTAGTAGTCCTCTTCTGTCTCTTTGTAGTCATTGTCTGTCTCTTTGTAGTCATCTTCTGTCTCTTAGTAGTCCTCTTCTGTCTCTTTGTAGTCATCTTCTGTCTCTTTGTAGTCATCGTCTGTCTCTTAGTAGTCATCTTCTGTCTCTTTGTAGTCATCGTCTGTCTCTTAGTAGTCATCTTCTGTCTCTTTGTAGTCATCGTCTGTCTCTTAGTAGTGATCTTCTGTCTCTTTGTAGTCATTGTCTCTTAGTAGTCCTCTTCTGTCTCTTTGTAGTCATCGTCTGTCTCTTAGTAGTCCTCTTCTGTCTCTTTGTAGTCATCGTCTGTCTCTTAGTAGTCATCGTCTGTCTCTTAGTAGTGATCTTCTGTCTCTTAGTAGTGATCTTCTGTCTCTTAGTAGTCATCGTCTGTCTCTTAGTAGTCATCTTCTGTCTCTTTGTAGTCATCTTCTGTAACTTTGTAGTCATCTTCTGTCTCGGTGGTCATTTTGCATCTCATGCTAGTCATTGTTTTGCCAGTGTTACATTCTGCAGGTGGAGACGAACTCTCAGGTGCTTTTGGTTGAAAAACTGCTAAACAGCTAAACTCTATATAACACTGAATATTTAGTTGATGCTGGAGATGAAGAGCTTCCTGCAGATCCACATTGTCACCCTTCTGCACAAATATTCTACAAAACATGGGCCCCCTGAACCCTGAGGCCCCTGGGCCTGGGCCTGGTAGGCCTGCTCAGTAATCCAGCATGAGGATGTGACCTACATGTTATTTATGTAGCCTACATCAGAGATGTGTTACAGTGGATTTTAGCAGCAGGCTAAGTTAGCATGTTGCTCCACTTGCAGCCTGATGATCAGTTTGTGGAATGAGAGTAGAGATGTTTTATTCAGAGAACGAGACTACATTTGATCTCTGATCTGGTCTTTGTGGGGAGATAAAGGGAGGGCAAAGTGGTTCTGACACGAGCTTCCTTTGAAGAAAATGAGTTTTAGCAGCCTTACCTCCATCAGAGTAGGTTTCAGTGCCGTATCCATCCTGTAGCCCGTTGCTCCACGTCCCTTCGTACCGGGCGCCACTCGCCGTGCTCTCCAGCTGCCCGTAACGACCTTTGAACCCCTGCGTCCACTCCCCTCTGTACTCCCAGCGGCCCTTGCTCTCCACTCCGATGCCATGCCGCTTGCCCTGCGCCCAGGTGCCCTGGTAGCTGTTCCCGCTGGGCCATGTGTACACGCCCAGGACCTCAAAGCCATGGCTCCAGGCGCCCGCATACTCGCCCTGACCCTGGGGCCCCGTGCAGACCCCTCGTCCATGGGCCTTACCCTGCTCCCACCCCCCGCAGTACGACCCCCCGTCATCAAAGTCAAACCTGCCTCCAGTGGACATGCATGAAACAGGTTTAGGCAAATCCTTAGAATGTCAAGAAACAGAAAAAACAAGGGCCTGGTTCACTCAGGAGGAGCAAAGAGGGAGGAGGCCTCGTTTGAATCTGGTAGCATGGAGGTGCAGGGCCTCGACCGTCCCTCTCCTGTTAGTTTAGGATGCAGAACACCAGCTCCTCGTTTTAACAGCAGCAGGACGTGGCCCGAAGAGCATCGCCTTACGATGGAGAAGCAGTCTAAGCCTCAGCGACGGGTCTGGAGTGACGAACGCAGCTGCTGTGCATGCTGCTTCCCATGGGCATGCAGGCTCAGAGTGCTTCTCATCCTCCTCCTCCTCCACTTCCTCCTCCACCTTCCTGCTCCACGCAGCCTCGCAGCCGGGGAGCTCGCCGGCCCGTCGCCTCAGCCGGTGCAGCGGGGCGCTCCAGACAAGCGAGGCCTAGGCTTTTCCAGCAGTCCCAGAGGCCCACAGAGCGGCGGCGGTGGAGATGGTGGCAGCAGCGACCGAGCTCAGCTCAGTCAGACATTACAGCATCCACACATCTCTGCTGCACCAGCACACAGAGCGGGAGACAGGACGGGGATGATGCTGCTGCGCTGTACGCCATTAAAAATGAGAGAAGTTGGAGCTCTATAGCATGGCCTGGAAACAAGGCTCAGAGACACACATCCACTCAGCCTCAGCCTCGCACACACACCTCGACAGACATAACGGAGAGTGAATATCTCCTCTTCCTCCACTGCTGTGATGTAGAGATGAGCCTCTCCTGGAGATGAGGATGTGAAGAAGAAAAAATGAATTATTCCTCTCCCTTCTCCTTTGTCCTCTCCGTTTCAGCGCTCACCTAAAATCTGGATTGTTGTTGTATCCCAATTCCACCAAGTCATCTGTCCTCTCTTGTTTTTCAGTCTCTCTCTCTCTCTCTCTCTCTCTCTCTCTCTAAAATCTGCTCATTACAGAACTGTTCCACCCCAGCCAATACCCCTCCCCCACATACACTCACACACACTGAACACACACTCCTTCTCTCGGCTCTTAAAGAGATAGAGACGGAGGGATGATGCGAATAGCTGCATGCACAGAGCTCGCTGCTCTTTCCCTTTGGGGATACAGCCTGCTTTTCCTAATTATCCAGCCTCATTTCACTCTCTCCTCCTCCTCCCAGACTGAAATCTGGTCAGTCAGCAATCTGTTTTCCTGATAACTGGATGTTTGTGAGCTCATTGATCCTGTGCCACTCTCTCCCAAAGCTAACTGTTGTTAGTCTGTTTCACTGTAAGCAAGTCAATGGACTGAATCTGTCACTTGCTTTGTTAGACCCAGACTGACCTTTAAACATACAAATGCATTTCTTCCGTCTGTCTGCTGGTGTAGTAAATACAGGAGCTTCACCACAACCTCACACCCAACGCAGTCACCTTTACTGTCAGAGCGGTCACATGGTAAATATTTTTCTGATCAATAACTGGAACATGATGCTATTGGAAATCTATCATTAGTGAACAGACCATCTGCTGGATCGAATGGTGACCAGAAAATGGTGTCAAAGACAGATGGACACCGGCTATGTCAGTGTAAACTGGTTAAACTGGTGAAATAGTCTTTTTTTCATATGTGCTGTTGCTTTATTTTTTTTTTTTTGTAATGCAGACGAGTACAAGCATTTTCTCAGTGACTGTCACAGTCCAACCTTTTTTAAATAGGTGATTAGTTAAGTGTCACACTATTATACAAGTAAAATAATAATTCACTTAAAATAATAATAAACAATAATCCCTTAAAATTACTTAATAATGTTAAATACAAGAATAATATCAGAAAATAAAAAACCTATTCAAAATATTTACTATTATTATTTATTAAATTAATTATTAAAATACTTTAATTACATTCCAATGTACACATTATACCTGTTGTAAATAATGTATTTTTTAAATAATTCTCTATATTTATTTATTTATTTATTTATTTAATGATTTACTTTTTACTTGAAATAAAATAATCATCAATAATAAGTTAAAATTACTTAACATTAAATACAAGAATAAATATTATAAAATAAAAATATAGTTAAATTATTATTTTAAAATTACTTAAATTAAAATCAAATGTATTTATTTTATTTTTTTATTATTTTATTTTTTATATTTCTACATTATTTAGTTTATTTATTTAATTCTTTACTCTTTTTTGGGGCGGCAGTAGCTCAGTCTGTAGGGAGTTGGCTTGGGAACCGGAGGGTCACCGGTTCAAGTCCCGACATGGACCAAAAACTGAGTGTGAACTGGTAGCTGGAGAGGTGCCAGTTTACCTCTTGGGCACTGCCGAGGTGCCCCTGAGCAAGGCACCAAACCCCCAACTGCTCGGGGCGCTTGTCAGGAGCAGCCCCATCACTCTGACATCTCTCCATTGTTGCATGTTTGTGCATGTGTGTGTTCGGGTCTACATGTACCGTGTATAAGTTAACAACAGAGTGAAAAAAAAAAATTGAATTTCCCCTCGTGGGACTAATAAAGGAATATCTCTTAAATTTTATTCATAACGTTTTTATTTTTAAACGATTTGTTGTTTTTGTTCATTTCTTGCCAGATTGTTATTAATAAATGTGTGTTCAATGTGTGATCTGTATTGATCTGAATTTATAATACATAATAATTTATTAGTTGATTTATATTTAGTACTAATTATCTGAATCTGTAACGTAACTAAAATCTGTCACTAATAAATGTAGTGGAGTAAAAAGTAAAATATTTACCTGCGATGTGGAGGACGAGATTCATCACGGTCGTGTCAGTTGAAGTGAATCAGAGTTCATGTGAAAACTGGAGATTAACGAGCTGCCACACACACACACACACACACACACACACACACACACACACACACACACACACACACACACACACACACACACACACAGTCATGTTTCTATGACATTTGAGGACATTACATTGACTCATATTCATTTCCTAGGGACTTACCTTAACCCTAGGTGTTACTGTTTTACTGTTACTGGCCTAATTCTAGCCCTTACCATAAACTTAACCTAAATCTAAACTTACCCTAAACCTAAACCAAGTCTTCACCCTGCAATTTAATGTTTCGTTATAGGGACGCATTTGGTCCCCAAAAGGAAGGCAAGTCCCCACAATGTGAGTAATACACACCCACACACACTCAGTGTTAGATTACACCTGAGAAGAAAAAAAGAAATATTTAGATATGTTACTTAAGTAAAACATAAAAATACCAGTAAAGTAAATTTGTTAAAAATTCATAAAGTACAGAAGTAGACCAATCAACTGTAAAATGTACTTTAAGTATCAAAGTAAAAGTAGCCAGTCTCCAGTAAAATGTCTCCTGTGACTGATATCTTATTATATGTGACGCTATTAGCTGCTCCAGCTTGAGCTACTTTAATCACTTTATATACTTTTAATTTGGTCCAGAGGTTCCCGTCCGATGGTCCACATAAATCTGAGGGTTCCTGACATCTTTAATGGGAGAGAAGAAGAAGAAACTGAGTTCTGCTATACACATTTTCATTATTTTTAAATCTTTTGTGAAATATTGGATAATTTTACATGTACAAACTAAAACAGTAAATAAAATCAAACCGCTTGAGAAGTTTAGAGGCCAAATGTCTCTTTGGTGGAGCTGTTAACAACTCATAAACATCTGAAAAATGACAAGGAGACATACAAGCAAAAGGCTTGGAACCGCTGATTAAATCTTCAGCAGTGCATTGTATTTTAGAGGCTGCTCATGTTTTTTTAATTTAAAATCCTAATCTGAAAAGTAACTGCAGCTGTTGGAAAACTGTAGTGGAGGAAACACACTATATCTTTGTGTTTGCAGCCATCGAATTGTGTATTAAAGATCGCTTTTACAGAAATTTTGTCCTGAAACAAGTCAGCTGAAAAGTTTAAAGTCAGTCAGAAATGGAGCCTTCAACCCTTTAATGGAGTTTAATGTTATCTTAGTTCTCTACGTGGCTACAGCTGATAAAATCTGCCAGCGACAGTTTGTCATTTCATTTGTGTCGTAGTGTGTTTTCCTGTTGATATGTGTGTTTAACCTGAACCGACCTCACTGCTGACCCCAACCAGTTACCTCTGCTGTGCCCAACCATCACCTAACCACAACCACGCTGCAGAAAACACACTGGCAGGAAACACCGTTTGAAGGGGGAGCAAACGTCAGTGACACAAGAGCAGCAAAATCAATGGTCGCTTCCTAGAAATGAAGCAGGTGCTGCTGACCTCTCAAAGTAAACCTGTAATCTGTAAATTGACCGAGGTGAATGATACGACTTTGTTCCATGAAACACAAACAAACCTGAATCATAGCTTTTAATGTAAGAAATGATGACTGTTTTCTGAGCAGCCGGTGATCCAGCTGTTCTCAGCCCCGAAGACGAGATGTGCAGATGTGATGCCTCTTTTTGTGTCAGCGGTTACAGAAGAAGTCCAGCTGCAGATGCTTCGATTCCAGCATCTGGTTTTAAGGCATAAAAAATGTGACAATTTAAAAGTAGGAAAAAATATAATTAAAAAAATCCTCCTTAAGCACACAGATGCATTTTCAGTGGTGCAAAGTACATTTACTCAAGTACTGTACTTGAAGTTACCATGAGGAACTTTTTGTGTTGATTTTGGTGGTCCCTGTGGACAAAAGTGGTTTTGTTTCTGAGCACCAGAGTCCGTGAAAAAACTCATTTTACTGCAATAGGGTCTGAGAGTCCATCCTGTCCAGTCCTGGTTCCGGTTCTCCTGTGCCTCCCTTTCCCGTAGCGGGCCCAGCAATACAGCCTGGGCCTCCAGCAGGGTGGTGTCCACGTTGGCTCCTAAAAAGTCCAGAAAATAACTACATACTACGAGTCCCTAACGCCGGCAAAATAACCAAGACGTCGACGGCTTAATTCAGATTAGTTGAGCGACAGTAAATAAATCTAATAAATCTAAAATGGCCAGATGTGTGAATGTAAATGGGTTCTCTGGGTCCCCAGCAGTCTCCCCTTTACAGACATGTCCACTTTATGATAGTCCCAGTCAGTCTGGATCAAATCCTAGTCAAGTCAGCACTCTGACACACTGACAGCTGTTGTTGCCTGTTGGGCTGCAGTTTGCCATGTTCTGATTGGAGCAGATTGTTGATGCTAAAGTCAGAACCTGGGAGGGTTTCTGGACAATATCTGCCATTGATTAGTGGTGTTCATTGATTTACAAAAATAAATATATACATACATTTGTCCACTCCCATGTCATAATATTATTAAGTACTTCACTAATCTCCCTTTAGGGTTCATTTTGAACTGATAAAAGATATTTTGCCATTAATTGTGATTAACTATGGACAATCTCAGGATTAATAACTAATTTAATTGACTGACAGCTCTAGTCTAAATGCTGATTCATTGGTCGGGGACGATGGGGGGGCGGGGCTGCTGTACCTGGGCCTGGCACCAGCAGCTTGATAAAAGTTTGATTTTCTGTGAAGGTATTAAGTATTTCATTACTGACTAAGCTACGACAGGTTTATTTCACATGAATGAACACATTAATACATCAATAATTATAATCTGCACTATTTTTACTTTAAGTATATTTTGATGTATTTTTAAATCTTAGTGTTTTTACAATGTAGTATTGCTTAATTTTATTGGAGATCTGAATACTTCCAGCACTGCTGTATAGTAACTTTGCCCCTTTACTAGAACCCAACTAAAAGTACACAGAAGAATAGCATTTATATTTGACATTGGCAGATGTTGTGGTTAATTAATGTTAACCTTTATAAAAGACAAACAAATTCAAACATCAGATTTTTTTAGAAATTAAACGAATATAACAAATCTTAGTTTACGACCCAAAGCCGGGCAGACTTTAACCGAGATGCACATAAAAGAAACAAAATATTTGGACACACATAACTTGTTTTCTGGTCATTTTTATTCAAGTTTTAAACAATATTTTCAGACCATACGGTGAAGATAATAATGTTACAACCAGTTGTTTATTTGTAAAATACCACAGCGTATTTTTACAGGTTGATGATGAACATCTGATAGAAAGAAAAACAATACAAAACAGAAATGGCTGTGAGGAGGAGAGGTTTCCCTCCGAGGACCGGAGAGGGAAGCAGGTTTAGGTCAGGATGTCGTGGGCTTGTTGCTCCACCAGCATGGCCATATTCTTGACGTCTCCACACCAGAAGTCCAGACGCTCCTTCATACCTTTAATCTGAAACAGCCAACAACAGCCGGTACAGTCTCAGCTCTCACTTCTGATCCCACTCAGCTGTTTGGTCATACTTACTTCTGCACACATTTCTTCTTTTAACTCTTTATTGTCTTTATAAATATGTTGGATCAACTCGAGTTTGGGATTTCTGACACAAGAGAAGTTTTTACTTTGATCCACTCAGCTTCAGGCGGAGTTACTGAAAAACCCACTCCCTTCAGAAATAGTGTATGTTGTCTAAGGCTGTTAAAGTAAACGCAATATTGGTTAACGCAAATTAGGGATGCTAATTTTGAAACACTTTTTTAACCGATAACCGACCCTCGTTAACAGATTATTAACCGTTAACAGACAAGATTAGTGCCTCACCTGCAGCGATGCACCAGAGTTACTGTAGCAGCCATGGTGCTGCGTTCACTGTCTCCAGTTCACCGTCAGCAGAGTTACCGCAGCAGCCACGGTGCTGCGTTCACTGTCTCCAGTTCACCGTCAGCAGAGTTACCGCAGCAGCCACGGTGCTGCGTTCACTGTCTCCAGTTCACCGTCAGCAGAGTTACTGTAGCAGCCACGGTGCTGCGTTCACTGTCTCCAGTTCACCATCTAAAGAGTTACTGTGGCAGCCACGGTGCTGCGTTCACTGTCTCCAGTTCACCGTCAGCAGAGTTACTGTAGCAGCCACGGTGCTGCGTTCACTGTCTCCAGTTCACCATCTAAAGAGTTACTGTGGCAGCCACGGTGCTGCGTTCACTGTCTCCAGTTCACGTGGTGGCAGCCACGGTGCTGCGTTCACTGTCTCCAGTTCACCGTCAGGAGAGTTACCGCAGCAGCCACGGTGCTGCGTTCACTGTCTCCAGTTCACCATCTAAAGAGTTACTGTGACATCCAGTATGCAGCCACGGTGCTGTGTGTAGTGTCGTGGACATTCAGCCACTTTCCCAGTAAAAGTCTCCACCACAGAGTTTAGTTTAGCAGGTTGTCAGCTGTTTGTCTGCCAAGATTAACGATTGCGTTTGTCTGACAGACAATGTGTGTATATAATGTTTAATGCGTACAGTTGCATAGAGTTCTGTATATATTTTTCATACGTATTCAGTGCTTGTCACCGTCTTCAGTTTCTGTGTGATGTCCTCAGTATTGTTATTTGCTTTTTCATATTGTTCTATGTGACACCGTGGTCCCAGAGAAACATTACTTCCTGACCCTGTATGTCTGTCTCCTTGCATATGTGGAAATGACAGTAAAGTGTCTAAGTCTCAGTCCAGTATATGAAACAGTTTGAGGACTAACCTGCTGCAGGTCCAGGACTCTGGGCTGCACCCAGGTCATCTGCACCTTCTGGTCCACCTCATCGATGTTCCCTTTGATGAGGCCCACAGACAGAGCCTTCATCACCAGCAGCTCCACCTGCAGGACACCGTCCAGACTTCATCAGTGACCAAACAAATGTAAAAGAGGATCTGCCCTGTGCGGACGTTAGAACAGTCTGCTGATCTGTCTAATCAATCAGAGTCGATCATGCTGATCACCGTCAGAACGATCTTATTGATGTTTATCGATGGGCTAATGATTGAATATACTTGTCATCTGACTGACCTCGTTAACAGGGATTTTGGCGCTCTGAGCGATCTCAGTGAAGGTGAGCTGTCTGTGGTTCGCAGGACGAGTGAAAGTCATCTGGAAGACAAAGGACACATTTCAAGTGATTTAATATTCCTGTTTTTTAACCTTCGTATGTGACAGACATGATGTCACTGAAGTGTGAGACAACGCCAGACTCTTTTTGAACAAACTACAGATTTGGTTTGTTCGTGCTGATGTCGTGTTTCTCTTGAACTCTTTGAGACAGCTGTTATTCCTCAGACAGGAAAGTGACGTTTGTTAAAAACGCCTGCTGACATTGAGACTATGTGTGTGCTTTTTATTAATTATTGCTTCCACGCATCTTCTCTCCTCCAGCGACCTGGAAATTGCTCCAATCCCTTAAATGCATCTAGAGGAGGCTTCTGGAGGTGCATAGAGAGAGGAAACACTGACTTCCTATGCAGACATCTATCATCAAATGGCGGGACATATAAATGCTGCATTTGCTGCAAATGTCTTTTTCAGTGCTGGTGTGACTCACCTCCATCACACAGAGCAGCTGGATCTTCTGCATCAGTTTAGCTTCGTGTGCTGCGAGGTCCGGCTGGAAACGAGAGGGAAAAATAAATCAGAAAAATATCAGTAATCATGTACAATCCTGTGACGGTGAAGGAATTTCCCCTGTGCTGATCATGGTTGGCTAAACAGTGCAATATGCGATATTATTGCCTTTTCAATTTATCCTGATTTTAGTGCTGCATTAATAAGCTTTATCGTTAGGCTATTGTTAAGTATACTGTTTTTAAATGACAAGGATGAAAGATTAACACAATTGATCCCAGTGGTCCAACTCGAAGATTTGCTTTGCTTGCAGTGTGAACTAGGGATGTTAATTATTAAGAGTTTAACCGATAAACGACATTGAGCATTTAACTGATAAATGCCATCAGTTAAAGGCTTAAAATAAATATTAATAATTCATTAAAAAGCTGAGAAAAACTCAGGAGTGTCTCGTCACTTTAAGGAGGAAAGCTGGTCCACCTTAAGAGAGAGCAGGAGATACAGGAAGTTGGCTCTGGACTTCAGCTGAGGAGTTGTAGCTTGTAGCCTCGTAGCATTTATTCACCGACAAATAAACTGAACACACGCTGTCTGCTACAGCTACGTTCACAGCTACAACACCACCAACAAACCCACACTCACCACCACCACCACCTCACACACACACACACACACACACACACACACACACAGTCTGCTACAGCTACGTTCACAGCTATAACACCACCAACAAACACACACTCAACACCACACACACACACACAGTCTGCTACAGCTACGTTCAGCTACAACACCACCAACAAACCCACACTCACCACCACCGCCACATACACACGGTCTGTTGGAAACTAGCTGAAGTTACGGCGGGCATGACGCCTCGGGCAACGCTAGCTGCTAGCAGCTGCTTTAATGTCTGTGTTGAACTGTTGAATAAATGTTAATCACCTGTTGGCCCCAGGCTGACTTGAAGCCCTGGAATTTCTCCACATTGCCTCCATTGAAGGCGTATAGTGTATCAATAAGCCACTGTTTGTCTGTGTTCCTCAGAGACTCCAGCACCGGATGCATCAACTGCAACGACACAACAGCAGATGTCAGCAAGCTTCAGGTAAACCAGCACTGACACACAACATGACGACCACGTCGTTAAATCCCACCAGCTCTCCAAAGTTGTAAACTCCTTCTCCTAAGAGTCCAGCCAGCCCCAGTGTGAACGCCCTCTCCTGCTTCTCCGTCTCTGTGGAGGAAGACAACAGCATTAAAGACGTGCTCTTCTCCATCAGCCTGAAATCCAGTCCAGGCGTTAGTATTGGTCTCTGCTCACCTGGGAGGTCTTTAATGTCCACACATCCGAGGTAGCGCAGGGCGTCTTTGTAGTACGAGGCGTGGTTCCCGATGATGCGATAATATTTGCTGGAGAGGTCATAAAACCGGCCGTGGACCGACGTCACCCCGGGCAAGTTATTCAACATTTCCTCAACATCTTCAATGATTTTCTGGAAGTGACAAAGAGGGAAAATGTGCTCATTGTGAATCGGTTCTTCCACTCTCAGCGTTTTTTGGAAGGATTTTGCTCACTGTATTTACAGCTGTATGCCAGAATCATAACATGTTTTATCGAGGCTTATCTTGCATTGTTCGACTTAGAAATACCATCACCTGGCAGGTCAGTAGTCGTATACACGTTCTAGCACAGTATACATGAAGCAGACTAACTTACCTAAACTCAGGGCTTCTGTTGATGCAAACTACTGATCCAGTGCCAATGCCTTTAATACCTAAAAATCTAAAATGTGTATCCCTCTCTGCAGGGAACACTTTGGGGTTATTTTTATTGACAGTAACACGAGGCCAGGATTACTGTGGTGCTATCACACTGACTCTGCAGCCCACAGTGACTGAATGAATGTGAATGATGGTAGAGAAAAAACATTTAATATGGATCTGTTACATTCACTTAATAAGGCATTCCTAGTTTTATTAAGATTTATTTAAAAATGTTCTGTGTAATTATTATTATTTGACTACAGCTCTGAGCTTTAGTTCTGTCAAACAATGTATTGATAATATAAAACAGAATAAAGGGATGTTTTCATGATTTTTGTCACTCCTATGGGAATGAGTATGTTTTTAGTTTTTACCACTCATGTTCCCATCATGCTTTAGGAGATACTTAAACTGGATGGGCGCTTCCTGTTTGCACTGTCCCCCATGGATGTACCGACTACAACGACACTGAAGAAAATGTGTAAATTTGATAGTTATGAGCCAGGATTTGATGTTATAAAGATCACTTTTTTTATATTACTACTTAACAGATTCATGGTTGTTTATCCTTGAAGGAGATGAAACCATCACAGTTGTTTTTACCAAAAGAGTTAAACGACTGTCTGACATCCCATTTTTATTTGCTGCATTTTTACTCAAAATAGAGCGCAGGAGTAAATAAAATGAGGAGAAATAGATCACATCTTGTATGACTCTGATGACATTTACAAAAGATTTGAGGACAGTTATTTTGGGGGACAAGGCGATGGAGATTTCTATGTGCTGGGTTTGTTTTCAGTGCAAGTTATTTCACTAAGAAAAGGAATCACACGTGCACGTGTGAGATGCACTTCTGCTGTTTTGTTTAACAGCTGTTAGCAGCTCGACGCTGGAAATGCGTCATAACGTGTCGGGTGAGCACGAAGTGTGAGGCTCGTTTTGAAGAGAAGGGAGAGAGCTGAGAGTTCAGGAGCTTTTACCTTCGTGGCAGGAAGGTCGTTGATCTCCAGCTTGAGTCTGCCGATAGAAGTCTTGCAGAGAATGACGGCTTCATCGCTGCTTTTCACCTTAAAAGTGTTAAATAAAATGTTAAAGTCTGATCAACAATACAGTTTATGAACTGCAATAAATCCTCCTTCATGAAGGTTCTAATGTTCAGTATGTGTTTGAACAGTTCTAGAGGTGTTGATGTTGTTGCTGTTGTGATAATTTTGGAGGACAGTTTGTGGTGCTGCTGAACATGTAGTATATCCTTCTTGATATACAGTAAGTGGGAAGACACCTCCCTTCAAAAAGACCATACAGGTCAATAAAGCAATTCAAATTAAAACTGAACATTATAATATTCATAAAAATAGCTTTGGTTAGGTGTGCCTAATAAAGTGGCAACAGACTACTTATCAGGTATGTGTCATATCACTCAACTTACCTTTTCCTTGGTCTTTTCCAGAAAAGTGATGGCATCGTTAGGATCTGGACACAAAACATGTTTTGTAAATACTAAAAATTATGAGATAACATAATGTAGTGAAATAGTTCCTGCTGCATGATGTTGTTCTCACCTTTCATCTGTCTGGCAACATACAGTATAATCTCCATGAGGGACAGCGGGTTGATTCTGATGAGGGAGCAACAAATAATAAATTAGCATCGAAACAGGCAGACAAGCCGACAACGCTGACCTGACAGGTGTAACGGCGTTAGATGGAGTGTTTGAGGACATTTGATCTCACCTGTGTTCGAAGTCACTGAGGAAGTTGTCATAGAGCTTTAGGAAAGAAAATATGGAGCCGTCAGATCACAGAAAACATCAAAACGTGCAATGTTCATCTCAATATTTCCACGTCTTAATGCAGATATTTGTATGTATTTTACATTCTCATCTTCTTATTTTTAATTTTATTATTTACTAACATTCCTTTACATATCATTATTACATGTTACCTACTACTTTATTTCTATTTTCCTACATTTCTTTATATTCATATAAGAGCAACTGTTAGTTGTAGTAGTAGTTACAGACTTTTTTGTTGAGTTGATGTGCTCGCTCTATAAAGTTGTGTGTGTTACATCCACCTCACCGTTCCAGTCCAGTATAACTTGTGTGACTGTGGTGCAGTTACCTGTATGAGGCCATCTCCTGTTTTGAAGCAGGGATCTTTAACAAAGTCTGTCAGCCTGAGAGTCAACTGATGCCACAATCTGTCAATAAAAACAACAACAACAACAACTATATGAAGATACACAAATATTGAATGAAACTTCTTGTTCTTGTAGAAATCGGCTAACAAGCACTTTCAGATTAAAGGTGAAACTGACTTGGATTCACGTGTTATGTCTTAATTACACACGTAATCTGCATTCAGCTTATGAAAACTTGTACTTTACCTGAGTAATTTGATTTCATGCCGCTAAGTCTGCTCTACTTCACTATTATCTGACAGCTTTAGTTACTTAACAAATGAAAATGTAATGTAAAAAAACATTTTAACGTCTCGTTGTGAAAATAATTCTTTCCATTTCAAATATTTAATAAATTACATCATACCACGTCTCTAATGATGGGGTATCTGGTTTAAGCCATTTCTTAGTAATTGCTTTTATAGCAGCGACACTTAATTTTCCAATATAGTATTTCGTTTTAACATCTGTAGATGTTGTAAGTGGAAAACCAAACTACTGTTTGTCCCTCTTAAAACTTTATTTGTCTCAAAAATAGTGACCAACTCTGTATTAATCTTACACCAAAAACAATTTACTTAATGCCCTATATTTTCACCTACACTATTTTACACCTTAGATCATCTTTTTGCTTTTACTTGTGTTTTATATAAACATGTTTCATAAGGATGGTTGAAGGAAGCTGAGACCAAAGATTTTCATTGCCAACGACTGCTTTGCTGGACTTGACAAATGACAAATAACGAACCTTGAACCTAAAATATGACTTTCTTGTTATGAATTACACTACCCAACAGTTTATACAATTACAGCTGAAATGATTCATGGATTATTCAATTAGTTGGTTGAGAAAATGAATTGTCAACTATTTTGATGGTTTAAGTCATGTTTCATGTAAAAACATTTCATGGTTCCAACTTCACTTATGTGAATATTTGCTGCTTTTCATTTTAACAGTGTTAATGTGTTAGTAATAATGTTGATGTATTAGTAATAATCTTGATGTACGAGTAACAATGTCACTTTGGGGTCTGGCTCATTGTGACAGCATTTCTCCATATTTTTACAACCAAACATTCAATTAATGGAGAAAACAATCAGCAGATGTATAATAAAAATAATTAGTTAATAGTCCACAATGAGCCGCAGCTCAACCAGCTACATCAGTAAAACCCTGCTTTTACATTAATGTATGAGTAATACTAATCTAATGACAGAATATATAATAAGGGAACAGTCACAGGGGACATTTTATACTTTAAATACTTCAAGTACATTTGTTTGTAAAGAAGAAGAAGAAGATCAACCTTTATTAGTCACAATGGGGAAATTCAATTTACACTCTGTTTAACTTATACATGGTACATGCAGACCTGAAACACACATACATGCATTAATGGAGAGATGTCAGAGTGAGGGGGCTGCTCCTGACAAGCGCCCCGAGCAGTTGGGGGTTTGGTGCCTTGCTCAGGGGCACCTCGGCAGTGCCCAAGAGGTAAACTGGCACCTCTCCAGCTACCAGTTCACACTCAGTTTTTGGTCCATGTCGGGACTTGAACCGGTGACCCTCCGGTTCCCAAGCCAACTCCCTACAGACTGAGCTACTGCCGCCCCCATTGTAGCCACATGCTTTTACTTTTTCAAAAAGTACTTTTACTTGTAATGGAGTACTTTTTACAGTGTGTGCATTAGTACTTTTACTTCTACCACTAATGTATCCTATAGATGGTTCAACCTATGTGTATTAAATACTAATACTGTGTTTCTGGACTGTTACCTATGAATGCAGCTAAATAATGAAGATCATTTGTATTTTACCGAGCAATTGATGATTGAGCAACTGATTTTTCACTTTAACCTTCCTGGTGATGTGTGCTTATAGCACTTCATTTATTATAACTTATATTATATTATAAGTTATTCTTATGATGCTGTGACTACGGACTCATCCATAGCATCCACGTTAGCAAACAGCTAAAAAAACTAGTGATAAACTTTGTCTTCCATAGGCCTAAATTAATGGAGTTACGTTCAAAGCTTCAACCCATTAAACGATAATTACGTTGCTGATTTAAATGTTCAAAAAGTAAAATTAACAGTCGAGTTCCTGCTGTGATCTTTAGAAAGAACCGTGCAGCTAACATTAGCCAAACATCAGCTAACGCTAGCTCCGTGCATGACTCAGCGTGCATTTCCAATGAATGAGCGAGCTAACGTTAGCTTAGCCTGCCGTTAGCGGAGCATTCCGAGCGTTAGCTAACTGACTCTTTTTTACCTTTTGTTGTATAAATCCTCCAACGTGTGCCACTCCGTCGCCATCTCCGGCGTGGAGCTGTTGCTCTGCTGCTGTTTGAGATACCCGGTAACATCTTTCATTGTGGCGACAAAATCTGTGAAGTTAAATTTTATTTATTCGGTGGCTGATGAGTGTTGATGAATTTTCAGCTAACGTCAAATAGCCTGGCTTGTCTGCTGCTGCTGGGCGCAGAGGATGATGGGAAATAAAGTAGGCGTTTCCAAAGCTAGCTAATGTTAGCTCTGATGCTAGTTTAGATTTGGTTTTACGGTAAAGTTCATTTTTTGCCCGCTAGCGTTATATACTCTGTGTTTATTGCTGTAAGAGTTGCTTTTACGGTGAGCTGTTCTTGACCGCCACACACTTTATGTTAATACCCTGAAGGTTGTTTTTAATTAATAAACGGTGAAAATTCAAACAAAATAAGCGACCGAGCTTGGCAGCCAACAAGCTAAAGCTAGCTAGGCTATATAGTACATTACGGTATTCCGGTCGCGTCATAAGAGGTCAAAGGACGACAGCACACGTGACATTTAGCAGGCAGCTGGTTCTGAGTTACATATTTTATCTGAGTTCAGGTGGAGTAAATGTGTTAGCAGGTCGTGATGGTGTTTGTGAACCTGCTCCAGTAACGTCAGGAGGCTTTAGTTTGTGTATTATGGCTTCTTTAGTGAGCTCCACATTAGCGTCACCTGTCAGACTTTGTCGTTCGTACCTGAGCTCGAGAACAAGCAGGACGCTCTCTGTAAACGGTTAGCAGACAGACAGACAGACAGACAGACAGACTACTTTACGATGCAGTGGGAAGAAGTGTGTTTTATGACTAATGTAACTGTGAATGATGCTTTGTTACAGGTCGTTTGGGTCAAAGGAGTTTGTGTCCAGGTGCAGCAGCTGTCTGCAGGTACTCCAGCTCCTCAGCAGTATAACTAAGTACATGTACTCAAGCACTGTACAAGTTGAAGTACTTTTAATTTAGGTAATTGTATACGTCTACTCCACTACATCTCAGAAGAAAATATTGTACTTTTTACTCTCATTACATTTCTATGAACAGCTTTAGATACCTAAAACCAAAATGAACTTGAATTATTTTCCTGATAAACTGAAGGATGAAATGTTCCTTTATGTGGTGAGAAAATGCTCCTACTTCTTAAAGCTAATTAAACTATTTTAAAAGCCTGTTGGATCAGCTGAAAAATGCATCATCTCAAAGCTGACAATGGCTGTTTTCTGAACTCATGAAAAGTTATAACTTTATCAAATAATTGATTAAGCATTTAGTCTACAGAATGCCATCATGATTTCCTTGAGCGCATAGTGACAAATGTCTTGTTTTGTCTGATCAACAGTCCAAAACCCATATTATATATTACATTTACTATTATTCATGACATGGAAAAGCATCATATTGTTAGTGTGCAGTCAGATCATTTTGGATTTTGTTTCTTAAAAAAAAATAATGAAATCAATTTATTAAAATACTCCCAATTACTTTTTTAATCAATCCACAAATTGTTCAATCAAGCACAGTGACCTTTGCACTTCTAATTGTGTAAAAAAAAAAAAAAAGTTTAACATTTGAGAAGCTGGAACCATCAGATGTTTGTTCAGTCCAGATATATTTGTTTAATAACTGTAGAAGATTTAGGAAACCATAAAATATTCACATTTGAGAAGCTGGAACCAGACAGCAGACCAGACAAATCAATCCATTTATAAAAATATTGCCTATTACTTTTCTTTCAATAGACTAATAATTAAATCAAATACAGTGATTTTTGCATCACAAACATCTTTGTTTTGCTTGTTCATAGACAAACGAAGTCTCCCCGGTGGGATGGGACTCGAGGGTTTTTCTCCCGGGGGGGCGGTGCAGCCGAGGAGCAGCAGACCCTGGAGGACATCGCCAAGAACATCAGAGAGCAGCAGTACAAGAGGGTGGTGGTGATGGCCGGAGCTGGGATTAGCACGCCTAGTGGCATCCCAGATTTCAGGTAAAAACATTATGTATTCTAGTTTTTCCGTAAATCTGTAAATATCAGGTGTATTCAGCTGGTTATTCCCTCATAGGTCTCCAGGCAGCGGTCTCTATGACAACCTGCAGCAGTATGACCTGCCCTACGCCGAGGCAATATTCGAGCTGGACTTTTTCCACCATAACCCGAATCCCTTCTATGCTCTGGCCAAAGAGCTGTATCCAGGGAACTACCAGCCCAATCTGACCCATTATTTCGTTCGACTGCTTCACAAGAAGAAACAGCTCCTCAGGATGTACACGCAGAACATCGACGGGCTGGAACGATGTATGCTTTTATATTCTTGTAGAAATTACGACACACTGAGATGCATGTACTGACGTTTCAAGCCATCATGCTTGTTTACCTGTGTATTAAGTGGCAGGGATTCCTCCTGAGATGTTAGTGGAGGCTCATGGTACATTTGCTACCGCCACCTGCACAGTCTGCCTGAGGAAATACGATGGAGAGGAGCTACGAGTGAGTCACAACACCAAAACACTAACTCCACACATTTAGCCGTCCCCTACATTTACTAGAATATTTAAAATACAGCTTATCATGTCTGGTTTTAGCCACGGTGAACATTACGACCGACACAATTCACACTCACCGTCCAACTGTTAATCCGGCTCACAGATGATCCTAAACCCAGCAAATAATGTAATTGAAACCTCAAGCTTTATTTCATTACGCTTCTGAAGCGTTAAACTTTCCTGAAGTTTGTGGATGACAACGAATGCAGGTGTAGAGAACAATGTACTTCATTTGATGTAGTTTAGTGACTGAGAAGTGTGAACAACTGAAGAGTAGTGTCATCTATTCAGAAATAATCCTGAGATACATGTTTTTGTACCATAACTTTCGCCAGTAAGTAAGAGGACAAAATATTTAAAATTTTTGTACGGAGTTTGGTTGTGAATGGAGAAATCCTGTGGTCTGTCATTAATTTAACACTCAAACTGTGTTGGTGTTTTGATGAATAATCTTTTCTACTTCTTTCAACATGTCTCACATCAGATAAGCCTCTTATTATATTAGGATTTAAATTAGACAATAAACTAGATTCATTGATGTTTGTATATTTAAGTCATTTATTTAAGAAAACATCTGTCTACAACTCTCCAATCTCAGTATTGATTTGCTTCATGTTCAAAAGTTGTACCTTTGGGAACTGTTTGACTTTGTGATTAAAAGCCAGATAAAATTGAAGATATCACTTTAGACTCTGGTTATTTTAGATGGGCAGCATATTTTTAACATCATTAATATTCGTTTTCCATTTTGTGTCCTCAGTCAGATGTGATGCGAGGGACGGTCCCCAAGTGTCCCACCTGTAAAGGCGTGGTAAAGCCTGACATTGTGTTCTTCGGGGAGGAGCTTCCACATCACTTCATGAAGTACCTGACAGACTTCCCGCGGGCCGACCTGCTGATCGTCATGGGAACTTCACTGGAGGTGAGCGCCACGGCCTTCAAACCACGTCATATTTCTGTTATCTGGCATTTATGCAGCTGGAACATGTCAGGATGAGAGATAACATGAGAATGGATGGTTTAAAACCGGAGAACAGATTTGGACTTTTTTTTAAAAAACGATTGTTTTTGCCATTTCTTGTCTTTATGAAATAGTCTACAGTGAAGATAGAAATGGAGAGTAGCCAGGAAGCCCCTGAAATTTATTTATTTTCTTAAAATTCGTAAAGTCCAGCAGCCAGTAGGATTAAACAATCTTGTTTTTCAAAAAACTAATAAATCACAGAATAAGTCTGTGCTGCCATTCTTGCCACTTTCAAAGTTGCAGGTTGTATTTTAAGAGGGACAAGATGTGATGTAAAATCTTCTCTTGCTAAACAGCATAAAGTAAGTACTACTAGTATTCTCCTTTTTCTGCAGGAAGATGTATGGGGGGGTTACATATGAAAATACTTTGGGTAAATATTGCATATATAGTCAAATAGTTGTTAGCTGACAGGGTGAAAATCCACTTTTTATCGTGAAGTTAGTTTCAAGCAGCTGAATAAGGATCTGTCACTTCACAATCAAGGTTCCTAGTCAAAATTATTCTTGATAGTTTATTGGTAAAATATTTTGAGTCCTTCCTAAAACCACTGTCTCCACTACTCCACTCTCTAATAACAGCAAAATACCCCCAAATAAATCTTTAAAAAGGCAAGTGTGTTTGTGCATTACAACATTAATTCAACATGCTTTAAAAGCTGCTGTTTGGCTCTTTGCTCTGCAGGTGGAGCCCTTCGCCAGTCTGGCCGGAGCCGTGCGCAGCTCTGTTCCCCGTCTGCTCCTCAACAGGGACTTGGTGGGTCCGTTCGCCTGGCGCCGCCGGCCTCATGACGTCGTGCAGCTGGGTGACGTGGTCAGCGGAGTGCAAGCCCTGGTGGACGCCCTCGGCTGGACTCCGGAGCTGGACGCTCTGATGGCGCCTGGTGCCGAGAAAGTGAGTGTTTGTGTTTTGGTTACAAACTCACTAATACATTATACCTCTACAACATCAGAGTTCCCACAACCCTTTTAGGTAGTTCATTTCCTCTGTATTTAGGTCCATGGATGTGTTAAATGGAAAACTGAAACAGTGAGCAGAAAGACACATAAAAGGCAGCTTTATTTATAGATATATTTATTTAGATTAGATTTATTGAAAAGCCAAGGGGAACTGCAGAGTAAGGCGATAAATCTCTGAGACCCATTTGACATTATTCAATCATCCATCAATCCATCTGCAACCTCTTATCCCGTTGGGGGTCGCGGGGGGCTGGACCTGATCCCAGCTGGCATTAGGTGAAGGTGGGTTCACCCTGGACAGGTCGCCAGTCCATCACATAGAGACAGACAACCATTCACACTCACATTCACACCTACAGGACATTTAGGGTCATGAAGTAACCTGCATGTTTTTGGGCTGTGGGAGGAAACTGGAGAAGCTGGAGAAAATCCACACTAACAATGAGGAGAACAGGCAAACGCACAAGAGCCAAGAATACAAGAACTGCATTTTCCTGCAATTGCTTGGCGAGAACTTGTGTTGTGTACAGTGGCAGGATTCCTCAGGTTTTTCTAGTTTCATATGATGTCTGTCTCTTCGCTCTAGCTCTGAACCTGCTATAGCCTCTGAAAGACAGTAAAGTCATCCATGATCACGTGGGTCTCAGGGGGTTAAAGACCAAACACTTGGGTTTGTGTTAAATACTGTCTTAAATGCGCGGTGCTTCCCTTTAAAAGCTTGTGATGTCTTTCTTGCATTGTTAGCATTGTCCTGAGTGCAGCAATCCTCTCTGGTAAAACACAGCAGGGTTTTGCTGAGAAACTCTTGTATTGATATATTAGTGATTTCTTCTAAAGTTATTTCCTCAAACAGAATCAGGAGCCACGCTGATGTGTCCACTGATGATACTGTGTGTACTTTAATCTGCAGGCTGCAACAAAGACAGAAGAGTGACGATTTCACCACATCAAGCTGGAGGTTTGACTTTATTCACTCACGGTCACAACAACACCAACACTAGAAGACTAAATCCAGACTTTGTGTTTTCACTGGGGTTCATGTGGTAATACTTGGATCTTTGGTTGCATCAATGGAAATTCACAGACTGGGAAATAAGGAGCTGCTACAACGGCAATACAGAAATGTTTCTCAGTCAAATGTCACTAGAATGCAGGTAAGTGACATGCAGGGATAATGCATTGTACCATACAGTAGAATATATTGTTGACCTAACAATAAGAAAGATGTGCAATATTATATTTTATTTATTAGCCTCTTAACTTTTTTGAAATGTGTCAAAATTTTGCATATGAAATGAATGTTTGAATGAAGTCATTTAATCTCAAAAATCATTGAAAATTGCTGCTTTACTTGAAATAAATGTCAAAACAAAACAATTATTTAAGGAAATGGAAATACAGGAAAATAAGATGTTTTTTTAGCTTTTTAAATTTTGTAGATCGTGAAGTTAATCATGGTCTTATCAGTTCTAGCTTTAAAGGCACAGTATGCAGCAGTTTCCTAAAAATAATGTATAGACTGCCCCATTAGCAGTGTGAGGTGGTGTCTGTTTCTACAGAGTCGGTGGTCAGTCCTCAATAGATTCAGGTATAGATTCAGGGATCAGAGAAATGGGTATTTTATTTCTCTGATCAGTTTGTTCTCACTAATGCTGCTCTCTCACCTGATTCACTCCATAGCTCGCTCAGGTTTCATGCTGAATGTCGGTGGACATTGCACAGATGTAAATCTCTTAAACAGGTCACAGATGTATAGTTTTATTTTAAATATATTTCCTAAAACAGCTGGTCACCAATATAATTTTATTTTTATCAAACAGATAGGAGGAAATGGTACATTTGTTGGACTATTTTCAGCGGTGAATTAATTCACATGGTGCTCTAGTGAGTATTTGTAGCAGTGGATGAGTCAAAATGAGCTACAGTGTGTGGCTCGTTTGGGTTTTTAAATGGAGCTCTATGGCACAGATGAAGAAGAGATATCAGGCTCTCTGTCCTAGTTTTTAGGTCATTTATGTGAGAGAGAGAGAGCGGTATGACATACAACAAAGACTACATTCATTCTGCATGCAAAGTGACCCAAATATGATTATTTTTGATCCAAATCCAAAATAAAACTGAAGATGTGCACCACATCCTGGGTTCCAGCAGGGTCTTAAAAAGTCTTAAAAGGGTAGAAATCCAATAACTTGAATTAAGGCCTAAAATGTCTTAAAATCTCAAAAATTTTAAATCATTTTGGAGGGTTTAAACTTAAGACTAAAGAAATGTGTTATCTTGTTTTTAAATAAAAGGACCTCCAGACAGCGTTTGGAGCTGAGCTGATCTGGACTTCACACTCGGTAACGAAGCGACAGTCATAAAGCTGCAACGACCATATTGATGTTCCAGCTTTCTTTCATATCTCTGGTACTTTTCCTGATGTAGGTCTTAAACAGCATTCATAGTGGACTTGAATGGATGTGAAATGCATCTTAAATTACAGTCTTAAAAAGTCTTAAATGTGACTTGTTGAAACCTACAGATACCCTGACATGAGCGCAAACAAACGGGAGGAAATGGTGGATTTGTTGGTCTATTTTCAGCGGCGTATTAATCCACATGTGGTGCTCTAGTGAGTATTAGTGGCAGCAGGACGGTGAATGTGGGATCGAGTCAAATTAAACTACAGTGTGTTCATGGTGATGAAGATGTCAACCAGTGACAGAGTTAGGTTTTTAATGGAGATCTATGGCTCAGATGAAGAAGAGACTTGTTAGTAGATATATAGGCTGATGGGTTTGGTTGCTTTTTGGGTTTGGTGGTATTTTAACCAGCAGAGGGAGCCAGAGGAGCCTGACCAGGATTCCTGTGGTGGTTGGTTGTACTGACAGAAAATAAAACAGAAATCTCTTATGTTTTACAATAAAACTGAATCAGACTTGACAAATTTCAGTGGAACTAAAGCTCATTTGACCAAATAGCCTCAGTTAGTTTACCAAAATTAGATATTTTCCTCTCACTTTTTACTGCAAACTTCTCCATGTTTACATTCATAAATGATGCTCCAGTGACTCCCTACTTGAACTTTACTGCTTTACGTAGAGCTATAATGTACATCAGCCAAGCATTTTTAAAGGTTGTGTATACAAAATTCAAAGTGTTTAATTTAGCGTCAAACAACTATTTGTTATGTAAAGATATGGTGGAGTAATGTCCACCTGAGCAGACATAAATGAAACCGTTATACCTACATTTATGAAGGACTGGCTGAGTGTAAGGTCTTGTTTGGCATCTTAACACTATTATTTTGGATGTTATCCAGCAGCTTGTGATGCTCCAGTGACTTCCTGTTTAAATAGTTGTTTGCTTATGACTGGACACTGATTATATTACTAAAGTCTGTATCAGCTAACACTTTTCTTCAGTTTTAACCTGATTTAATACATCGCAAATTGAAGCTAGTTGTTACTAATAATTTAAGAGCTGTCACATCTCAGTTGGTGACTATTCAGGGTTTATCTGTCCAACTTGGTAATTTCACAGCTTCATTGATCCCTTTTTAATTGATAATGTTTGGTCCTTTATTAATGTACCTCATGTAGTTTTGTCTCAAAGAGGCAGAAATGCTGCGCTACATGGCCTCTTAAATGCATAGATGAATTCATGAACGGGCCCACAGGGGAGAGTCGCAGGGGCCCAAGGGGTCAGGGGGCCTTCAGGGCTCATATTGTGCGTTTTGTGCTATAGTATTTAGTATGACATATATGCAGACTACAAAGAAAGCAACTACAGAGAGAGACGCAAAGTGATTACAGCGAAAACAATTACAGCGAGATGCAAAATGACTACGCAGAGAAACACAAAGTGACTACTGAGAAAGGGACTCGAGATTAATGGAGACACAGATGAACTACAGAAAGACACAATGAGTACAAAGTGATGCTAAATGATTATGAAGAGATTCAACCTGATGTAATAATTCACAAATTGAAGCTATGAGTTACTAATAATTTAAAGGGGACTTTGTAAAGCTGCAACTAAAGATTTTCACTGTTGATTAATCTGTTGATTATTTTCTTGATTAATCGGTTGGTTGTTTGGTTTATAAAGTGTCAGGAAATGGTGAAAAATGTTGATCAGTGTTCCCTAAAGCCCAAGGTGACGTCCTCAAATTTTTTTTGTCTATAACTCAAAGATATTCGGTTTACTGTCACAGAGGAGGACATGAACCATAAAATATTCACTTTTAAGAAGCTGCAATCAGAGATTTTAGACTCTCTAGCAATCATTCATTGCAGCTCCACAGATGAGCTGGATGTAGGAGATTCAGCAGCAAACATGCTGTGATGCAGACGATCAGAAAGCATACAGGATATTATTACCCAGGTTTCTCATGCTTCATGTAAATGTGACAGTATTTCTCACATATGATCACATACGAGATAGTAAGGTCCATGCAGAGTCTGTTTCCATCAGTCCAGGCCAGAAGTCCGTTACTCACACCGGTTGATTCAGTGTGAGCTGGATTCACTTGTGAGTTTTTTCCAGTTGAGAGACTCAGCATGCCTCGTGTCGCTCAGATTATTACAGATTTGATCAAATTCAGCACCTGCTTTTTTTTTTTTTTTTTTTTTTTTGTCAACCCGATTCTCACACCTCGCTCCAATTTTCACCTCTCCTTCCACCCGGTCCTCCCACTGCTGCTGCTGACGTCGCTGTAACAAGAACGGCATGATCTCATCCAGCACCGAGAAAGTTTTCCCCTTCCTGCAGATACGTGTGCCTCTAATAGTACTGCAGTCAAATCCTTCCTACATCCTAATGACGTTCATAACTCAACTGTAGAGTTCACTAGTTAAGCTTTCAGAAGGCGTCTCCAGTTTGAACTGGGTTGACTAAAACCGGTCAAAGCGGCGATCTTCCAAATATGTATTTTTAGTCACTTTAGAGGGCGGTTCTAATGAGGTGGTGTTGGTCCATCTGTTGGTCCACCACGTTGGTTCAGACTGAAATATCTCAACTGCTGGATGGATTGGTATGAAAGTTTGTAACACGTCCACATGCCCACTTTATGATAGTCCCAGTCAGTCTGGATCAAGTCCTAGTCAAGTCAGCACTCTGACACACTGACAGCTGTTGTTGCCTGTTGGGCTGCAGTTTGCCATGTTCTGATTGGAGCAGATTGCTGATGCTAAAGTCAGAACCTGGGAGGGTTTCTGGACAATATCTGTCATTGATTAGTGTTGTTAATGATTTCCAATAATAAAAATATACATTTTGTTCATTGTTCATTGATAAGCAACATATTTGCCCACTCCCATGTTGACAGTATTAAATACTTGACAAATCTCCCTTTAAGGTACATTTTGACAGTCAATGGACAATCATGCGATTACTCATTATTAAATACTTTAATTGACAGCTCTAGTTTGTTAAACTAGGATGACCTCAAACAGACAGTTTGAACATCTGTAATTCTGTGACAGCTGGACAAAACATCTGCAGAGGAACATCTAGTGATTTGACCAAAAGCTCCAGAAAAACTACTAAATGGACGTTGTACTTAACCAAGTGGCTGCATAGTACATGTAGTTCCCTGAATTTAACCAACGTTGACTGCAGTAGTAGCAGCAGATCACATAGTACTCGTTCTGTGCCGTTTCCTCTGGTGTTGTGAAACAAGGCACTTTTGTTTGAGGACCTGTTGAAATTGTTAGGTCACATTTTAAATTTAATTTTCTGCATCCGATCTTTTTGGAACAAGATAAGCAGCTGTGACTGTTGATATTTCAGAGTCACGCTGACTGGTTGCAGCTCTACAATGTTAAGAGATTCAGACAGTGGATAGAAACAGCAGAATTCAGTTTTTAACATGAAGTCCCCACATGGTGAGTAGGACGTAACACGACTGTGCAGACCCTAAAATCCAATTTGCACATCTCAGCTGGGTGCCTATCCAGGGTCTATCTTTCTGACTTTGTAGTTGTGCAGCCTCATTAATCCCATTTTAATTCAACAGCAGTAATGTTTGGTGTTTACAGCTGTATCTCATAGTCATTCTGGTACTTTCTAGTTTTGTCTCAAAGAGGCAGAAGTTCTGCACTACATGGACTCTTAAATGGATTCAGGCCGACCAGGCTCAGTACGTGGAGTCGGGTCCCTCGGGGGTCATATTGTGTCATAGTGTTTAGAGTGATATAAACACAGAGGAGAGTCGGGGTAGATCTGCTGTAGCAGGCAGCTTTAAACAGGAATCAGGCTGCTTCTCTTCACCTCAAAGCGACCAGAATGAAACATTAAAAAATGACAGGACACAAAACAGCAAACAGACTTAAAGCAACTGTAGAGACATAAGATGACTACAAAGAGACACAAAGTGAATACAGAGATGCAAAATGACTACATAGAGAACCAAAGTAAATAAATACAAAGTGACACAAAAAAAAATTCTTAGAGATGCAAAATCACAAGTATGGGACATCAAATGACTAGAGAGATGCAAAATGACTACAGAAAGACACACAAAAGGACTACAAAGAGATGCAAAACGACTACAGAGACAAGTAAAATGACTACAGAGAGACAAAATGCCTTCAAAGAGATGCAAGATGACTATAAAGAGACACACAATGTGACTACAAACTGCATGGCCACGTCACATGCTGTGTGTGGGTGTCTTTCTCCTGTCCTACTGTTGAGGAGCTTCCACATTCTTGTGCTCAGGGCGCTCGTTGTCTCAATCCGTCCATTCATGAATGGGATTTTAAAATTGGCACCAAACTGTTGCTCAGTCATTGTTTTCAGTGGAAGGTCTGTTTGCTCGACGCGGAAGTAAGGACGTGACGTTATCTCACATTATAAGACAACAGATTTCAACCACATCGATCTCAAACTGAGCTGATTAGAGTTCAGCCGAAGGCCACTGGAACATTTAGAAAGATGACACTCTTTATTAGAAAGGTTTCCACATAAAACGTGGATATGGCGTACAATAGGCACAGTCAGTAACCAAACATACATACTGTGGTGACAGGCAGTAATGGCTTAAAGGACAATACCGCTCAAATTTAAGCCATCCTGCAGTCGAGAACACTTTCAGTTTCAGAACACAGAAATAACGTTTTCATAATATATGACTGATTTGCGATGTTATCAAGACACAATCTGGAAATGCTTCACGTAAAATGTTCTATTACAGCAACGTCGAGGTTTCATTCAACATCATTTGAAAGTTTCTGAAAGCAAATTTTATCTGATATTCATCACATAAAGTAAAAAACAAAATGACTTCCTCTACAGTGTTGCTGCTTTTTGTGATGTACAGTCTTATGAGATGAGAATATTTATTATTATTATTATGAGTATTATTGATCAGTCAGAGAAGGTTTCACAATGAGGTTTTAAAACAGCAGAAATAATAGTTTTGGAAGGAAATGAGATCATTCGGAGGTGAAAATTAATGTAACATACAGCAATGTATTACTGCCACCATGACAAAAGATATTTGATCACTTTCTCGTTATAACAAGTAACGTTTCTCATTTCAATATGTTGTCAGAGATTTTGCTGTTATTAAACAAAAATCAACAAGTGTCCTTTAAAAGAAGGAACCTGTTTTTCATTACATTATATTATAGATATATTCCTATTGTAACAATTAGTTCACCAGCTACTGCAGCAGCCACGGTGCTGCGTTCGCTGTCTCCAGTTCTCCGTCAGGAGAGTTACTGTAGCAGCCACGGTGCTGCGTTCACTGTCTCCAGTTCTCCGTCAGGAGAGTTACTGCAGCGGCCACGGTGCTGCGTTCACTGTCTCCAGTTCTCCGTCAGGAGAGTTACTGAGAGGGTGGTTCCTTCCACTGTAGCGGCCACGGTGCTGCGTTCACTTCTCCAATTATTAGGAGAGTAACTGAAGCAGCCAGGGGCTGCACTGTCTCCAGTTCTCCGTCAGGAGAGTTACTGTAGCAGCGCGGTGCTGCGTTCATGTCTCCATTCATAGGAGATACGAGAGCCACGGTGCTGCGTTCACTGTCTCCAGTTCACCGTCAGGAGAGTTACTGTAGCAGCCAGGTGCTGCGTTACTGTCTCTAATTCATTGTGGGGTTCTTTTTCATTAAAGCGAGCCACGGTGCTGCGTTCACTGTCTCCAGTTCTCCGTCAGGAGAGTTACCGTAGCAGCGGCCACGGTGCTGCGTTCACTGTCTCCAGTTCTCCGTCAGGAGTGTTACCGTAGCAGCCACGGTGCTGCGTTCACTGTCTCCATTCTCCGTCAGGAGAGTTACCGTAGCAGCGGCCACGGTTCTGCGTTCACTGTCTCCAGTTCTCCGTCAGGAGAGTACCGTAGCAGCCACGGGGGTGCGTTCAGTCCAGTTCTCCGTCAGGAGGTTGCTGTAGCAGCCACGGTGCTGTGTGTAGTGTCGTGGACATTCAGCCACTTTCCCAGTAAAAGTCTCCACCACATTTAGTTTAGTTTGGCAGGTTGTCAGCTGTGTGTCTGCCCAGATTAACGATAACGACTGTCTGACAAACAGTGCACAGTCTTTTTACACATGTACGCTAGCTAGCAGCTAGCAGCTGCTAGCTGGAAGTTTCTTGTTATAAACAAAGCGACGTGTGATATGAGAAAACTTTTTTTAACAGGATAGGTTGGCTTTGTGTCATAACGATTAACCTCTTAATATAACAAGATAAAGTGATTTGTTGTTAAATGAAAAAAGGTGTGGGATATTTTGGTATGTGGCAATAATGAGAAAAATATCCCAAAAACATGAAAAAGATCTCTTTTAAACACTTCATTATATTTATATTTTTTGTCATGGTGGCAGGAATAAACCGGAGTAAAATAATTAGTGGAAAGAAACTTCCTGTGGAGAATAATTCAAATCGTCAGGTAAGAGCTGTTCACTCTCTCCTGCCTTGTGTTATTTATATCTTACATGTGTCATCCTCTCAGCATGAGGATGAATCATATTACTCAGATAAAGCAGTGAAAGTAACAAATTGGTTGTCATTTCCATAAAGTCGGGACTCCTCAGCCTTGCGTTTGAGTGTTCACTCACGGTTTTGACATTATTTGTGAATTATACTGAAAAGGGGATTAAATATAAAGCTGGGGAGGAAATATGTTCTTGTCAACCTAAAAATAACATTTCGGGGATCTCATTAAGTCCTCAGTGTGCTGAGTTTGACTAATATTACAGACAGAATTTAAGGCATATTTGCTACTGAGTATGGTATGAATGTTCGTTTTTATCAGTATACATCTTTAAATGACTTTAAACAGTCAAGGTGAGCTGGTCTCAGCTGTGTCATGTTCCACGTTGATCCCACGATGTCTGTCAGTCGCCTGGATGTCGCTGGTCTTTAAGGTCCGGCTGCTATAAAGGGAAAACTCCACCTTATCCGCTCATATTTGGTGAAGTCACGCTTCAGATTCCTGGTAGATATTTAGTTGATTAAGCAGTTTGTTTGCACTTTCATTCCGATCAGCCTTTTCACTGTGAAAATTCCCCTGAAGAGCCTTCAGGTCTTATGACTTCTGATATGCTACTGTTGATATATACAGTATAAGGAATAGTTCCACATTTGAGGAAGTCATCGCTTTCTTTTTGTTTGTTAGATGTAATGATTGATACCACTCTCATAAAGTCAGGAAACGGTTAACCTGGAGTCTCTGCAGGCTCCTTCAGATAGAGGGGGTGGAGAGGCGCCAGCCATCCTCCTGAGAAAACCCATTTTGGCCACTTGTACCCGCGATCCAGTTCTTTGGGTCCTGACCCAGCCCTCATGACCATAGCTGAGAGTAGGAACGAAGACTGACCGGTAGATCCACAGCTTTGCCTTCCAGCTAGTAATTAAATTGAGCTTTAGCGTTGCCGGTATGTGGATTTTGTTATCTTCAAACAGAGCCAGGCTCGCTGTTTCCTCCTCTTTCCAGTCTTTATGCTAGCTAAGCTATGCTTAGTGGTATCAATGCTATCATCCAACTCTATGCAAAAAGGCAAATTAACATATTTCCCAAAATGTCAAACTATTCCTTTAAAGGTACAGCGTGAGGCAGAATGTAATATTCATAACTATGTTTTCTTCACTGGATAATCACCTGAACATGAGAGAATCAGTCCCTTCAGAGCAGCTCCTCTTCATGTTGCCGGCCGCCATGTTCCCACCGTAGCCCAGAGGGGACAAACCAAAGACGGGCTCTGGAGAGAGACATTCACGTTTTCATAGTTTTGTTCTCCAGCACGCTTGGCACTGATCCGACGCATTGGACCTTTTTTTGAAGGATTAATAGTTTTAACATTTGGGGAAGTCCTCTTATTCGCTTTCTTGCCAAAAAGTAGATGAAAAGATTGATACCACTCTTGTAGAGTCGGGAGCCAGTTAGCTTAGCTTAAAGACTGGAAACAGCTAGCGTGGAGTTGTTCCACTGAAACATCAGCACCCAGCAGTAAAACTACGCTTCTGTCATTTTGGACTGATAGCGACTACCAGATGCCAGTAAAACAGCCGCCTAACAAGACAAAAGTAAAATAATATTATTTCTGTTCTATTTCTATTTTATGTCTCTACTGAAATGGCCTCTGTTCTTAAGCGTTTTCAGTCCAAAATGGCGGCAGCGGCTGAGTTATGTCTCTTCCTACAGCAGGTTACCAGAAAGTTCCTCCCCTTTTGTAAAACTACAAATTTGAAGCTTTGTATTTTTGTTATGATTAAACACTGGCAAGCAGATTTTGTCTCCTGTCTTTGTGCTAAGCTAAGCTAACCAGCTGCAGACTGTAGCTTTCATATTCAGGGTACCGATATGAGAGTGGTATCAATATCGATCTCATCTAACTCAGCAAGAAAGCAGATTAATGTATTTCCCAAAATGTCAAACTATTCCTTTAAGTGTATGTAAGAGTGAAGATCAATGGCTGCTTTTTAAAAGATTTTTTTTAGCTTCTTTCAGGTGTTTGACGTTCTAGTCTGTTGAAACTTTCCCGTCTTCATGAGTTGATCCTTTTAGGGAGACCAGGCTCTGTACAACATCGTTCACTGGAACTGGCCGACCGTAACCACACCCGAGGCTGATTTACAGTAAAGAAATGCTGTACAGACAATCTGAAAGTGGTGAAAATATCCTCTTACAGTAGATGTATGCGTCTGTTTAGCTGTTTTCTGCAGCTTTCCTTCCTGACATCATTCAGCTTGGGCTATAATCCTGGAGGATCAAGAAAGTACGTCACCAGAAATGTAATATAGATCAGCAGTAACGGTGTTCCTGTTGGCCAGAATCTTTCAACCATCCACATCCATACTTTATTGCAGCCCAGAGATGAGTTGACCGGCCAAACCGGAAGGTTCAGACTTTCCACTCGAGCTTCATGACCTCCCGGTTCCTTCTCTCAGCGTCTGCGGAGGGAAATCTGGCGTCGGCAGCATCTGCGGAAACATTTCTTGAAGAATTTCTTGAACTCGGTGTTGAAGATGGTGTAGATGATGGGGTTGAGAGCGCTGTTGACGTAGCCCAGCCAGGTGACGGTGCTCATCAGACCGGGAGGGATGTCGCAGGTCACGCACACGGCTCTCGTCGTGTGCACCACGAAGAACGGCGTCCAGCAGAACAGGAAGCAGCCTGCAGGGAAATATGAAGATTAGACTGGTTTGATCCAGACCCAGACATTGTTTTTACCATGAAGTGACAGATTCACTCCTGCAGGCAGCTTCTAGTGTCATGCTTGAACTCATCCTGTGAGTGCCAGCGGTGAGACAAAATATTGTGACACCATATTTCACAATATGTCACAGAAATGTGACAATATGCATGTGGGGGTTGTTATTCTCTCACCAATTATGCCGTTCTTTGTACCGATCATTCTTGTTACTGCTGGCAGGATCGGTAAAATTACATAAATCAACAATGTGAACTGTCAGAGGGCTCAAAGCAATTAAAATGTTGGCGCGGTAATTTTATTTCTCTTGTCCTTTAAATCAGGTTTTGTTCCCAACGCAGACATTTTGAAAATGTCACTCCAGCTGGGTTCAGACATGTTGACATTATTTACTTGTTTTTCATTTTTAGTTGGATGTGGTGGAGGAACAGTTCAGATCCTTTACTTAAAGGAACAGCGGGTTTCGGAGGATCTGTTAGCAGAAATGGAATAAAATATCCATATCTTATGTTTTCATTAGTGTATAATCACCTGAAACCTGAAACAACCGTTGTGTTCGTTCCATTGGCTTTAAAGAGATCCTGAAGACCACCATAGTTCTCCGACATGCTTGTGATACTGCGGTAAGATGAGCTGCAGAGTGTAAAATCGTGGTACCGCAAGCCACCGTCTGACCTCCATTGCTCCTAAAGTAGTGTTATTATGGTATGGACGACGTCTGAGTGAAGTCAATGGTGTTACCACAGCTTTGCACTGGGCGGCTCATGTTACCGCAGTCTTGGAAAAGGTGAAGTGAGCGGAGGGGCAATCTGCAACCACACCACTAAATGTCACCAGATCCTACGTACTGTACGTTTTTAATTACAAGTGTCACCAGCAAATGTACTTCAAGTATCAAAGTAAAAGTACTCAATGCTGATAATTTATTCCCTCGGTTTACTATTATAAATTGTTGAATTTTGTTATAGTCAACATAATATTGGGCCTTATGATACAATATAAAAATAATATATACTGTATATTATTTAACAAATAAATGAAAGAAATTGAAACTGAATTGTAGTGATGTAAAAGTATAAACTATTAGAAAATGGAAACAAGTACACGTTGCCCAGAGTTGTACTACAGTACAGTACATCAATAATAGTCAGGGTCTGAAATCAGCACCCACCACCCGGTAACTAGATGTGGATAAACTGTTGGCAGTGGCGGTAAAATCACTAGAGAAGGGAACAGAGAATCAGCGTCTCAGGCCTCCGTGGCGACGGATTCCTCTTCGATGCTTTCGGACAGTTGACGCTACACAATAAGCAGACTGCTGTTTCATATATCAGCTGGTTTGGTGCCGGACACACGGCGGAGAGAAAAGCACCCAAAATCTACTAAACCTGAGGGGACGCAGCCTGTTTTTACCCTGATAATGTTACTGTGAGAACATCAAATCTGTGTTGAAATCATTTTTTCACTTCTTTAATTACCTGTTAGAAGCTGATGGGCAGCACAGTCCTGCTCGGATAACTAACAGAGCTACTAACGTTAACGCACAATTATGAGGCGTTCAAACTCTGCTCAGTAAAATGAGTATTGGGCGAAGGTAAATTACAACATTATCATGATGTGTTCAAATGTAATCTACAAAAAGTACAGTACTGTGTACAGTACCAAAAATAGGGCTCCCCAGAAGCTACGGTGTAATTCAAACACTAGTTTACCACATATATAATGTTTTTATGTAAAATATATCAAACATTGAATGACATCAGATCTAAAATGTTATTCCTTCATTTAGTGCAGAGATTTAACAAATACTTGACTGCCACAGTGGCAGGAAGTGAAGAAAGTTTCCTTTAATGGTACTTTTATTACTATAATAAAACACTTAGTCACCTGTAGTCTTTTATTTACCAACACTGACGATCACATCAGTGTAGACTCACGTCTCAGCATTTATACATAAAATCATGAGTTATAACGATGTCTCGGCCCTTCGATGTAACTCTGCCTTCACAGCCAGCTGTCGACAGATGTGCTGCTGTGTCAGACTCTGTTAGTCTGAAGATTCAGGTTTCTGCCTGGAAACTCTGCTTTATAAGCAGTTTCATGTCTGCAAGCTTCATTTTACAAGTCACATGAGTAAAGAAACCTCACAGACTCTTCACAGATTTACTACATGAAGAGGTCTTATACAAAAAACTGTAAAATAGAGGATTTGACATCCGACTACTAGACTCCAGAGCCGTAATAAAGTGCTAATGCAAACTCATTTTAACGCCACTAATTCTTTAATGCATTAACACAACTGCTCATAATGCTGAGAAATTACCCCGTTATATATTGTATTATTATTATTGGTGCATTCATGTATAATTAGTATATTTCTGTTGTTGAGTGGAAGCTGGTTTTAAGTATCAGTATCATTTTATAATCGGTCTGAGGGAAATGATGATGTTCCCAACGACCTCCTCTTTCTCCTCTGTCATTATGTCTTTACGTTTCCTGCATCATGTTCCCCACCAGCTAGCTTGTTAAGCCTCTGTGGCTTCTAGACTCGGACAGTAACGTTAATATTTGTTCCAATAGTGTTCTTCGTGACTTGAACGCAGCACTTGTCTCGAGTTCCAGTTATTTCACTAAACTGAGGGTCTACAGAGGACAGGGCGTTTAGCCTCTGGCTAACAGACTATGTGTGAGGCAGTTAAAGGTGAGATTACAGCTTTACTAAAGCAGGTGAAATGACCTGAAAACACCTCGGTTTGTGTTGTATAATGAATCTGTTTTAACCCATAGACGGACGAGATCAAAGGTGGAAGGTTGCAAACATTGAACGCATCTCACGAAACCTTTAAGGCAGAAATCTAAATGCTCAAACTGAAAAAAGCAAAGACTTCAGTATAAAAGCTTTGATTGTGCAAGTTTCTAAAACTAAAAGAGCCCATCTTTTTGAATGATTTAATAATATTATGGAAAATAAGCATGAAGCTAAACGTGAGGATATAACTTTAATTGACCGCCTCAGGCTGTAACTGCAGGCAGATGATAAAACGGTAACAAGCCTCCACCCGTCTCATCTCAAACATTCGTCTTCTCTCCTCGTAACCGATCTCTCATTAATTTCTACTCTGCTGTGTTTTGTCCCGTCTGAAGATTCAGCTTCGGTGGTGAAACGTTGCGTTTCACTGTGACTTGACAGTGTGACGCTAAATGATTCACGACCAGACGGAGTTCATTCGAGACCAAGTAGAAATGTAACGAGCCTGCTGTCTCATCATTTTTACTGCAGACATTACTGATCCAGGGGGTCAATGAATTTGGGATTTCTTGACTTTTTTTTTTCTTTCTCTTCTCCCTCAGAAGAAAATTTTAAGAAAGGACAAAGATGAGAAGCAGAAAAGCGTTAAATATTAAATATTAAAGAGCCTACATATTCAAAGAAATGCCTGGACACAGTTTGATATGTTATCCAGTTGTGAGCTGATTGAAATCTTTCAGTCAGTAGAAAGTTTTATTTATCAAATGATTCAGGGGAAACGAGCCTTTCTTTGTGGTGCCGTGTTAATTCACCTCCATGTATTATCTCTCTTTTAAACAAGTTTTGTTTTGTGTTATTACTCCAGAGTCAACTCTGGAGTTTTAGTTTTTGTCAGTGTGAATGTTGTTTTCAGGGGTTTTCGAGCTCCAAGTGACGAATATTGTTTCTCAGTTATTGTCTCGATTATTGGATTAGTTAGGGAACCGTACAGACTGACTGTTTAGGGTAGTAATGTTTCCATTAACAAAACTTAACATTAACACTTAACTTAAATACTTACATTTAACATGAACACTTAAATTTAACATTTAACTTAATATTAACACTAACATTTAAGTTAACATTAACACTAACATTTAAGTTAACATTAACACAAACATTTAACCTTTACCTTAACATTAACCCTTAGAGTTAACCTTTACCTTAACATTAACCCTTCCCTCTCCTCCTGTGGTTCCTCTCTGCTTTAGTCTCTCAGCCAGCAGCCTCTCGGCTGTCCTCTCCTTCTCATCTCCAGACAGCTTTCTGGATCTTTCTGCAGGTTTTCTCTCAAAGTGACGTTCTAGTTGTATTTTTTTGAATACAGAAAAATGTTTGTTGCAAACTAAGCTCACAGCTTTATCACCAACCTCCACAAAATCAGTCCATGACTTCTTATAAAGGTGTTGCTTCAGCAGGTGACGCTACATCAAACATCACTCAGGTCAGTGTGACAGGAAGAAGCTCACTAACAACACACCAGCATTTCAAAACAAAAATGGTTTACTGTTTTTTTTTTTTTTGTTGTTTTTTTTAGCTTTGTAAGTAAAATTGTGAGGTCTGTCTGAGACCTCTCGGGCCGGACAGAACCATCTCGAGGGCCGTCATCGGTTCTGGCCTGCGGGCCGTATAATGCCCAGGTCAGCCGTATAATGTGGACTCAAAGTATTTAAAATGAGAAAGTAGTAACGATGGTCAATAACTGAGCACTGTATCCCATCATGCATTGCTTTGAAGCAGACAGATGAGAAGAGAGAGAGTGACACCATTGCAAGCTGCCTTATATACTGTATGTCAATAAATAGTGATATTGGGTGGCATTTCCATTGAGCTCTAAAATCTCTTTTATAAACAGTTTTAATAAGATTCATAGTTTCTTTTCCCTTCTGACGACACGAGTTGTGACGTGAAAATAATAGTATTTAATGTGAGCAGAGCAGCACATCGTTCTTTATTAATATGGGAAAACACACATTATAATGTCATGTATTTATGGTGGTATTTGTTATGTATGGTCTACCAGCCACTGATGAGCTGGCACGTCTTAATTGTGAGACAGCAATAATGTAATTAACAGCACATTTTGCCATTTTGCTGATGCTCACTCTCTCACAGGAAGGAGCAATGAGTGAATGTTTTCAGACGCATCCGTAATGTTTTATAGTAACACGTCTCCCGTAGCATCGATGCTACACTGGGCTTTTAAGGGTTAACTCAACTGAACACACAGGGAAAGAGATCCAAGGGTAATTTTAGTTTTGCTGTCCCATTTAGAGACCTGAGTGTGAAAACATGATTTATCTCCTCTCATCAAACTAAAACCAGAAGTGAATCTGGAGCTGAACAAACACAGACGAGCTCTCGGCTCACGATGACCCTCCTTTAATACGCTTAGTTTCCTTCATCAGCGACGACTATGAATAACTGCGGCGCTGAATCAAACTGAGGCCATTTGTCTCCGGTGTCGTCGCATGTTGGTGATAAAACGGGTCGGAGCGATTTATTAGCTTTGTGTTGAGAGTTTGATGGATGAGATTTATGTCTCTCTTTCCGGGGGATTGGAGGACTTTGCATAATGTGCCACAGCTGTACTGTCAGGAGGACATCATACATCACTTTTTATTCATAAGATGCATTCAGGTCTGATAAAACTATTTTGTAGGGAGCTGTCTGTTCTGTATATTTAGCTCTGTCCCAGTATTTTCAGGAGTATTTTAGGTACAATGCAAGACAGAAATTCCAATGTGTATTTCAATGCTACCACAGTATTTAGGATACCAGAAAGAGTAATAATATCTCCCAACACACAGTATGTCAAATGCAGTATGCCAAAAATACCAGGATGTCCTACTACATCTGGTTACACTTTGCATTATGCAAGCTAGTATGCTTTTCTGGCTATTCTGCCACACAATGCAGTAGTAGTAGTAGTAGTTGTAGTAGAAGTAGTAGTAGAAGTAGCATGTTCTACTGTATGTATACTGCATGCAACAATACATACTTTGTAGGTGCAACTGTAGTATGTACTAAAAGTAAAAAGGAAAATTATGAGATTAGATAGAAAGTATAGATACCGATACAAAGTACATACTGTTGCATGTAATATGCATACAATCGGGATATACTACATACTACCTTAAACTTTCACATAGATATACTATGTAGAGGATTGTGGGTCAGAATTGCCAGAAAAGTAAATAAATAAATAAATAAATATATATAATATATATATATATATATATATATATATATATATATATATATATATATATATATATATATATATATATATACATATATATATATCCCTTTGAGGCACATTTTGAAAAGATAAATGTGTGATTAATTTGCAGGAAACTGTGATTAACTATGGGCAATCATGCGATTAATCGCAATTAAATATATGAATCAGCTGACAGTCCTAAGAAGAATACATCTTGTGTTCGTCGTGAAATGAACACGTTTTTCATTCTCATACATTCAGGATCTTTCTATGAGAGAGAAGCACAAAAACATATTTAAAGTGCTTTTAAATATTTTAAAACAAGGGGGGGGGGGGGGTATTTAAAGTTAGATACTATAACTGGAAAATGATGGGTACAGTGTTTTTTATAAGGGGACAAACCTAAAGTGAAATGCAAAAATGTTGTCAGATAATGATAGTTAAGATAAGGTAAGATGATTTTTTTGGGCAGTAGTGCAGCTGCGATCAACTTAAAACACTTCATAGCCAAAAAAACAAGAACAGACAAGTTTGTGTTGTGTAGAATCGGTTTGTGCTGTGCAGTCGAGGCTTTGCACTGCGTGCTGAACCTCTTTACTGTTGACATGAATTAGTATGGATGGTTTTATGGTGCTCTGCCACTGTGTGCTGCCGTGCGTCACTAAACTAACGCTGGCTGAAAACCTAATGAGCGCAGCAGGTCGCAGCCGTAGTAAACTGTGTAAATACTGCGTATATGTAGTAATCTGTGGTGGGTCATTGATCCAAACAGCAGACGAATCAGAACAGAGCCTGTCTTTGTGCAGAGATGAGGCGGCTGGAGCATCACGTGTTACATCATAATTGGATTGAGGGCTTTAAGCTATAATGGCGCTGCTTGTTGAGAGACGTGAAATCAGAGGTGACGCTTTTATCCCGGCGCTCACAGTCGACCTGAATGAACGTCGGCATCCTCACACCTACGGTACCTGAGCTGCAAACATTAATCAAACTGTGTACACAAAGTGCAAAAGCTAATTAACTGTTTTGATCAACCTCTAGAGTCCAGCGTCAGTTTTATCTTCCAAAACATGCAGCAGGTAAACATTCCTCAGGAAAACAGAAGGAGAAGAAACTTCACAGACCAGCAGGGATGTGACGATACACTCAGCTCACGATACGACGCGGTATTGGGTTCACCAGATATTATATCAATAATTTTAACGAAACTTGAATGATGAAAATATGGTCTCTACCAGAACCAGAGTCAGATCTCCTTCAGGACAGACTCAGTAACGTTAGTAGTCCTGGTTCAGACTGACAGGACAGACTCGGTAACGTCAGTAGTCCTGGTTCATACTGAGATGACAGTAGTCCTGGTTCAGACTGAGAGGACAGACTCTGTAACGTCAGTAGTCCTGGTTCAGACTGAGAGGACAGACTCTGTAACGTCAGTAGTCCTGGTTCAGACTGAGAGGACAGACTCGGTAACGTCAGTAGTCCTGGTTCAGACTGAGAGGACAGACTAACATTAGTCAGTAGTCCTGGTTCAGACTGAGAGGACAGACTCTGTAACGTCAGTAGTCCTGGTTCAGACTGAGAGGACAGACTCGGTAACGTCAGTAGTCCTGGTTCAGACTGAGAGGACAGACTAACATTAGTCAGTAGTCCTGGTTCAGACTGAGAGGACAGACTCGGTAACGTCAGTAGTCCTGGTTCAGACTGAGAGGACAGACTAACATTTGTCAGTAGTCCTAGTTCAGACTGAGAGGACAGACTAACATTAGTCAGTAGTCCTGGTTCAGACTGAGAGGACAGACTCGGTAACGTCAGTAGTCCTGGTTCAGACTGAGAGGACAGACTCGGTAACGTCAGTAGTCCTGGTTCAGACTGAGAGGACAGACTAACATTAGTCAGTAGTCCTGGTTCAGACTGAGAGGACAGACTCGGTAACGTCAGTAGTCCTGGTTCAGACTGAGAGGACAGACTAACATTAGTCAGTAGTCCTGGTTCAGACTGAGAGGACAGACTCGGTAACGCCAGTAGTCCTGGTTCATACTGAGATGACAGTAGTCCTGGTTCAGACTGTAACGTCAGAAGTCCTGGTTCAGACTGAGAGGACAGACTCGGTAACGTCAGTAGTCCTGGTTCAGACTGAGAGGACAGACTCTGTAACGTCAGTAGTCCTGGTTCAGACTGAGAGGACAGACTCGGTAACGTCAGTAGTCCTGGTTCAGACTGAGAGGACAGACTCGGTAACGTCAGTAGTCCTGGTTCAGACTGAGAGGACAGACTAACATTAGTCAGTAGTCCTGGTTCAGACTGAGAGGACAGACTCGGTAACGTCAGTAGTCCTGGTTCAGACTGAGAGGACAGACTCGGTAACGTCAGTAGTCCTGGTTCAGACTGAGAGGACAGACTAACATTAGTCAGTAGTCCTGGTTCAGACTGAGAGGACAGACTAACATTAGTCAGTAGTCCTGGTTCAGACTCAGAGGACAGACTCTGTAACGTCAGTAGTCCTGGTTCAGACTGAGAGGACAGACTCTGTAACGTCAGTAGTCCTGGTTCAGACTGAGAGGACAGACTCTGTAAGGTCAGTAGTCCTGGTTCAGACTGAGAGGACAGACTCGGTAACATTAGTCAGTAGTCCTGGTTCAGACTGAGAGGACAGACTCTGTAACGTCAGTAGTCCTGGTTCAGACTGAGAGGACAGACTCGGTAACGTCAGTAGTCCTGGTTCAGACTGAGAGGACAGACTCGGTAACGTCAGTAGTCCTGGTTCAGACTGAGAGGACAGACTCGGTAACGTCAGTAGTCCTGGTTCAGACTGAGAGGACAGACTAACATTAGTCAGTAGTCCTGGTTCAGACTGAGAGGACAGACTCGGTAACGTCAGTAGTCCTGGTTCAGACTGAGAGGACAGACTCTGTAACATTAGTCAGTAGTCCTGGTTCAGACTGAGAGGACAGACTCTGTAACGTCAGTAGTCCTGGTTCAGACTGAGAGGACAGACTCTGTAACGTCAGTAGTCCTGGTTCAGACTGAGAGGACAGACTCGGTAACGTCAGTAGTCCTGGTTCAGACTGAGAGGACAGACTCTGTAACGTCAGTAGTCCTGGTTCAGACTGAGAGGACAGACTAACATTAGTCAGTAGTCCTGGTTCAGACTGAGAGGACAGACTCTGTAACGTCAGTAGTCCTGGTTCAGACTGAGAGGACAGACTCTGTAAGGTCAGTAGTCCTGGTTCAGACTGAGAGGACAGACTCGGTAACATTAGTCAGTAGTCCTGGTTCAGACTGAGAGGACAGACTCGGTAACGTCAGTAGTCCTGGTTCAGACTGAGAGGACAGACTCGGTAACGTCAGTAGTCCTGGTTCAGACTGAGAGGACAGACTAACATTAGTCAGTAGTCCTGGTTCAGACTGAGAGGACAGACTCGGTAACGTCAGTAGTCCTGGTTCAGACTGAGAGGACAGACTAACATTAGTCAGTAGTCCTGGTTCAGACTGAGAGGACAGACTCGGTAACGCCAGTAGTCCTGGTTCATACTGAGATGACAGTAGTCCTGGTTCAGACTGTAACGTCAGAAGTCCTGGTTCAGACTGAGAGGACAGACTCGGTAACGTCAGTAGTCCTGGTTCAGACTGAGAGGACAGACTCTGTAACGTCAGTAGTCCTGGTTCAGACTGAGAGGACAGACTCGGTAACGTCAGTAGTCCTGGTTCAGACTGAGAGGACAGACTCGGTAACGTCAGTAGTCCTGGTTCAGACTGAGAGGACAGACTAACATTAGTCAGTAGTCCTGGTTCAGACTGAGAGGACAGACTCGGTAACATCAGTAGTCCTGGTTCAGACTGAGAGGACAGACTCGGTAACGTCAGTAGTCCTGGTTCAGACTGAGAGGACAGACTAACATTAGTCAGTAGTCCTGGTTCAGACTGAGAGGACAGACTAACATTAGTCAGTAGTCCTGGTTCAGACTCAGAGGACAGACTCTGTAACGTCAGTAGTCCTGGTTCAGACTGAGAGGACAGACTCTGTAACGTCAGTAGTCCTGGTTCAGACTGAGAGGACAGACTCTGTAAGGTCAGTAGTCCTGGTTCAGACTGAGAGGACAGACTCGGTAACATTAGTCAGTAGTCCTGGTTCAGACTGAGAGGACAGACTCTGTAACGTCAGTAGTCCTGGTTCAGACTGAGAGGACAGACTCGGTAACGTCAGTAGTCCTGGTTCAGACTGAGAGGACAGACTCGGTAACGTCAGTAGTCCTGGTTCAGACTGAGAGGACAGACTCGGTAACGTCAGTAGTCCTGGTTCAGACTGAGAGGACAGACTAACATTAGTCAGTAGTCCTGGTTCAGACTGAGAGGACAGACTCGGTAACGTCAGTAGTCCTGGTTCAGACTGAGAGGACAGACTCTGTAACATTAGTCAGTAGTCCTGGTTCAGACTGAGAGGACAGACTCTGTAACGTCAGTAGTCCTGGTTCAGACTGAGAGGACAGACTCTGTAACGTCAGTAGTCCTGGTTCAGACTGAGAGGACAGACTCGGTAACGTCAGTAGTCCTGGTTCAGACTGAGAGGACAGACTCGGTAACGTCAGTAGTCATCACATTTTTAAATGAACTTATCATATCACAGTACAGTTTTTTGTCTCAATGATCCACATTGTTGCGTTTTTATATCGCGGCTATATATATATATATATATATATATATATATATATATATATATATATATATATATATATATATATATATATATATATCTCACACCCTCACAGATCAGAGATGGTTTTTGGTCTGAAAATGTGAGAAATTAGTTTATAATTCATCCTGTGATCCTGTTTGATTAATCGGCACCAAACACAGCTGCTGCAGTGCCAGGTTTAATTACCATATTGAACTGTTCAGCACTTAAACACCTCACCTACTGTCACCAGCAATTTTACTTCCATTTCCTGCTTCAGTGAATAAACAGATAACTGAAATGCACAAGTGGCCATAATGAAAGGCACAATGCCCCTGGACAGCACAGGAAATAACATTTTCACTGGAAAACTTTTATAACACCTTCAGCGAGTAAACAAACACCGAAGAGGTAATCCCTCAGTCGGTTGGTGACGTCTGAATGGAACAATTTCCTTACAAATACTGAAGAGAAAGAAGAAGAAAGAATCACTTCAGACATTTGTTTGGTTCTTAGAAACCCATTTCTGTAAATAATGAAACCCTAAACTTTAGGACTTCATTACATAAATGATTTCTTCAGGGCCTGAAGAGCAACAGTCAATAAACCTGCCTCATGTCTGACAATAATCAGTCAGATATTAAACAGCTGAAATAAGTCCATTCAGACTGACGTTAATCCTGCATACAACCCTCTTAGCATCCTTACCAGATGCCTGAACCACCTCAACTGGCTCCTTTCAACCCAAAGGAGCAGCGTCTCTACTCAGAGTCCCTCACAGATGGCTGAGCTTCTCACCTAATCTCTAAGGAAGACGCAGCCGCCCTCCTGAGAAAACCGTTTTGGCCGCTTTTACATGCGATCCAGTTCTTTGGGTCCTGACCCAGCCCTCATGACCAAAGGGGAGAGTAGGAACGAAGACTGACCGGTAGATCCACAGCTTTGCCTTCTGGCTCAGCTCTCTCTTCGTCACAACAGTGCGGTAAAGTGACGGCGATACCACCCCGCTGCTCTGATTCTCCAGCCAATCTCAAGCTCAACCTCAATTACTTCAACTCCTTCACTTCGGGTAAAGACCCACTTTCTACCCGGAGTAGACAATCCATCTGTTTCCTGCTGAGAACCATGGCCTCAGATTTAGAGGTGCTGATCCTCATCCCAAAATTTCATGTCACAGTTATCTGGCCAAAATAATGTCAATTTACAATTACATACTTATTCCTTGTTGCACCAGGTAGCACATAGAGCAAGGACTCATCTCTGTTTGTTCCTTCCTGTGGGTCTATACCTTATCGTGGTGGGAATGTTCGCATGCCACCATGACCCTGAAGGCTATGGCCAGACGAAACGATACCCAACCTCGCCCCAGCTATGGTTCAAATAGACGACGAGATGAGTCGTAGCCTGGTAAGGCAACTCGTTTCACTAGTTTCACTCTGAAATCTAAACCACGGGCAGACTGGACTCGTTAGCTGTGTGTGAGGAGGAGGGTGATCTCCTCTTCTTGTAAAAATTAATGACTGATCACGAGACTAAACAATAGTGCTGCACACAGCTGGAATCAACTTAAACAATACGCAGCCAAAGACACCACCTGGACAAGAACCAGTATTCAATACTTCTTTTAAGGTACATTTATTTTAATCAATATTTTCTTACACCATTACAGGTTAGTTATACCTGCCCCAGTCGAATGTGTCTGAACGACACTTTTGCTTACATGCAGCACGGTGAAGCTTAATTCCAGCTTCAGCTCATAAGTTGAGCTCACAATTTGCTTTTGTGAAACAGACCCCTTCACCAAAGCTTGAACTACACCTGCTGCCAGCAGAAAAGTCAACGTGTGATTTTGTAGTGCAGGATTAAAACATGGTTCTTTAAGTGCAGATGGAGGTGTCATCACAGCTGTTGTATGTCTCTGATTGGACGAGAGGGAGGATGTGAACACTCACCTACTACGACAGGTAGCACACTCATAGCTTTCCTCTCCCTGCTGTTGATCTTGGCCCTCTTCTTCCGGTGCAGCTGTTGGCTGAATGTGACCGTGGGCACCGAGTTCTCTCTGTACTGCCGAGGATAGGGGATCTCCTGCTGCATGTAGTCCTCCGTGTCGTCCAGCCGGGACTGGGCCAAGTCCCTCTCGATGATCCTGGGCAGAGGCATGGGCAGAGGCCCGGGGATGGTGCCCGCCAGCGGGGGGAGGGCGGTGGCGACGGCCGCGTGCTGCAGCTTCCTGCAGGCCTCGATGCTGCTGCGCAGTTTGACCTTACGGGTCTCCTCCCAGTGTCGCAGCCCTCGAAAAACCCCAAAGTAGAGCAGGACCATGATGGGGCAGGGGATGAAGAAGGAGCAGACTGAGGAATAAACCACATAGTTGTTGTCCTCCAGTTTGCACTCGCTGGGGTCGCGGTCAGGCACGTTGTTGATGCCAAAGATGACGGGCGAGGCCACGGCGAGGGCCAGCAGCCAGGTGGCCGACAGCAGGACGAGCTGACGCTGGTCCACGTGTTTACGGTTGTAGTTTAGTGGGATGGACACGGCAATGAACCTGCAAAACAACAGAGGAAGAGTTAAAACTCGAAAGAACACATTAAATAGATTAAACTGTTGTAAAAGCAGTTAATACCAGGGCTGTTGATTGATTAAAATGTTTAATCACCATTAATCCCATGATTGTTCATAGTTAATTGCATTAGTTGCATTTTATCTGTTAAAAATGTTCCTTGAATGGAGTATGGACTATTTAATACTCTTATCTATATATGCTTACTTTATGCAAATGTATATTTTTATTATTGGAAATCATTAACAACACTAATCAATGACGGATATGGTCCAGAAACCCTCCCAGGTTCTGACTTTAGCATCAACGATCTGCTCCAATCAGAACATGGCAAACTGCAGCCCAACAGGCAACAACAGCTGTCAGTGTGTCAGAGTGCTGACTTGACTAGGACTTGATCCAGACTGACTGGGACTATCAGAAAGTGGGCATGTCTGTAAAGGGGAGACTGGTGGGGACCCAGAGAACCCATTTACATCCACACATCTGGAGGTCAGAGGTCAACGGACCCCTTTGGAGATGGTCATGACGTACGTGTTATTTAACCTCCTTCACGACAAACTTATCTGACATGGTTGCATTAATGCTTTTGAGAAATTATGGGCGTTAAAATGAATTTGTGTTAACATGTTATTACTGCGTCAGTCCGAGTTAATAATAAATATTTCCTTGTCGTTCTTTCACTTGCTTAGTATTTATAACATATTATTCAGTAATTATAGGTCACACCAAAACTTTAATATTTCATTAAAGTATTTTACATGATTCCTGATATTTCTCCTCTGTGACTTAAGGGTAGAACTTAGTTCTTAAGTTAAGTTTCAGATGCTTCTTTCTCTCTAATCTATTCACCCATAATATTCCTATTTTATTGAAGTAGTTGAAGAAAGGGAAATAAAAGGTACATAAGGGCATCATCCTGCTGCTCCAGACAGAAAGTCAGTGGTTGCTGTTAATTTCTGCTCTTTACAGGTTTTTATGTGTAATATAAATCTGTCCAGTCGTCATGCAGAGATGTTGTGCAGCTGCTTTGTTTTCTGTTAACACTGACTTTTATTCTGTCTTCAGCACCAGCGTCAAGTCAAACTTTATTATCCCACCAGGGGAAGTCCAGACACTAACACAAGCATTAGATAAGTCATTAACTATGCGCTGCAGTGTCCACTCTGCTTGAGCTGCAGTACTTTTTGTTCTGGTTTATAATTTTTCTAAAACTACTGCTGTGTATAAAACCTCAACTCTCTTTGTGCCAACTTTCAGTGACACGGAGCGTCAAATGTCAGATTTATAATCTTGTTTACTGATTCTTTCATCAGACATTTCCAGTTTTATACTGTTTTATTGAGGCAAAATGTCTGCATGTTCAGACAACATTTTAACCTTCATCCAGTCATATTTTTAGCCACTTGAAGGCCAAAGTTGTAAACACAACATTGACATATTATCACCTTTATAAAGTCGATATGTTTGTGAGTCGCTGCCTATCCATCCAATAAGTAAATCAGCGCTGACTTCTGGTTTCACACGGGACAAAAGCACCAGTCTCTTAGGTGAAGGTCTGCTGTTTGGACCGACCTGTCCACCCTGACCAGCGTTTGTCATCCCTTTACTTCCTGGTTTACAATTACATGGATTAAATATGAAATGATCATGTGGGATACATAGGATTTATAGTACTTCACTTTTCATAGCTACGAGTGATGTATGAGACCAGCCTGACTGTGTTCGCCAGCTAACGTTAGCTCAGTACAGGAAGTTTATCAGAGCTTGTTCATAGAAAATCAGCTGCTGAATGAAAGTAAAACCAAAACAATGAGCTGAAAGCTGCTAAAATGCTGCATAGAGCTGCAGAGTTCAATTCTCTGTAGGTTCATCACAGCACATTCAAAAGAACTTAAAATTAATATGACGAGTATTTGTGTGTGTACATGTATGTATATATGTTTTTGTTTGCAGTACATGCAGTATATAATGTAAAATAATAATAATGCAGTGCTCATGGGGGATCTCATGTTGGGAGTTTGGTCCAGACCTTCTCTACATAAAAAGCCTCTCACAATAACTTCTGTTATGTTTGATTTGACTCTATATAAAAATAAATTGAACTGAGTTACAGCTTTTACATTTTTTCCATCGTTAATATAAAATACTGATAAATGCAGCTTCAGCATTTGAGAACTTTGGTTTCTTTTGTTAAATGAAGTAAAAGGTTTTTGTACAAACCTTTTTCAAAGTGCTGTTTTAAAAACTATTTTTATGTATCTGTAGTGAAATCAGGCGTCACGTCGTCCTATTGTATAGAACAGTTTAACGAAACCCAGCACTTGATAAAAACAGTTGTAATTTTTAGTTTGAGTCCCAAACATTCAGTCAATCGAACCAAAAACGAAATAGTAGAATTCTGTAAAAACATATAAAACAGAAGTTTGCTTAAATTTAAAGCCACTTGTTCTGTTTTACAGTCAACTATCTCACTAGTGATGGATGACATTATTTGTTCTGCATGTCTTGTCTTTTTTTAGCTTGTAATCTCTAATTTGGAGCATTTTTTTCTTGCCAACAGTTTATTAAAATGTGTTTTAAAACAAATCCAGGACCAACGCAGCACTCCGGCTGTTTTAAAAAGAGCTGAAAGAATCACCTCCATCACTTCACACCTTGATTGTTTTGGTGAATTTTAGTTTCAGCTAATGGACTTAATGGACTCCTCGCGACTTCATCAAACCTCTGATGAACTGATATTCAGAGCAGCAGGATCACGTTCGTCACCTCTCATGAACTCAGTGTGGTGAACTGAGCAGGATTGTAACGTGTAGTCAGAGTAGTAGTACTAATTTAAACAGTGTCTGTTGTTTGATAGATTTATGGATAAAATCAGAGTCTTGTTTTAGACTTTCAGATAAATTTGAATCCTCACCCACCTACGTACCCTCTTTTTTTTGTCCTTTTTTGATTTTACGTCTGTGAATCAGAGGATCCTCCATAATGATCATCAGACCCACAGACTGCTCCACCCTGCTCGCTCATATCACATATCTGCTTCTACCAGCTTCCTGCTAGCTGGATGTGGCTGTAATAATGGATCTATTGGCTGTAATTGATCACTGTTATTATCTTATCTTATTATCTTCTGTTCACAAACAGCCGGCTATCGGCCAGTAGCTAGCAGTGCTAGCAGCAGGACATCAACAGGATTTAATGGAGTTGTACGTTATTTACTAACACACAGGACACAACCTCCTCTACATCCATGGCCTGGACTCCATTTTGGACCCTTGACATGAAAAAGATAGATAGATTTTTCTGATATCCATTTATGTCCACCGCTCAGTTGATGCTCCTCTGGGAAGCAGCCAGGCTAAAAGTTTAATAAATAAACAAGTCAGTAAGTAAATAGTCATAATAGTGTGCATACTTATAATATTTTTTACTGTTCAACAGGAAAATTTCCCTGGAGACATTAAAGATGAAAATAGAATAGAAATAATTTAGTTTTACTTTAGTACGGGTCTTTGTAGGCGGATGTTTTACTGGCGTCAGGTAGTCGCTTTCAGTCTGCTGCTGGGTGCTGACATTGCAATGGAACCAACTATTGACTTTCACTTATCAATAAAGGCTCTGTGCCCCCCGTGGCAGCAGAAGGATTATCCTCCAGAGCTTGACCAGACGAACACTGACGTACCTGTCCACGCTGATGGCACAGAGGTTGAATATGGATGCGGTGCACAGCATCACATCCATGGTCATCAGGCTGTCACACATCAGCACGTTCAAGGACCAAACTCCACCCTGAAACTACACACAGAGAAAGAAACACACTGATTAGCTGCCCCAAATCTGAGAGTAAATATGTTTAATCCTGTTGCACCACGGCAGCTCAGCGGAGAGACAAACATTCCTCCGGTGAAACATGTTCTCCCCCTCCCGACTCCTCCTCAGCTCAACATGGAGAGGTTTTAACTTTCAGACTGACTTCTCTAATCCAGCGAGTGCATGCGGACGAACCACCGGCGTGACACTCGGTAGATTAACTGGCTGCAGCAGCCGCTGGCGCAGGTAACAAGATCACAAATGCAGCTAATTAAAGAGGACTTAAGGGGGAAGCAGCAGACAGGCCAGTGAGCAGGTGGCTTTTATACTTTAATAAGTGCTAGATTACTCTTTTAAACGTGTTTATATTACCTGGAATATTGGGATTCATGGATCACGCCTCTCCTAATGACCAGCTCAAACCCCCAGCGTCTCTCTGTCTTTAATTGATCCTCATTAAAGAACTGAGAGAGGCAGCATGACTCAGTACTGGAAGGTCTTTCTTCTGTCTGTGCCGTGATGAACTGGTTCTGGTGGGTTTCATAGGCAGCCTTCCTGGATCAGATCACTTCAAGCATTGATCCTTTTTATAATTATAACCACAATATCTCAAATATTTGTTTTTACTTGAGAATTGTGAAAAGTATTAGACTCCTAACTACAGAAAGGTGTGTTTTACACACTAAACTCTGCTCTCTGTGCAGTGCAACGTCTACAGGTGTTAAGTGTTATGGATGGATTATAAAACAATGGACTCCTGGACATGTGAAAGTCCACCATCTGACACTGCAGCAAAACACAGTCAGACAGTCAGTGTCTTTGTAGGACTACTGTGTTTTTAAGTGAATTTGTTCTGCATGTGTTCATTTGATCAGTTTTTGTAGTTTTTGTGGTCATTTTGTGTCTTGGCGGTCTTTTTGTGCATCTTTGGAGTGTTTTTGTGTCTCTTTAAGGTCATTTTGTGGGCCTTTTTGCACGTCTGTTGAATGTTTGTGGTCGTTTTGTCTTTGTAGTTTTGTGTTTCTTTGGTTTTGCGTGTCTTGGAGGTCATTTGGTGTCTCTTTGTCCTCATTTGGCATGCATTTGTAATGGTTTTCCACATCTTTGTGGTCATCTGGTTTCTCTTTGTGGTTGTTTTGCTGATCTTTTTGCAGTCATTTAGTTCTTTGTAGTCATTTTGCAAAACGTTGTAGTGTTTTTGTGTCTGTCATCATTTTGCATGTCTTTGCAGTCACTTTCCATGTTATGGTGTTCATTTTGTGTCTTTAGTTTCTTATTATCTTTATAGTAATTTTGCATGCTTTTGAGGTCATGCGGTGTCTATGTGGTGGTTCTGTGTGTCTTTACAGTTGTCTTTTAAGTAATTTTGCATATACTGGTGCTTGTTTTGCCTGTCTTTGTGATAATTTTGCTTGCCTGTGTAATGGTTTTGCATGCCTTATATCTTTGTGGTCATTTTGAGCGTCTTTGTATTCGTTATGCTTGTCTTTTAAGTAGTTTAGTATGTTTTGGTCGTCATTTTGCATGTCTTTGGTTTTGCATATTGGCCTATCATCATTTTTGCTTGTCTTTTCAGTTGTTTTGCATGTCCTTGAGATCATTTGGTGTGTCTGAGGCTATTTTGCATGTCTTTTTTTTATCGTTTTGTCATTTTGTAGTTTTGTGCTACTGTTGTTTGACAGACTAGAGCTGAACTTCAGAAGGTTCTTCAGTTCCTTGTTCTCTTAATTACAGTGACAGAGGCTGTCCATCTCTCTAAGGCTTCCTGCCACAGCAGATCACTCAGACACTCACTGTACAGTTATTAAACATACATCCTGATTACGTGCCCGCTCGGTCAGTAATCCATCTCAGGGCTCTGGTAGGTCGGTCCTTACCTCTGCGTAAACGAAGAGCGGCAGAACCAGAATCGCCAGCAGCAAGTCTGCAAACGCCAAACTGACTATGAAGTAGTTTGTTGTGGTTTTCAGAGCCTTCTCCACGTACACGCTGAGGCACACGAGCACGTTTCCCCCGGTGATGATCACAATCAGCAGAATCCCGAATATGAGCGCGGGGAAGTTGTAGTGTGTGACCGCAGCCTCCGGCAGCGTGTCGTTGTTCAGATCAGTGGAGATGTCCGACATGGTCGCCGGTGTTCCGCCGTGCGCCGCAGACTGACGGGCTCCTGGTCCGACGGAGAGCGACTCTCTCCGCAGTAGTTTTCATCTATGAGCCGTACCCAGCAGGCCCGAGACGAGCAGGAGCGTTACAGGTGAAGTGTGTGAGAGTTTTCCCGGGAGGACGCTCATCTGACACGTTCAGTGTCCGCACTGAGCCACGGTGCGCTCCGCGCTCCAAACGCAGAACCCCGCAGCGCGCAGTACCCAGATCCTGCTTTATTCAGCTCCTCGGCTCACTTTTCTTTACATGTACCGGGCCGATGCTACCAGGCGGCTCTTGCGGCATTATGTGGATCAGTTTCCCCGCAGTCTTCTCAGCCCGCTGCTGAAGGAATAAGTTAGCAGAGTGGACGAATCAGAAGGCAACAGCTTAAATCCATCCGCACAAATCTGCTTAGTGAAGCTCTGCTGCTGGTAATGGTGCAGCGTGAGCAGTCACAACAGGAGAGTCAATCAGCTATCGACTATCATCGATCATTTCAGAGGAATATTGTTTCATGTGATGCATGGGGATGTTGAGCTGTAGGTTAAACAGACTGCGTGATAAAAGTGGACTAAATATGGATGAAACATATTTTTAGACCTCTAGATTCAACTTTAGGTTTAAATGTAAAGTGGGTCTACACATTGGATTACATTGACATGTAGAATAATCAGTTAATGTAACTTAAATTTAAATTTAAATCTAAAAAAGTGAACAGCCCATTCATGTGCACAATGAGGCAGAATTGCATAAAGTAATGTCAAAAGAAAACAATACAGACTGGCGAAGTAAGTAAGAGCTGAGATGCATCAGTTATTTGTTGATAATCTTTAGTATTAATCTGAATCCCTAAAGTAACTAGTAACTAAATTTATCAAATAAATGTAGTAAAGTAAAAAGTATGATACTTGTCTCTGAATTGTAGAAGAGTAGAAGTATAAAGTAGAGTAACATGGAAATGCTCAAGTATTAGTATTAAGTACAGTAGGCTACTTGAGTAGATGTACTTGTTACTTTCCATCACTGGTATTTTAGTAAAAGTACATGTTTAGTTTCTGAGTTTCTTTCCAACAGAAGGTATACATATTATTACAGTTTTTCAGTACTTGTAGCACATACAGTTGCAAGAAAAAGTATGTGAACCCTTTGGGATTACTTCAATTTCTGCATAAATTGGTTATAAAACGTGTTCTGATCTTCATCTAAGTCACAACAATAGACAAACAGTCTGCTTAAACTAATACTGCACAAAAAATTATTTGTTTTTGTGTTTTTATTAAACACCATATGTAAACATTCACAGTGCAGGGTGGAAAAAGTATGTGAACCCCTAGACTAATGACTTCTCCAAGAGCTAACTGGAGCCAGGAGTCAGCCAACCTGGAGTCCAGTCAGTGTGATGAGACTGGAGGTGTTGGTTAAAGCTGCCCTGCCCTATAAAAACTGTGATGATTGGAGGTGCTGGTTAAAGCTGCCCTGCCCTATAAAAACTGTGATGATTGGAGGTGCTGGTTAAAGCTGCCCTGCCCTATAAAAACTGTGATGATTGGAGGTGTTGGTTAAAGCTGCCCTGCCCTATAAAAACTGAGATTGGAGGTGTTGGTTAAAGCTGCCCTGCCCTATAAAAACTGTGATGATTGGAGGTGCTGGTTAAAGCTGCCCTGCCCTATAAAAACTGTGATGATTGGAGGTGTTGGTTAAAGCTGCTCTGCCCTATAAAAACTGTGATGATTGGAGGTGTTGGTTAAAGCTGCCCTGCCTGATAAAAACTGTGATGATTGGAGGTGTTGGTTAAAGCTGCTCTGCCCTATAAAAACTGTGATGATTGGAGGTGTTGGTTAAAGCTGCTCTGCCCTATAAAAACTGTGATGATTGGAGGTGTTGGTTAAAGCTGCTCTGCCCTATATCTCCCAACGGGTTCACATACCTTTACTTGCAGCAGTATTAGTACGTCCTCTGCGGTCAGCGTTTTGAGGTGGATGTGTTGCAGCTCTCTGTACAAAGCTTTGATTCGATCAGCAGGATGAAGTGTTGAGGTTGAGAGTCGGAAAGTGTCGGCAGCAGAGGGAGTCGATCTGACGCAGCTGGACGAGGATTTCAAAGTAAAACTACATATAATGTACAAATAACAACAAAGTACTGTTGTTTATATTGCTGCTGCTGCTACTGCTGCTACTACTACTACTACTACTACTACTACTACTACTACTGATTCTTCTACTGCTAGTAGTCTATTACTGCTATTCCGCTACTACTGCAGCTAATTTTATGGCCACTGATACTGCTACGACTAGAACTATTGTACTACTATTTAACTGCTGCTGCTGCTGCTGCTACTACTACTGATTGTTCTACTGCTAGTAGTCTATTACTACTATTCCGCTACTACTGCAGCTAATTTTATGGCCACTAATACTGCTACGACTAGAACTATTGTACTACTATTTAACTACTGCTGCTGCTGCTGCTGCTACTACTACTGATTGTTCTACTGCTAGTAGTCTATTACTACTATTCCACTACTACCACTGCAACTAATTTTATGGCCACTGATACTGCTACAACTAGAACTATTGTACTACTATTTGACTACTGCTGCTGCTACTACTACCACTCTACTACTACCACTACCATTACTACTACTACTACTACTACTACCACTGTTCTACAGTCTATTTTGCTGCTTCTACTACTAGCCTAGTACTACTGCCACTACATGCTATTTTTTTTCCTACTATTTGTACAGCTGCCAGTACTGCTGTTCCACTACTACTACTGCTACTACTTCGGTTACCGTTGATACTACTTAGGTTAAGGTTTTATTATTACTTCATACATCTGAACTCTTAGATTCGTCAGGTGAATGTGACACTGACGGTGTGATGTTTTATATATTTAACTGTCTGAAAACTACGTGTAGCAGCGACACTGACGCTGGGTAAACTAAACAACATATCTAATCACACACTTCCTGTTTGCTGTTTACTCTTCAACATCACAGAAGACAAAACTTCAAATATTGTTATACTTCTCACAAGCTAATCTTAGCTGTGGCGCTGACTCTGAACTGAGGGCAGAGAGGCTTTTAACTCCAGGTCTAGTTTTCACCCCATGACACTATATTCAGACATCACATGCTGCAAACAGCTGACAGGTTTTCTAGCGCTTTAGATCTCGGTGTAAAGGTGTTTGTTCCACGGCTGCTCCTGTGGCATGAATATCATTAAAATAAAGTCTGCAGCAATTAGCTTTCTTTTTTTTATTTTTTTTTTTTTTTTACACGCCGTCAAAAAGCTCAGGCAGGAAACGGAGAATAGCACACATGCTTAAAAATAAAGATAACGCAGATGCTAAACCCGGCCTGAACCCTTTTGGGCTGAATATACATGAAGAGAAGGAAGATCTCTGAAGACTCTTCCCACAGACGGGAATAAAGGAAACCATGTGGGCTGATCTTCTTCTCCACTTGAGCTCAAAGTTTAAATTAGAGCAGCTTTTGGTGTACAGAATTACCTCTGAAGTACATATAAATCATACTGAGACAAAACTACGAGCTCTGCTCATACGTCTAATGTGATGTTTAAAGATTTCCTGGCAGGAAGTTGCCTGATATCAGTGTAATCTGTGTTTATATGTGAGCATGTGATTGCAGTTGTGAATCAGAGATGAAATGAGACTTTTATACTGACTCAGCGATGTGATATGATAACCATGACTTAACACTTTCATTAGAAAATACAAGAGGTTTTATTCTTGAATGTCACCTGATTTGACCTTTATCAGGCCATTACAGGACCAGTGCGTAACATTTAGGGGAATCTGTTGGCAGAAATGGACTATCATATTAACCCTCTAACGCCTAGCATAACGCACCATATATGTCCATGGACAGATTTTGTGATAGTGCTGCAACTGTGCAAGACAACACTGTGTGAAACTTCACAGCTGAGTAGTTGAGACCAACTCCACCTTACGCCCCTGGTCAGATTTAACGTTGCAGCTGGCCCAGAATGAGCCGTTCATATCTACCTAGCGACCGGGAAGAGCGCCGGTCGTGGCCAGACGGTTACGGTACTCCAACTTCAGTGTAGTCATGTGATGTCAGTAGGCCCAAACAGACTTTTTCTCATAGACTTGCATTGAAAAAGAGACGTCTTTAACTCAGAGGATATTTCTTCTTGTGAACCAACTACCCAGTATCAGCCCTCTAATAGTCCTTATTTAAATCATCAGGTCCTAAAAGTTGTAAAACGCACTAAAGTTATTTCCTTCCTCTGTTAATGTCTATGGAGACGCAGACTGTGACGACAGTGCAAGCTGTGACGTTGGCACCACGTGTCCGAGTCATGTGACCGAGTGGACGCTACTGCACATATCAGATGTGCATTAGGGCCCAGAAAGACCCGGGAGACCCAGAAGATCCAAATACTGTTCCAGATGGAAGTTGAGTCATTTTAGCTTCATGCGTCACTGAGCAGCTTTCATAGGAATGAACGGGGCCCCGCCTCCGATGCAGGATCCAGCTCTCTTTATACATCCATTATATCAAAACATAGGGAGCAGGTCCTCTTCAAGGAGTCCGCCATGTTGCACCGCCATGTTCCTACAGTGACCCAGAGCGGACAAACCAAACTTTTCCTACTTGGGCCGGATTCGTTAACGTTACTCGGTCTTGTCATGGCGTCTCTATCTCTCTTTTGCTTCATCACTCACCTCCAACGTACGCTCTATGTACTAACTCTGATCCACATGGGTCTAGAGAGGAATATTCATGTTTTCACGTCGGCCACCGTAGACGTCAGCTCTCCTGGCACACAGGAGCATCAACCTGCCTACCTATTTATCTACCTATCTACCTACAGTATCTATCTATCCATCTATCATCTAGTAGGGATAAAGTAAATTTCTAACTCTAACAGTTGTTGTTTAAATGTCATCTTAATCCATCTTTGACATATTTCGTTGGTAGTCTGGGTTCATTTTGCCGTCTTTATTCTCATTCAGCAGTGCATCTTCTCTGAAACAGTGACATTTCCTCCATGCATTGATGATGACACGGCTGTCACACTGAGATTAAATCAGATTTAAAAGGCTGTTACCTCCCAGTGAGCCCTTCCTTTCACCTCCAGCTCCTCCGCTGTGTTTCTGCCACTTGACCACAGATTTTACAGGTCAGTCTGTTCCCGAATGAGCCGAGATGACTTTATAACCCTGCAGGTCGCGTCACACACACAAACTGATGGAAGAAAGTCTTGATAAGCTGGAGTAGTGCAAAAAAAGTCATGTTTATTAATAAAAGTTCAGCGAAACCAAATCAAAAAGGAAACCTCCATTTAAACTAAAGCAACAGAAAACTGCAGCCTCACTCTCCTCTTCCTCTTACCCAGCTCATCCTACTCTTAACCCTCGGGGGTCTAAGCCTTTTTTAGCTCTTTGTGGTCCATCTGGTCTCCTTTTGAAAAATTACTCAACACTGTTGTGCACAGTCATGACAATTACATCTATTTTTCCAATTATGCAGGCTGCAGTGATGTCACATGAATGTATGAAGAGTTAAAATGACAAAGACGAGAAAAAATAAACCCGACATCGAGTCTCACAGAAATGTATTCAGACCACACTGAAACAAAAAGGAAAAGGTTTAGGGCTTTTGAAAAATGTTCTCCCATGTCTCGGGAATCACTGGGAAAATAATTCTCATTTTAACCAACACACATCAGAAGATATTTTTCATAGAGAAGTCATGACGTCTTTTTTTTTTTAACTTAAAGTTAGCTCACAGCAGACTTTTATTGTTGGATTTATTACTTTTATGGAGTCTCTGAAAAGACACTATTGTTCCAAACTGGATCACAAAGAGAGGAATAGGATAGATCCTGATGCTTTTAGAGAGCTACGGTGGTGACGAAGCAGCTGCAGGTTATAGTTGGTTTAGGAGATATTATAAAAATAGTAACTAGAGGACTTTTCTGTCGCTAAGCCCAGGGGGTTAACAGAGCTGCTTCCAGCTAACCCCTGTGAATTTATCCACTGTGAGACTAATAAAGGAATATCTTATCTTATCTTATCCTCTGCACTAGCTTCATGTCCTCTTCTGGAGGAAAGTATTCACTACTGCCATTTCCATCCTTGTTGTAAAGTCTCCATCCGTCCTTCTGCGTTCCTGTCCTGGATACCAAACCTGCCCATCACTTCCTGTCCATTGAGGTCTGCACCGATCACCACTCTCTCTCTTCTGGGGACACTCTGCATCACTTCCTCTAACTCACTCCAGAGTTTCTCCTTCTCCTCCAACTCACCTCCTACCTGTGGGGCATAACCACTAACATTGAACGTCACACCTTCAGTTTCAGACTCATCAGTCTGTCTGAGTCTCTTTTCATCTCCAGAACATTCCTAACAAACTCCTCCTTCAGGATAACTCCTCCTCCATTTCTCTTCCCATCTCCACAATGATAGATCAACTTGAACCCTCCTCCTAAGCTTCTAGCCTTGCTACCTTTCCACCTGGTCTCCTGAAGACACAGTATGTCCACCTTTACCGATCCGGTGTGGAAGTCATAGAGTTGGTTCGCATGTTTGGTTTTGGCATGCGTTTCATGCCGGATGCCCTTCCTGATGCAACCCTCTGCGTTTATCCGGGCTTGGGACCGACACAAGGAAGACACTGGCTCGTACCCCCCTTAAGGCTGCATTCATCTTGAAATCACACATATAAGACAAAAAGATAATCCCAACTTTAACAGCCAACACCCTGACTTTTATATTCACCAACCCTCATGTCATTTTCCACCAGTCCGGCTCCCTCTTTTCTTGCTAATGTCCCATGACCACCCTGTTTTTCTATTTGACGGACTCGAAGGATTCTCAGCCCGGTCAGTTTAACCTCGTAAACACTCGAGTCAGATTCTTGGTAGGTCGTACTACACAAACTCCAAGTGTATTTGTACTATTTCTGTAAGACCGGACCAAAAAAAACACTGTTGTTTCATGCTGGATCACAAAGCGTTCGATCGATCCCAACACTTCGTTAGAGAGCTACGGTGGTGACGAAGCAGCTGCAGGTTTCAGTTAGTTCTGGAGATATTTTAAACACAGTAACTGGAGGACTTTTCTGTCATTTTCCCCGCTGAGCGTGCAATAAGTACGTCTTTCTTGGTTTCCCTGTACTACATGTTTTACTTAGTTTACTTACTTATTTTAAGTCCAACCATGATGTTTCAGAACGTCCGTGTAATGTTGTGGTATTTATACGCCCTCCTGAGACCAGGTTGGACTAAATATATAATGAAATGACCAAACCATTATATAAATATTTAATTCAGATATAAGTGCAGGGAACAACTAGCAGAACTTCCTTGTCTGACCAGAGTGAATCGGTGAAGTGATGCAAGTTAACTTGTATAGTTTATAATAAATAGTTTCTATAATAAAACTGTATGTATTATGTCGAATGAAAAAAATGACTCAAATCTGGGACGCTGTTAACATTCGGGACAGTTTCAGGACACCGAGGGGTAAAAGTTCATTTTGAGCCCTGCTCTCAACACTGTGACAGATGCATTATATGCTGCAGTGCATGCTGGGAGCTCACCGCTGATGAGATCCTTTGAAGTTCAACTCTCACGTGGTTTTATTAATATGGTTTATAAGAAGAAACCATCATTTATTAATGACTCCTACTTCATGACTCATCCTGTATTTGAGAGGAAAGTTCTGTTGTACAGCAGGTCTGCTGCTGCAGACACTGATTTAATAGAAAACTGTGTTTTTAGAGGGATTGTGACGTAATTTAAATATCAGAGGTTACAGTTTTTAAAAGACAAACGCAAAACTCTTCATCATACATATTTTGGGCTAAAAACTCCTCTGTAAAGCACATAACTGGATTTTTTGTCTGCTTGTTGACAGAAAGAAGTTGTTTCTATCAAATTGTAGCACAAATTTTAACCGAATTTACAGAAAATCTGCAAAAGAAAATGTGAGTTAATGCACGTTTCCTTCCACTGATGTTATGTTGATATTAGGAGCTGGTTCATTGAGATGAGCAGTTGATGGGTGTTTTTAAACTACTGCAGAACAAGACAGGATTACGCTACTATGCCAGTCAAACGTCAAAAAACGAAGTAGAAAACATGATGGAAATACGTTTGTTTCAGGTGATGTGAGGAAGGTTACAGCCTCCTCGTCGCTCCACACAGATCTTATCTTTTCTGCTTTTCAGTGTGCGTTTAAGTCACATTTTATTTATCAAACTTCTGTTTGATTTATACGACGAGCAGTGCTCCTGATGACAACACACTTTTCAAGGTGATCCAATAGAGAAAAACGATCAAATGTGTTGAAGCAGTGCTCAAATCAAGAATTAAAATCAATCACCAGCATCAGCTGTAAGTAAAAAGATTTCTGTCAGAGCAGTTTTGCGGCTGTGAAGTGAGCGATCAGCTACTGATCAGCCACAATGTTACAACCACTGACAGCTGAAGTTAATGCTGGTTCTGATTGAAAGGAGTCAGAACACACAGTGGATCACAGTCTGTTGCGTACCTGCAGACCGGTCAGGGTTCCCACGGTGACCCAGGTCCACCACCAAAAGCTCCTACAGTGAGCATCAGAACTGGACCACGAGGCGATGGAAGAAGGTGGCCTGGTCTGATGAGCCATCTTTTACATCACATGGACGGCCGGGTGTATGGACATGGCACCAGGATGCATTATGGGAAGAAGGCAAGCTGGCAGAGGCAGTGTGACACTGCAAACATGGTTCAAGAACTGTTTGAGGAAGACAACAATGAGTTGGAGGTGTTGACTTGGCCTCCACATTCTCCAGATGTCGGTCTACTCTGAGGGTCAAAGGTCAGCAGCATCGTGCTGCTGTCAGACACACAGTGTGAACTTTTAAAGCTCATCAGACTCACAAAGCTCCAGCTCCGTTTGTCGTTCAGGCTTGTTTCCCATGTCGTCACACCCATGTGACAGACCTGCATCCCATAATCCTCAGCGTGTGAGGGTCAGCCACAGATCAGGCCAGGTGACTTATCCTCACTGTCAACATTAACGATGCAGGTCAGGCAGGAACACAAAGCCAGAAATAGACTCTTGTGAATGAGTGTAGATATCTTCAATTGAGGGGAATTAAATATATCTTGAACTGGAATCTTGACTAGTCAGAAGTAAAATGTAGATATCTGAAACTGGGCTGCACAGCTAGAGGGTCGCAGGTTCGAATCCGGCTTGGACTTCTGTGTGGAGTTTGCATGTTCTCCCTGTGTAAATGTGGGTTTTCTCTGGTTTCCTCCCACGAAGACATGCAGGTTAATTGACTCTAAATTGCTTGTTGGTGTGAATGTGAGCGTTGTTGGTTGTTGCTGTCTCTATGTGCCTGCGATGGACTGGCGACTGTATCCTGCCTTCGCCCAATGCCTGCCCCCCCCCCCTGGGAACGTGATGGATATCCGTAATGACAAACCCCATACTTCTAAATGGCAAAAGTAGTTTGAATTATACTAATCGTTGTAATTACAGATACAGGTAATATGATTAGTTATCTCCGATGAATATCCTGTCTAGCCATTAAAGGTTAAAACGGTGTGTTGCCATAGACGGCTACAGCTACAATGGGGACCGAGTTTGACTCTCAGGGCCATAAAATCTAAGAGTTTAGGAGGTGAAATACCCTTTAAAGCTGCCCACCGTCAGCCTGCCAGCCGCTGTCAATCAAACACAGACACTGAGATGAAAAGGACCATTTCTGCTATTTCACCGCAGACCTTTTTCTTCCTTTTTAATCATGAAAAATATTTCTAAACATGTTGGCATTGTTTCTGACCATGAAAAGGGGATGACTAAATGTGATTTCTACCAATCAGTGCTGCCAGTCAGGCACCAGAAACACTGACACATCAGTACTTTAAGTACTTTGAGTACGTTTTGCTGACAATACTTTTACTTTACTACAGTTCTGAATGCAGGACTTGTAGTGGAGTATTTTCACAGTGTGAAAGGATCTAAATGCTTCCTCCACATCTGGTTTTCAGTATGAAATAACTGAGTGGAGGTTAAGTCCACCTCCTTAACAACTTCTGAATAAATAACTAAAGTTTCGATATTTTCTTTATTTCAGATGAGTATTTCCAGCATTGAGCGAGTTTCTTTAAAGCCTCAGCTCTCTCTCTGTCTGCTTTATGTGGAACAAGAACACTATTAAGTAGGTCTCTAATGAGATTAGCTTCTCTGCTAAACCCCACCAACCCCACCTTACAGTTACATCACCAACGTGGCACAAATTATTACATAAAAAGGAGGTCAGTTAAAAGTCCAAAGTTTTAGAAACACAAACCGGAACAAGACTACAGGTTTACAGCCATGTGAGGCTGAAAAGCTTCTAAACAAAACTATTATGAATAAAGATCGTTTCTTTTCTTTTCCTTAATTATGTAGAAATATACCATACTGCACTTTAACTTGTAACATCTGGCATGTTTATATGTAGAGCCTGAATACAGGCAGTAACTGTTAATTATTGAGCTTTATTAAGGGGATAAAAGGGGGATTTAGTTACCTTTGAGGTCTGAACAGAGCCAGGCTAGCTGTTTCCCCCTGTTTCCAGCCATTATGCTAAGCTAACCTAACTGGCTGCTGGCGGTAGCTTCACATTTACCATACAGACTTGAGAGTCGTCTCTTAGGAAGAAAGCCAATAAGCTTTTTGTTCCCTAAACGTGGCGTCCCGCCCACCCTTTAAGTTAGGCTTGTACACAGACCGATTGGTCTGTCTGGCTGTCAATCAACATGTAAATATCCTTCATTCATGTGAACGAAACAAACCGTCACAATGAGTTACAACCTCTGTTTAAATGCTGTTAAAGTGATCTAAGCAACATATGAGCACCACGTCCTGGTTGATCAGCTTTCTGTGTTGCTCATTAGTTATGAGGCTGCAGTCAGTTTCACTAAAAACCTCACAGATCTCACTGATTACTGGAGTTCCTTCACTGTAATGAGCTCTCATATCATATTCTACATATTCATATAATCCATTATCACGATCAGAGTTATATAAGTACATACATACGAGGAATTTGATTCCAGCTATGTACAGTACTAAGATCACTTTGTACAGATGATTAGAAATCTTCAAATAAGTGTTCAATTTCACACAACAGTCATGTTTGAGAGGGACATAACACAACAATATTACGAGATAAAATTATTATTATTAACAGATGAAACAAGTCCATTATTCCATGTAGTTCTTCAAAGGTTAATTTTTGTTTATTTCTTTGTGTTTTCATTTTTTTCTTTTATGTCACTTATATTTATTATTAATATATTTCTTATCAATATATAGTTTTTCAACATCTGTTGTTTTAGAGGTGATCAGTGTTCTTTCTTCTTCTCCTGTGTATTTGGTGCGTATTTGTTGACCTCCGTAGTGAGCAGCTGTACAGCTGTCAGAGGAAATAAAGCTGTGTTGAAGTCGCTGATGTTGAGGCGCCTCCTGGAGGTCAGAGGTGAAACCAGCACTGAGCAGCTGGAGGTCAGTGTTGGTGAGGAGTGTCTCTGCTCGGAGGCGTACGGTACAGCAATGTATGAGCTTCACACAGCAACAGCAGCAACAATGACAACAGCAACAACAGCAGCAAAAACAGCAAAAACAGCAGCAACAGCAACAACAGCAGCAACAATGACAACAGCAAAAACAACAGCAACAGCAAAAACAGCAGACAACAGCAAAAACAGCAGCAACAACAGCAAAAACAGCAACAACAGTAGCAACAGCAGCAACAACAACCACAGAAACAACAACAATGACAACAACAACAGCAGCAACAACAGTAGCAACAGCAACAACAACAGCAACAACAGCAGCAACAATGACAACAGCAGCAACAATGACAACAGCAACAACAGCAAAAACAGCAGCAACAGTAGCAACAGCAGCAACAACAATCACAGAAACAACAACAATGACAACAACAACAGCAGCAGCAACAACAACAACAGCAGCAACAGCAACAACAACCACAGCAACAACAAGAACAATGACAACAGCAACAGCAGCAACATCAACAACAACAACAACAACCACAGCAACAGCAGCAGCAACAGCAACAACAGCAGCAGTTGTGTGTCTGTAGTCTGTGTGTGTGGTGTGTTGTGTTCTGTGTGGTGTGTTGTGGATGTGTGTGGTGTGTGTGTGGTGTGTTGTGGATGTGTGTCTCTGTGTGTGGTATGTTGTCAATGTGTGTGGTGTGTTGTGGGTGTGTGTGTGTGTGTGTGTGTGTGTGTGTGTGTGTGTGTGTGTGTGTGTGTGTGTGTGTGTGTGTGTGTGTGGTGTGTTGTCGATGTGTGTCTCTGTGTGGTATGTTGTCAATGTGTGTGGTGTGCTGTGGATGTGTGTGTGTGTGTAGTGTGTAGTGGATGTGTGTGGTGTGTTGTCGATGTCTGTCTCTGTGTGTGGTATGTTGTCAATGTGTGTGGTGTGTTGTGGATGTGTGTGTGTGTGTGTGTGTGTGTGTGTGGTGTGTTGTCGATGTGTGTCTCTGTGTGGTATTTTGTCAATGTGTGTGGTGTGCTGTGTGTGTAGTGTGTAGTGGATGTGTGTGGTGTGTGTGGTGTGTTGTCGATGTCTGTCTCTGTGTGTGGTATGTTGTCAATGTGTGTGGTGTGTTGTGGATGTGTGTGTGTGTGTGTGTGTGGTGTGTTGTGGATGTGTGTGTGTGGTGTGTGGTGTGTTGTGGATGTGTGTGTTTGTGTGTGTGTGTGTGTGTGTGTGGTGTGTTGTCGATGTGTGTCTCTGTGTGTGGTATGTTGTCAATGTGTGTGTGTGTGTGTGTGGATGTGTGTGTGTGTGTGTGGTGTGTTGTGGATGTGTGTCTCTGTGTGTGGTGTGTTGTGGATGTGTGTGGGGGGGGGGGGGGGGTGTGTGTGTGTGTGTGTGTGTGTGTGTGTGTGTGTGTGTGTGTGTGTGTGTGTGTGTGTGTGGTGTGTTGTGTGTGTGGATATGGTGTGTGTGTGTGGTGTATGTGTGTGTGTTGTGTGTGTGGATGTGTGTGTGTGTGTGTGGTGTGTTGTGGATGTGTGTGTGTGTGTGTGTGTGTGTGTGTGTGTGTGGTGTGGTGTGTGTTTGTGTGTGGTATGTGATGTGTGTGGTGTGTGTGGATGTGTGTGTGTGTGTGTGTGGTGTGTGTGGATTGTGTGTGTGTGGTGTGTTGTGGATGTGTGTGTGTGTGTGTGGTGTATTGTGTGTGTGTGTGTTTGTGTGTGTGTGTGTGTGTGTGTGTGTGTGGTGTATTATGTGTGTGTGTGTGTGTGTGTGTGGATGTGTGTGTGTGGTGTGTTGTGTGTGTGTGTGTGGTGTATTGTGTGTGTGGTGTATTGTGTGTGTGGTGTGTTGTGTGTGTGTGGTGTATTATGTGTGTGTGTGTGGTGTGTTGTGTGTGTGTGGTGTATATATGTGTGTGTGTGTGTGTGTGTGTGTGTGTGGTGATGTGTGTGTGGATTGTGTGTGTGGATGTGTGTGTGTGTGTGGTGTATTGTGTTGTGGATGTGTGTGTGTGTGGTGTGTTGTGTGTGTGGATGTGTGTGTGTGTGTGGTGTAGTGTGTGTGTGGTGTATTGTGTGTGTGGATGTGTGGTGTGTGTGTGGTGTGTTGTCTGATGTGTGTCTCTGTGTGTGGTATGTTGTCAATGTGTGTGTGTGTGTGGTGTGTTGTGTGTGTGTGGTGTGTTGTGTGTGTGTGGTGTGTGTGGTGTGTTGTGGATGTGTGTGTGTGGTGTATTGTGTGTGTGGATGTGTGTGTGGTGTGTTGTGGATGTGTGTCTCTGTGTGTGGTATGTTGTCAATGTGTGTGGTGTGTTGTGGATGTGTGTGTGTGGTGTATTGTGTTGTGGATTGTGTGTGTGTGGTGTATTGTGTGTTGTGGATGTGTGTGTGTGTGGTGTGTTGTGGATGTGTGTGTGTGGTGTATTGTGTGTGTGTGGATGTGTGTGTGTGTGGTGTGTTGTGGATGTGTGTGTGTGGTGTGTTGTGGATGTGTGTGTGTGGTGTGTTGTGGATGTGTGTGTGTTGTGGATTGTGTGTGTGTGGTGTGTTGTGGATGTGTGTGTGTGGTGTATTGTGTGTGTGGATTTGTGTGTGTGGTGTATTGTGTGTGTGGATGTGTGTGTGTGGTGTGTTGTGGATGTGTGTGTGTGGTGTGTTGTGGATGTGTGTGTGTGGTGTGTTGTGGATGTGTGTGTGTTGTGTATTGTGTTGTGGATGTGTGTGTGTGGTGTGTTGTGGATGTGTGTGTGTGGTGTATTGTGTGTGTGTGTGGATTTGTGTGTGTGGTGTGTTGTGAGTATGTGTGTGTGTTGTGTGTTGTGGATGTGTGTGTGTGGTATGTTGTGTGTTGTGTATTGTGTTGTGGATGTGTGTGTGTGGTGTGTTGTGTGTTGTGTATTGTGTTGTGGATGTGTGTGTGTGGTGTGTGGTGTGTTGTGGATGTGTGTGTGTGGATGTGTGTGTGTGGTGTATTGTGTGTTGTGTGTGTGTGTGTGTGTGTGGTGTATTGTGTGTGTGGATGTGTGTGTGTGTGTGTGGTGTGTTGTGTTGTGGATGTGTGTGTGTGTGTGTGTGGTGTATTGTGTGTGTGGATGTGTGTGTGTGGTGTGTTGTGTGTTGTGTATTGTGTTGTGGATGTGTGTGTGTGGTGTGTTGTGTGTTGTGTATTGTGTTGTGGATGTGTGTGTGTGTGTGGTGTGGTGTGTTGTGTTGTGGATGTGTGTGTGTGTGGTGTGTATGTGTGTTGTGGATGTGTGTGTGTGTGGGTGTGTTTTGTGTTGTGGATGTGTGTGTGTGTGTGGTGTGGTGTGGTGTGTTGTGTGTGTGGATGTGTGTGTGTGTGGTGTGGTGTGTTGTGTTGTGGATGTGTGTGTGTGTGGTGTAGTGTGTGTGTGGTGTATTGTGTGTGTGGGTGTGTGGTGTGTGTGTGTGTGTGTGTGTCGATGTGTGTGTCTGTGTGTGGTATGTGTGTGTGTAATGTGTGTGGTGTGTTGTGGATGTGTGTGTGTGGTGTGTGGTGTGTTGTGGATGTGTGTGTGTGTGGTGTGGTGTGTTGTTTGTGTGTGTGGTGTGTGTGTGTGGTGTGTTGTGGATGTGTGTGTGTGTGTGTGTGTGTGTTGTGTTGTGGATGTGTGTGTGTGTGTGTGTGTTGTGGATTGTTGTGTGTGTGTGGTGTGTGGTGTGTTGTGGATGTGTGAGGCCGTGGTGAGTCCCACGTTGTGGCAGAGCGACGTTGCGTCGTTACTCCAGAGAGGAGCAGACAGGATGGAGAGGAAACATGTCTGACTCTGAGTCAGTTTGTCGGCCATGTTGGTTTCAGTTTGAAAGCTGGGAGCAGCAGCCCACGAGGGAAAGTGTTTGTCCAATCAGGAGCCTTGTATCTAGTGGCAGCCTATCGAGCGTCCGATGCGATTAAACAGTGTACCGTTAGCTCTGTCAGCAGTGTTTACTGCACTCTGTCAGCTGCCAGCTCGGCCGCTGTTATTTTGAAAGTCGTACAGAGGAAACAGAAATGCTTGTAGCACCTTTAAGTATGTTCAAGTTTAACTTAGTCCAACTTGTTCTGCTCTTGTTGAATAGTATCATGCATATTATGACACAGCTTGATGTTGATGTTTACACAGAGAGATATTCAAACCCAAGACTCCATGTGCAACGCTGCACCAACACATCAAATAGAAATATTAGATGTGAAGCGTGTGCATCATTTTATACACAAAAGTGTAGCCTGATATATTTGAGACATCTGTGGGTTCGAACAGTGTTTGGCTGCAAACCCACCAACAGGTCAGTGAGGTGTCAGAGGATGTAAGTACTGTATATTTCTGCATGTATAGTACGTACACCTTTAAACAGGTCGGTCTAACCTGAAGAGTATTCAGCCTTGTGAGAAATGTTTTCAGCTGCCAACATTCCTCAGCTGGATTCCTCCCAGAATGCATCAGGGCCACCAGTAGAGAATGACCCGTCCAGCTAAAACAGATGCAAGTATTTTAGTAGGAGGCTGCGAGTCCTCTGCTGGCAGGCGCTTAATGCAATATGTGCCCGTAAGATGAAGTCACAAACATTGCAACTGTAGTCGACTCCCACTCGCCGGGCAGCACAGACGGGGCATTATGTGGACGAGTACCAGCTGGTACCACGGCTCCTCATCCTCCTCCGGGACTTCATTTGTTGCTGCGTCTGAAATCAGGACATGGAACTGAAAGTGAAGAGCAAACCTGTGAGCGTTCTCCTCGGATGCATCGTCGCCGCCTGCTTTATCACAGTTTGTCTGGCGGAAAGACGTGAGTAGAAGCTCTGATCTCTGTGGAGGGCGTCATCTGTCGCCGCCGAGGGCAGGAAGGGGATGAGGATGCTGATGAGGCTGCAGAGACACAGCTGATGTTTTCAGTTTCTGCTGCTTTAATCCAAAATCCCAACCTTTATGTCTACCTGTGACCCCTCAGGAAAAGAGAGAAGAGAGATTTTTTTATTTTTTTTTATTCTGAAAGAGTTTTAGAGACCTGAAGAGGCCAAATAATCAAAAACACACAAATTATATTAAATATTTTTGTGCAAGTGCAATTTTATTTATTACCCCTTTAACCCTCAGAGACTCACCTTGAACCTGTTTGAGTCTCTTTAGGGGGTCCAGGGGGTCTTTAGGGGAGATAGCAGCTCAACAGTAGATGTCTCATAGAAGTGGTGAACATCGTCTGAAAGCTGGAACCTGGAGATTAATTTGAGATGCAGCTCAGCTCTGAGGGTCAACTTGCTCTATTTTTGTCTTTACTCTGTTGTTTAAGACTTTAACTTTCCAACGTGTTGATATGGAAATACTGGATCTTAATTTTATCACCTTCAGACAGAGCCGGGCTAGCTGTTTACCCCTGCTTCCAGTCTTTATGCTAAGCTACGCTAACAGGCTGCTTGTGGTAGCGTCAGTATCACTGTACAGACACGTCTTCTCACCTATAGTAGTAATATAGTAGTAAAATAGTAGTAATACGCAACCGAAAAGTGAATAAACGTGTTTCTGAAAATATCAAACTTTAACTACAGTATTACGTCAGGCAGGTTGTAATTTTTGTGGCCAAATCTGATATTCAAACCTTCGTTATTTTAGTTATATCGAGTTCAGGTGGTGCAGATTCCTAAAATGAGCTGTGGCTAATTAAACAGCCACAAACTATATATAAATAAATATACAATGTTTTATACATTAAAACTCACTTAAAGGACCAAAGTAGTTTCTAGTTCACTTTCTGTTAATCGACTCATTGATGAATCTGATTGTTTCAGTTGTAGTTGTTGTAAAAATCTTAATTTTTAAAGTAACTTAAGCTGTCAGATAAATGTAGTTGAGTAGACTCAATAAAGTACCAGTCCTTAATACAACACAGGAGTAAATGTACTTAGTTACTTCCACCACGGTACAGTACATATTGTGTATCTGTGTGGAGCGGAGTACACTGACTAAAATGTCCTGTACATCTTTATCTCTTTAGCTCTTAGTAATCCTGTTTTCCCTCCACAGAACCTCTTAGGGCTCCACTGAATGCTAACGCTGATGTTAATGACGTTGAGGACGATGTTGACGTTGATGCTGATGACGATGTTGACGATGTTGATGCTGATGACGCTGAGGACGATGTTGATGTTGACGTTGATGTTGATGTTGATGCTGATGACGTTGAGGACGATGTTGATGTTGACGTTGATGTTGATGCTGATGACGTTGAGGACGATGTTGACGTTGATGTTAATGACGTTGAGGACGATGTTGATGTTGACGTTGATGTTGATGACGATGTTGATGCTGATTCTGATGTTGACGCTGATGTTAATGATGTTGAGGACGATGTTGACGTTGATGTTGACGTTGATGTTGACGTTGATGTTGATTCTGATGCTGATATTGATGACGATGTTGATGCTGATTCTGACGTTGATGTTGATGACGCTGACGATGTTGACGTTGACGACGTTGACGTTGATGACGACGTTGACGACGTTGACGTTGATGCTGATGTTGACGTTGATGTTGATGCTGATGCTTACGTTGACGACGATGTTGACGTTGACGCTGACGTTGATGTTGATGACGATGTTGACGTTGACGTTGATGCTGATGTTGATGCTGATGCTGATGTTGATACTGACGTTGATGCTGACGATGTTGACGTTGATGCTGACGTTGACGCTGACGTTGATGTTGATGACGATGTTGACGTTGATGCTGACGTTGACGCTGATGTTGATGTTGATGACGATGTTGACGTTGACGCTGACGTTGATGCTGATGTTGACGTTGATGCTGATGTTGATGCTGATGCTGACGATGTTGACGTTGATGCTGATGTTGATGTTGACGTTGATGCTGATGCTGACGTTGACGCTGACGTTGATGTTGATGACGATGTTGACGTTGATCGCTGACGTTGATGTTGATGATGATGTTGCCGTTGACGCTGACGTTGACGTTGATGCTGATGTTGACGTTGATGCTGATGTTGATGCTGATGCTGATGTTGATACTGACGTTGATGCTGATGCTGACGTTGACGCTGACGCTGATGTTGACGTTGACGCTGATGTTGACGTTGATGCTGATGCTGATGTTGATACTGATGCTGATGTTGATACTGACGTTGATGCTGATGCTGATGTTGACGTTGATGTTGATGCTGATGTTGATGCTGATGCTGACGTTGATGCTGATGCTGATGTTGACGTTGACGTTGATGCTGATGTTGACGTTGATGCTGATGCTGATGCTGATACTGACGTTGATACTGACGTTGACATTGATGTTGACGTTGACATTGATTTTGACGTTGACGCTGATGCTGATGCCGACAGTCACTCTTCCCTCTAAAGGCTGATATATGCCATCCCTGTGAATTTCTCCACAGCGAGACTAATAAAGGAATATCTTATCTTATCTTATCTTATCCCTCTCTCCTCTCCAGTCTGTACGGTTCCTCCAGGTCCTGTGACGGTCCCAGAAAACAACACGGTAGACGTCCAGGTGGTGAAAATCGCCTCCAGTAGTGATGCGACGCTGAGCGTCACCGTGAACCCTGAGGACCTTTTCTACCTGAGAGGAAACGTCCTGATGGTAAAGAAAGGACTGGACTATGAGGTGACTATAGTCAGACTGTAAAACAAGTCATCCTATCTGCTGATAGTCGTTTATATTAAGGATCCTTTTACATTTATTACGTTCTTAAAGAACTGTGACAAGAAATGTACTGAGTGGAACATTTTACAGTTTTGTTGCTGCAATGTCTTGTTATTTATCAGTTGAAATAAACACCAATACTCATAAATCAATAAACTAATATCAGCGGATATATCTGAATCACAATACATCACAATGTAAAAACAAATATGTACTTACAGTCCACAGGACTGTACACAAGAAAACACAAACAAAAGAAAAACAAAGAAACTACAAGAAACAATCAATCAGCAACAATAAAAACTGATAATATGATATACACAATACAATAATAAGACAAGAAAAGAAAAACTACTATAAACAATAAATTATTAACAATAAAAATGGTTAATGACAATAATAAAAAATGACAAAAAAGAAAAACAAACTACAATAAACAGTAAATCAACAACAAAAGAAACACAAGCAAATTACAAAAAAATCTAAATAAATGTACTATATGATATGATTTGAACTTCAACAAAATGAAAATTAAACACTTGATGAAGTGGCTGTACATATAAATAAAAGACAATTTGAAGCTGTATAATGTAATAAATAACCAGGTGATAACCACATGAAGGGTTAAAATATTTCATATTGAGACTTTAAAATGAAATAAAATCAAATTCTGGCAAAAATCAGATTTTAAATTGGGAGAAATGTAACATCCAACAAACAAACTCCTCGTACATTAATTTACATAATTATTTCATCTCAATTATCATCAACGCTGCTCTTTATATTAATTAATATATACAATAATAAAATGTTAAAACTGTGTCTATATATAACTAAAGTATGTGTTTCTGTCAGTCTTTACACAGTGCAGCTCTGATGGTGTTTATATTAGTTAATATACGTTAAAACTCTCTCTATATATAACTAAAGTATGTGTTTTCAGTCTTTACACAGTGCAGCTCTGATGGTGTTTATATTAGTTAATATACGTTAAAACTCTCTATATATATAACTAAAGTATGTGTTTTCAGTCTTTACACAGTGCAGCTCTGATGGTGTTTATGTTAGTTAATATACGTTTAACTGTCTCTATATATAACTAAAGTATGTGTTTTCAGTCTTTACACAGTGCAGCTCTGATGGTGTTTATATTAGTTAATATACGTTAAAACTCTCTATATATATAACTAAAGTATGTGTTTTCAGTCTTTACACAGTGCAGCTCTGATGGTGTTTATGTTAGTTAATATACGTTTAACTGTCTCTATATATAACTAAAGTATGTGTTTTCAGTCTTTACACAGTGCAGCTCTGATGGTGTTTATATTAATTAATATACGTTAAAACTGTCTCTATATATAACTAAAGTATGTGTTTCTGTCAGTCTTTACACAGTGCAGCTCTGATGGTGTTTATATTAGTTAATATACGTTAAAACTGTCTCTATATATAACTAAAGTATGTGTTTTCAGTCTTTACACAGTGCAGCTCTGATGGTGTTTATATTAATTAATATACGTTAAAACTGTCTCTATATATAACTAAAGTATGTGTTTTCAGTCTTTACACAGTGCAGCTCTGATGGTGTTTATATTAGTTAATATATGTTTAACTGTCTCTATATATAACTAAAGTATGTGTTTTCAGTCTTTACACAGTGCAGCTCTGATGGTGTTTATATTAATTAATATACGTTAAAACTGTCTCTATATATAACTAAAGTATGTGTTTTCAGTCTTTACACAGTGCAGCTCTGATGGTGTTTATATTAATTAATATACGTTAAAACTGTCTCTATATATAACTAAAGTATGTGTTTCTGTCAGTCTTTACACAGTGCAGCTCTGATGGTGTTTATATTAATTAATATACGTTAAAACTGTCTCTATATATAACTAAAGTATGTGTTTTCAGTCTTTACACAGTGCAGCTCTGATGGTGTGGGTGCAGTGCAGCAGAGAAGGCTCCAGATCTGTGAGTAAAACAAACATGATCACATATTGATTGACTGTGAGCCAGTAATAACGATGATCTGAACCGAGCTAACGGACTGTGAGCAGCAGGTCAAGAAGTCAGTGTGTGTTTGAGTCCGAATGCAAACTGACTTCTCTTCTAGGTGAACGAGTCTGTTGAAGTTTTGGTAGAAAACGTGAACGATAACCCTCCAAACTTTGCACAGAGCCACTACGTCGTGGATGTGAATGAGGTGAGCTGCTGCTGTTTGACCCGAGTTCAGGGTTCTAGTTCAGGCTGCTGACTCTGGGTTTGGTCTCGTGCAGCTCACTCCGGTCAACTCCAGCGTCGGGCTGATAGAAGCATCAGATGTTGATTCAGAGCCGCTGTATTATCGCCTGGAGCCTGCTACAGTAAGATCCTATTTAATGTACCGCTGTAGTGATGAAGGACTGTACTCAGGGTTATTTTTTAAAAAACAGTAAAAATGCAGTTTATTATTGTTCATATTTTTTTTTAATCTGATATAAAAATGTGTTTCTTGTCTCTCTGTCTGTTAAACCAGGATAAATACTTCCGCCTAGAAAACATCAACAGACCAAAGATAATAGTTAAAAGTGTCCTGGAGTACGACGTTGTACAGAAGATCTCTCTGGTTTTACATGTGCAGGTACACTAATCATTTCTAAAAACAGCGTCCTGGTGAGGCGGCGTCTCGCTGACCTTTGACCTGTGAATGTCTGTCACGTTTTTCCAGGACACGCTCAACGGTTCGGCCTCCAACGAGCCCTTCTTCACCTCTGTGGCCGCCATCACGGTGCAGGTGAAGGACGTGGATAACCGGCCTCCGTGGTTTCAGCCTTGTTTGAGGACCAACTTAGGAATCGCCAAACTGTGTGTGAGCGCCGGCTACAAAGGAAAAGTCAATCTTACCGAGAAGGAGGTGAGCGCCGTTTTGTGGATGTGACGCTAAATATGTATACAGTCAGCTGAGACGCCCTTAGTTATTATATTTGCACTAAAGGCATAAGCGTTTTTTTTTTTTTTTTCAACATACTATACTATAAGCTTTTAATGACTTTATTAACAAACTATACTATAAGCTTTTAATGACTTTATTAACAACATACTATACTATAAGCTTTTAATGACTTTATTAACAAACTATACTATAAGCTTTTAATGACTTTATTAACAAACTATACTATAAGCTTTTAATGACTTTATTAACAACATACTATACTATACGCTTTTAATGACTTTGTTAACAACATACTATACTATAAGCTTTTAATGACTTTATTAACAAACTATACTATAAGCTTTTAATGACTTTATTAACAACATACTATACTATAAGCTTTTAATGACTTTATTAACAAACTATACTATAAGCTTTTAATTACTTTATTAACAACATACTATACTATAAGCTTTTAATGACTTTATTAACAAACTATACTATAAGCTTTTAATGACTTTATTAACAATACTATACTATAAGCTTTTAATGACTTTATTAACAAACTATACTATAAGCTTTTAATTACTTTATTAACAACATACTATACTATAAGCTTTTAATGACTTTATTAACAACATACTATACTATAAGCTTTTAATGACTTTATTAACAACATACTATACTATAAGCTTTTAATGACTTTATTAACAACATACTATACTATAAGCTTTTCATGACTTTTTATGACTTTTTTAGGTCAGTTTTTACAACATACTATATTAAAAGCTTTTTATGCCTATGCCTATGACTTTTTCAGACATACAGTACTTTGCTTTAACTTTTTCATGACTTTTATATTTTTAATAACAGACTAAACTAAACGTTTTTATGACTATTTATGACATATTATACCATGACTTATTAATGACTTTTAGTACGACATCCACACATTAATTTTTCTATGGTCTATATTATACAATGATTTTTCCAACTTTTTGACATACTTTACTATGATATTTGTATGACGTTTTTATTACAGTTACTATACTATTCTGTTTTTTATGACATACAGTACCATAACTTATGTTTTTTACTGTGCAATGACATTTTTTATGACATACTATACTCACATTTTTTTATTGCAAACTGTACTATTACTTTTTTTACATAGTGTTATAGTTTTTTTAAACTATACTATGACTTTTTTACAACTTTATTCGACATACTACACTTCAACTTTTCATGACTTTTTGCAATTTACAATGGCTTTATTTACAATTTATTTCAAACTATGCTGCTTTTCATGACTTTTTTTGACATACAGCGATAACTTTTTCATGAGTTTTTTCAACGTACTATATTATGACTTCTTTACGAAGTTTTTTTTACATACTATACAATGGCTTTTTTGACATACAGTACTATACAATGACATTTTTAATATGCTCTCTTTTCATTGACTTTTTTAGACATGCTGTTAGTCTTGTTAAACACAAGCTCTTAAAGATGCTAGTGGAGGCCATGAAGAGTAAAGTCGAGCTTTAATGCTCTCAGCCAGTAATTAGTTTATAGGAAATAGTCAAATCAACTTCAAACATATGTATTATTGCTAATCTGTTCTCCAAAAATCTATTTTTTTAGTTGTCAATAACATGATGAATTTAAATGTCACCTCCTGTTAACTCGGGTGTTGTGGATACTAACCTTTAAGTTTACAGCTGTTAAATATCTGAAGGAGAAACTTCTGGGTGATAAACTTGGAAAAAGTTGACCAGGAGCACCTGAATGCACCATTACTTTTGGTGTCTGTGAGAATGATATTAACATTAATCAGTGTAAATAATATATTATTGCGTCAGTTGGCAGATGGACGTTTTGCTCATTGTTAGCGCTGATGAAACGATGGAAACTGTCACTTCATCAGTCACTTCCCCTGAGACGACACGTTGAGAGCTCATCACGTTTCTGCTTTTTCAGGCCTCCCTGAGAGGAAAAAGTCTTTGCATTGAATGAATAATTTGTGCTGCAGAGTCAGTGATGGTTTTAACCCACAGGACGGGCCGTTGGTGCTGGAACCCGGTCCGGTGTTCGCCAAGGACGGAGACAAGAACCGGAGCGAGCAGATCAGCTACAGAATCCTCCGAGGTTTGAACAACACGATCGATTCATTTTTACTTCCAGTTGGGACGCAGACAATAATTAATCATATTTTACTTGTCCTTTTATTAGCATTTATCATTAGTAGTAGAAGCAGTGATCTAAACATTTTCAGCACCCTTGAAAACTTTCACAAACCGCCATTTACAAAAACAACCGTAAAGCTGAATCAACACTTCTCTGAAACATAACCTGAAGATTATAACTTGAGTTATTTCAGGGTTGTTGTGTTAGACTGTTAACGTCAAGACGAAGAGAGAGCTGAGCCGGAAGGCAAAGCTCTGGATCTACCGGTCCGTCCTTCGTTCCTGCTCTCCCCGATGGTCACGAGGGCTGGTCAGGACCCAAAGAACTAGATGGCGGGTACAAGAGGCTGAAATGGGTTTTCTCAGGAGGGCGGCTGGCGTCTCCGTTAGAGATAGGGGGCCCCGGGGAAGACCCAGGACCAGATGGAGAGATTATATCTCCACACTGGCCTGGGAACGCCCCTGGATCCCCCAGTCAGAGCTGGTTAATGTGGCCTGGGAAAGGGGTGTTTTGCCCCCGAGACCCGACCCCCCATAAGAGGTTGATGATGAGTCTGACAAGTGTATTAGTTTTAGCTTGGTGTACCAAATAAACTGGCAACTAAAATAAATAAATACTGATAATAATCAATAATAATTACTTAATGAATGCTGTATGTGTGAGCTGACCGGACACTGACATACTGATGTTGGTGTTTTTGTTGTGTTCTTTCATCGTCAGGAAATGAGGGAAATATTTTCCAGATTGATGAGGAAACAGGAAACATCTCCATGACTAAAGCTGCTGACATCATCGGGCCAATAACTCTCACCATTCTGGTAAAAAACAAATCTTGATCTGTGGTGATTTTAAATGGAAAAACAACAAATGTAGCTATTTAGTTACTGCAAAACGTTTGACAACGAAAACAGATATAAAACTGGATATTACTTGTGTAACTCTCTTTTGGTCTCCTGCTGCGTCAGGCGTCACAGGTGACCAACAGAGATCAGTTCGCGGTGACGCAGGTGACCATAGACGTGATGAAGAAGAGCAGGAACCCTCCTCGTTTTGAGAAGGAGCGATACGAAGGATTTATCTACAGCAACTCCGTCCCCGAGAGCATGATCCTCCGGGACCGAAGCACCAACCGGCCCTTCAGGGTCCGAGCTCGGGACGAGGACTTCGCTGCTGTGAGTGTTAAGAGATAAGATGAGATAAGATAAGGTATTCCTTCATTAATCCCACAGTGGAGAATTTTGCTTTGTACAGCAGCAAAGTGTTAGAGATGTCTAGATGTAGCTTTAAATGGTGTATGATAACACCTAAGACCCTTAAATCATTTTATGTGTGTGTGTCTGTGGGTGTGGGTGTGTGTGTGTGTGTGTGTGTGTGTGTGTGTGTGTGTGTGTGTGTGTGTGTGTGTGTGTGTGTGTGTGTGTGTGTTAGGGTACAAATCCAGATGTGAAGTACGAGGTTCAGTACAGCAGCTACGTCAACGTGACCTCAGACGGGTTTGTGATCCTGAAGAGGGTCGTGAAGACGGAGTCCTTCGCGCTTCAGGTGACGGATGTGTAAACATTTAAACATCAAGCTCAATGGATTATCTATCGATCTATTGTTCATTGTCTGACATGCAGCTGTGAAACTGTCTGATCTTGTTCTGAATGCAGCTCAGAGCAGTGGACACGACGACGGGGGAGTTTGGAACGGCGGCCCTCTCCGTTCAGGTCATACCAGGTAAGAACAGCACTGCCGTTCTCCGTGATACTGACTGATAGTGACTGTAGCATTTACCCGAATTTCCCTCCGGGGATTAATAAAGGTTCATCTTATCTTATCTTATCTTATGACGTTTTCAGCTATATGTAGAGTGACAGTGCTGGATCAAGTTATGAGCAACTGCAGGATAATCCTTCTATAAAACACTGAAGAGGATTTATGAACAGTTTTTACTGGCTGCAACTATGAACTATGACTTTTTCGACATACTATACTATGACTTTTTCGACATACTATACTATGACTTTTTTTGACATACTATGCTATGACATTTTTGACATACTACACGATGACTTTTTTAACATACTATGACTTTTTGGACATACTATAGTTTGACTTTTTGACATACTATACTTTGACTGTTTCGACATACTATACTATGACTTTTTCGACATACTATGCTATGACGTTTTTTGACATAATATACTATGAATTTTTCGACATACTATACTATGACTTTTTCGACATACTATACTATGACTTTTTTGACATACTATACTATGACTTTTTTAACATACTATGACTTTTTGGACATACTATACGATGACTTTTTTGACATAATATACTTTGACTTTTTCAACATACTATGCTATGATTTTTTGACATACCATACTATGATTTTTTGACATACCATACTATGACTTTGTCGACATACTATACTATGACTTTGTCGACATATTATACTATGACATTTTTGACAGACTATACTATGACATTTTTGACAGACTATACTATGACTTTTTTGACATACTATGCTATGACATTTTTGACATACTACACGATGACTTTTTTAACATACTATGACTTTTTGGACATACTATAGTTTGACTTTTTGACATACTATACTTTGACTGTTTCGACATACTATACTATGACTTTTTCGACATACTATGCTATGACGTTTTTTGACATAATATACTATGAATTTTTCGACATACTATACTATGACTTTTTTGACATACTATGCTATGACATTTTTGACATACTACACTATGACTTTTTTAACATACTATGACTTTTTGGACATACTATACTTTGACTTTTTGACATACTATACTTTGACTTTGCCGACATACTATACTATGACATTTTTGACATACTATAGTATGACTTTTTTGACATACTATACTATGACTTTTTTGACATACTATACTATGACTTTTTCGACATACTATACTATGACTTTTTTGACATACTATACTATGACTTTTTTAACATACTATGACTTTTTGGACATACTATACGATGACTTTTTTGACATAATATACTTTGACTTTTTCAACATACTATGTTATGATTTTTTGACATACCATACTATGATTTTTTGACATACCATACTATGACTTTGTCGACATACTATACTATGACTTTGTCGACATATTATACTATGACATTTTTGACAGACTATACTATGACATTTTTGACAGACTATACTATGACATTTTTGACAGACTATACTATGACATTTTTGACAGACTATACTATGACATTTTTGACATACTATACTATGACTTTTTTGACATACTATACTATGACTTTTTCGACATACTATACTATGACTTTTTTGACATACTATACTATGACTTTTTGGACATACTATACGATGACTTTTTTGACATAATATACTTTGATTTTTCAACATACTATGCTATGATTTTTTGACATACCATACTTTTTTTTGCTACCTACTTGCTTTGTGCTATATACTATGACTTTGTCGAATATTATACTATGACTTTTTGACAGACTATACTATGACATTTTTGAAGACTATACTATGACATTTTTGAAAGACTATACTATGACATTTTTGAAGACTTACTTGACTTTTTGACAGATTACTATGACTTTCTTAATAAACTATACTATGACTTTTTCGACATACCATACAATGACTTTTTCGGCATGCTATACTATAACTTTTTCGACATACTATACAATGACTTTTTCGACATACTATACTATAACTTTTTCGACATACTATAATATGACTTTTTTGACTTACTATATTATGACTTTTCGACATACTATACTATGACTTTGTCGACATACTATACTATGACTTTTTTGACATACTATACTATGATTTTTTGACATGCTATATTGTGACTTTTTCGACATACTATACTATGACATTTTCGACATACTATACTATGACATTTTTGACATACTATACTATGACTTTTTCGACATACTATACTATGACTTTTTCGACATACTATACTATGACATTTTTGACATACTACACTATGACTTTTTTAACATACTATGACTTTTTGGACATACTATACTTTGACTTTTTGACATACTATACTTTGACTTTTTCGACATACTATACTATGACTTTTTCGACATACTATGCTATGACGTTTTTTGACATAATATACTTGGACTTTTTCGACATACTATACTATGACTTTTTTGACATACTATGCTAAGACATTTTTGACATACTACACTATGGCTTTTTTAACATACTATGACTTTTTGGACATACTATACTTTGACTTTTTGACATACTATACTTTGACTTTGCCGACATACTATACTATGACATTTTTGACATACTATAGTATGACTTTTTTGACATACTATACTATGACTTTTTCGACATACTATACTATGACTTTTTCGATATACTATACTGTAACATTTTTGACATACTATACTATGACTTTTTGGACATACTATACGATGACTTTTTTGACATAATATACTTTGACTTTTTCAACATACTATGCTATGATTTTTTGACATACCATAATATGACTTTGTCGACATATTATACTATGACATTTTTGACATACTATACTATGACATTTTTGACAGACTATACTATGACTTTCTTAATAAACTATACTATGACTTTTTCGACATACCATACAATGACTTTTTCGGCATGCTATACTGTAACATTTTCGACATACTATACTATGACTTTTTTGACATACTATACTATGACATTTTTGACATACTATACTATGACTTTTTTAACATAATATACTTTGACTTTTTCAACATACTATGCTATGACTTTGTCGACATACTATACTATGACTTTTTGGACATACTGTACTATGATTTTTTTACATGCTATATTGTGACTTTTTCGACATACTATACTATGACATTTTTGACATACTATACTATGACTTTTTCGACATACTATACTATGACTTTTTCGACATACTATACTATGATTTTTTGACATGCTATATTATGACTTTTTTGACATACTATACTATGACTTTTTCAACATACTATACTATGATGTTTTTACATGCTATATTGGGACTTTTTCGACATAATATACTATAATTTTTTGACATGCTATTCTATGACTTTTTTGACATACTATACTATGACATTTTCGACATACTATACTATGACGTTTTTGACATAATATACTATGACTTTTTCAACATACTATACTATGATTTTTGAAATGTCATAATATGACTTTTTCGACATACTGTACCATGACGTTTTTTGACATAATATACTATGACTTTTTCGACATACTATACTGTGACTTTTTTGACATACTATACTATGACATTTTTGACATACTACACTATGACTTTTTTAACATACTATGATTTTTTGACATACCATACTATGACTTTTTCGACATACTATACTATGACTTTTTTGACTTACTATACTTTGACTTTTTCGACATACTATACTATGACTTTGTCGACATACTATACTATGACATTTTTGACATACTATAGTATGACTTTTTTGACATATTATACTATGACTTTTAAGACATACTATACTGTGACATTTTTGACATACTATACTATTACATTTTTGACATACTATACTGTGACTTTTTCGACATACTATACTATGACTTTTACGACATACTATACAATAACTTTTTCGACATACTATACTATGACTTTTTTGACATGCTCTACTACGTCTTTTTCGACATACTATACTTCGACTTTTTCGACATACTATACTATGACATTTTTGACATACTATACTATGACTTTTTTAACATACTATACTATGACTTTTTTGACATACTATACTATGATTTTTTGATATGCTATATTATGACTTTTTTGACATACTATACTGTGACTTTTTCAACATACTATACTATGACTTTTTCGACATACTATACTATGACTTTTTCGACATTATACTATGACTTTTTCAACATACCATACTATTACTTTTTCGACATGCTATATTATGACTTTTTTTACATACTATCGATGACTTTTTTGACATACTATACGATGATTTTTTGGACATACTACACAATGATTTTTTTGACATGCCATACTATGGCATTTTTGATAGTATGTCGAAAAAAAATCATGGTATAGTTTGTCAAAAAAAGTCATAGTATAGTATGGTGAAAAAAGTCATAGTATAGTATGTTGAAAAAGTCATATAGCATGACGAAAAAGTCATAGTATAGTATGTCGAAATTTTTCGATGAAAACGTCAAATTTTTTTGATGTTGAAAAAAATCACGAAAACGGTCATATTATAGCATGTAAAATGATCCTATGGTGAAATAAAGTTATTTTGGGAAATGTTGAAAAATTTTACAAAAAAAAATGTAAAATTTTGCAAAATACTGACAAAAAAAAGGTCAGAGTATAGTATGTCAAAATTTTTCGATGAAAACGTCAAATTTTCTTCGATGTTGAAAAAAATCATGAAAACAGTCATATTATAGAATGTAAAATGATCCTAGGGTGAAATAAAGTCATTTTGTGAAATGTTGAAAAATTTCACAAAAAAAGTCATAGTATAGATGTCGAAATTTTTCGATGAAAACGTCAAATTTCTTTGATGTTGAAAAAAATCAAGAAAACGGTTATTTTATAGCATGTAAAATGATCCTTTGGTGAAATAAAGTCATTTTGGGAAATGTTGAAAAGATTTTACAAAAAAAAAATGCAAAAGTTTTATAAAATACTGGCAAAAAAAATGTCATAGTATAGTATGTCGAAATTTTTCGATGAAAACGTCAAATTTCTTTGATGTTGAAAAAAATCACGAAAACGGTCATATTATAGCATGTAAAATGATCCTTTGGTGAAATAAAGTCATTTTGGGAAATGTTGAAAAATTTTATAAAAAAACAAATGTAAAATTTTGTAAAATACTGACAAAAAAAATGTCATAGTATAGTATGTCGAAATTTTTCGATGAAAACGTCAAATATCTTTGATGTTGAAAAAAATCACGAAAACGGTCATATTATAGCATGTAAAATGATCCTATGGTGAAATTAAGTCATTTTGTGAAATGTTGAAAAATTTTACAAAAAAAATGTCATAGTATAGTATGTCGAAATTTTTCGATGAAAACGTGAAATTTCTTCGATGTTGAAAAAAATCACGAAAACGGTCATATTATAGCATATAAAATGATCCTATGGTGAAATAAAGTCATTTTGTGAAATGTTGAAAAATTTTACAAAAAAAATGTCACAGTATAGTATGTCGAAATTTTTCGATGAAAACGTCAAATTTCTTTGATGTTGAAAAAAAATCACGAAAACGGTCATATTATAGCATATAAAATGATCCTATGGTGAAATAAAGTCATTTTGTGAAATGTTGAAAAATTTCACAAAAAAAAATGTCATAGTATAGTATGTCAAAATTTTTCGATGAAAACATCAAATTTCTTTGATGTTGAAAAAAATCACGAAAACGGTCATATTATAGCATGTAAAATGATCCTTTGGTGAAATAAAGTCATTTTGGGAAATGTTGAAAAATTTTACAAAAAAAATAAATTTTCGTAAAATACTGTAAAAAAAAATGTCATAGTATAGTATGTCGAAATTTTTCAATGAAAACGTGAAATTTCTTCGATGTTGAAAAAAATCACGAAAACGGTCATATTATAGCATATAAAATGATCCTATGGTGAAATAAAGTCATTTTGTGAAATGTTGAAAAATTTTACAAAAAAATGTCATAGTATAGTATGTCGAAATTTCTTCGATGAAAACGTCAAATTTCTTCGATGTTAAAAAAATCATGAAAACGGTCATATTATAGCATGTAAAATGATCCTCTGGTGAAATAAAGTCATTTTGTGAAATGTTGAAAAATTTCACAAAAAATATGTCATAGTATAGATGTCGAGATTTTTCGATGAAAACATCAAATTTCTTTGATGTTGAAAAAAATCACGAAAACGGTCATATTATAGCATGTAAAATGATTCCTTTGGTGAAATAAAGTCATTTTGGGAAATGTTGAAAAATTTTACAAAAAAAAAAATGTAAAATTTTGTAAAATACTGAAAAAAAAATGTCATAGTATAGTATGTCGAAATTTTTCGATGAAAACGTCAAATTTCTTTGATGTTGAAAAAAATCACGAAAACGGTCATATTATAGCATGTAAAATGATCCTATAGTGAAATTAAGTCATTTTGTGAAATGTTGAAAAATTTTACAAAAAAAATGTCATAGTATAGATGTCGAAATTTTTCGATGAAAACGTCAAATTTCTTTGATGTTGAAAAAAATCAAGAAAACGGTCATATTATAGCATGTAAAATGATCCTTTGGTGAAATAAAGTCATTTTGGGAAATGTTAAAAGATTTTACAAAAAAAAAATGTAAAGTTTTATAAAATACTGACAAAAAAAATGTCATAGTATAGTATGTCGAAATTTTTCGATGAAAACGTCAAATTTCTTTGATGTTGAAAAAAATCCCGAAAATGGTCATATAGCATGTAAAATGATTCCTTTGGTGAAATAAAGTGGTTTTGGGAAATGTTTAAAAAATTTTACAAAAAAACAAATGTAAAATTTTGTAAAATACTGACAAAAAAAATGTCATAGTATAGTATGTCGAAATTTTTCGATGAAAACGTCAAATTTCTTTGATGTTGAAAAAAATCACGAAAACGGTCATATTATAGCATGTAAAATGAACCTATGGTGAAATTAAGTTATTTTGTGAAATGTTGAAAAATTTTACAAAAAAAATGTCATAGTATAGTATGTCGAAATTTTTCGATGAAAACGTCAAATTTCTTCGATGTTGAAAAAAATCACGAAAACGGTCATATTATAGCATATAAAATGATCCTATGGTGAAATAAAGTCATTTTGTGAAATGTTGAAAAATTTTACAAAAAAACTGTCATAGTATAGTATGTCGAAATTTTTCAATGAAAACGTCAAATTTCTTTGATGTTGAAAAAAATCACGAAAACGGTCATATTATAGCATGTAAAATGATCCTTTGGTGAAATAAAGTCATTTTGTGAAATGTTGAAAAATTTTACAAAAAAAAATGTAAAATTTTGTAAAATACTGAAAAAAAAAATGTCATAGTATAGTATGTCGAAATTTTTCGATGAAAACGTCAAATTTCTTTCGATGTTGAAAAAAATCACAAAAACGGTCATATTATAGCATATAAAATGATCCTATGGTGAAATAAAGTCATTTTGTGAAATGTTGAAAAATTTTACAAAAAAAAAGTCATAGTATAGTATGTCAAAATTTTTCGATGAAAACGTCAAATTTCTTTGATGTTGAAAAAAATCAAGAAAACGGTCATATTATAGCATGTAAAATGATCCTTTGGTGAAATAAAGTCATTTTGGGAAATGTTGAAAAATTTTACAAAAAAAAAAAATGTAAAATTTTGTAAAATACTGACAAAAAAAATGTCATAGTATAGTATGTCGAAATTTTTCGATGAAAACGTCAAATTTCTTCGATGTTGAAAAAAATCATGAAAACGGCCATATTATAGCATATAAAATGATCCTATGGTGAAATAAAGTCATTTTGTGAAATGTTGAAAAATTTTACAAAAAAAATGTCATAGTATAGTATGTCAAAATTTTTCGATGAAAACGTCAAATTTCTTTGATGTTGAAAAAAAATCACGAAAACGGTCATATTATAGCATGTAAAATGATCCTATGGTGAAATAAAGTCATTTTGTGAAATGTTGAAAAATTTTACAAAAAAAATGTCATAGTATAGTATGTCGAAATTTTTCGATGAAAACGTCAAATTTCTTCGATGTTGAAAAAAATCACGAAAACGGCCGTATTATAGCATGTAAAATGATCCTATGGTGAAATAGAGTCATTTTGTGAAATGTTGAAAAATTTTACAAAAAAAAATGTCATAGTATAGTATGTCGAAATTTTTCGATGAAAACGTCAAATTTCTTTGATGTTGAAAAAAATCACGAAAACGGTCATATTATAGCATGTAAAATGATCCTTTGGTGAAATAAAGTCATTTTGTGAAATGTTGAAAAATTTTACAAAAAAAAATGTAAAATTTTGTAAAATACTGACAAAAAAAATGTCATAGTATAGTATGTCGAAATTTTTCGATGAAAACGTCAAATTTCTTCGATGTTGAAAAAAATCATGAAAACGGCCATATTATAGAATGTAAAATGATCCTAGGGTGAAATAAAGTCATTTTGTGAAATATTGAAAAATTTCACAAAAAAAGTCATAGTATAGATGTCGAAATTTTTCGATGAAAACGTCAAATTTCTTTGATGTTGAAAAAAATCAAGAAAACGGTTATTTTATAGCATGTAAAATGATCCTTTGGTGAAATAAAGTCATTTTGGGAAATGTTAAAAGATTTTACAAAAAAAAATGTAAAGTTTTATAAAATACTGACAAAAAAAAATGTCATAGTATAGTATGTCGAAATTTTTCGATGAAAATGTCAAATTTCTTTGATGTTGAAAAAAATCAAGAAAACGGTCATTTTATAGCATGTAAAATAATTCCTTTGGTGAAATAAAGTCATTTTGGGAAATGTTAAAAGATTTTACAAAAAAAAACAAATGTAAAATTTTGTAAAATACTGACAAAAAAAATGTCATAGTATAGTATGTCGAAATTTTTCGATGAAAACGTCAAATATCTTTGGTGTTGAAAAAAATCACGAAAACGGTCATATTATAGCATGTAAAATGATCCTATGGTGAAATTAAGTCATTTTGTGAAATGATGAAAAATTTTACAAAAAAAATGTCATAGTATAGTATGTCCAAATTTTTCGATGAAAACGTCAAATTTCTTTGATGTTGAAAAAAATCATGAAAACGGTCATATTATAGAATGTAAAATGATCCTATGGTGAAATTAAGTCATTTTGTGAAATGTTGAAAAATTTTACAAAAAAAATGTCATAGTATAGTATGTCGAAATTTTTCGATGAAAACATCAAATTTCTTTGATGTTGAAAAAAATCACGAAAACGGTCATATTATAGCATGTAAAATGATCCTATGGTGAAATAAAGTCATTTTGGGAAATGTTGAAAAATTTTACAAAAAAAAATGTAAAATTTCGTAAAATACTGTAAAAAAAAAATGTCATAGTATAGTATGTCGAAATTTTTCGATGAAAACGTCAAATTTCTTCGATGTTGAAAAAAATCATGAAAACGGTCGTATTATAGCATGTAAAATGATCCTTTGGTGAAATAAAGTCATTTTGTGAAATATTGAAAAATTTTAAAAAAAAAAAAAAAAAAAAAAAAAAGTCATAGTATAGATGTCAAAATTTTTCGATGAAAACGTCAAATTTCTTTGATGTTGAAAAAAATCACGAAAACGGTCATTTTATAGCATATAAAATGATCCTATGGTGAAATAAAGTCATTTTGTGAAATGTTGAAAAATTTTACAAAAAAAATGTCATAGTATAGTATGTCAAAATTTTTCGATGAAAACGTCAAATTTCTTTGATGTTGAAAAAAATCACGAAAACGGTCATATTATAGCATGTAAAATGATCCTTTGGTGAAATAAAGTAATTTTGTGAAATGTTGAAAAATTTTACAAAAAAAAATGTAAAATTTTGTAAAATACTGACAAAAAAAATGTCATAGTATAGTATGTCGAAATTTTTCGATGAAAACGTCAAATTTCTTTGATGTTGAAAAAATCATGAAAACGGCCGTATTATAGAATGTAAAATGATCCTAGGGTGAAATTAAGTCATTTTGTGAAATGTTGAAAAATTTCACAAAAAAAGTCATAGTATAGATGTCGAAATTTTTCGATGAAAATGTCAAATTTCTTTGATGTTGAAAAAAATCAAGAAAACGGTCATATTATAGCATGTAAAATGATCCTTTGGTGAAATAAAGTCATTTTGGGAAATGTTAAAAGATTTTAACAAAAAAAAAAATTAAAAATTTGAAAAATTAAAAAAAAAAAAAAAAAAAAAAAAAAATTTAAAAAAAAAAAAATGTTGAAAAAATCATGAAAACGGCCGTTTTATAGCATGTAAAATGATCCTATGGTTAAAAAATAAAGTCATTTTGTGAAATATTGAAAAATTTTACAAAAAAAATGTCATAGTATAGTATGTCGAAATTTTTCGATGAAAACGTCAAATTTCTTTGATGTTGAAAAAAATCACAGAAAACGGTCATTATTATAGCATGTAAAATGATTCCTTATGGTGAAATTAAAGTGGTTTTGGGAAATGTTGAAAAATTTTACAAAAAAACAAATATAAAATTTTGTAAAATACTGACATAAAAAATGTCATAGTATAGTATGTCGAAATTTTTCGATGAAAACGTCAAATATCTTTGGTGTTGAAAAAAATCACAAAAACGGTCATATTATAGCATGTAAAATGATCCTATGGTGAAATAAAGTCATTTTGTGAAATATTGAAAAATTTTACAAAAAAATGTCATAGTATAGTATGTCAAAATTTTTCGATGAAAACGTCAAATTTCTTCGATGTTGAAAAAAATCACGAAAACGGTCATATTATAGCATATAAAATGATCCTATGGTGAAATTAAGTCATTTTGTGAAATGTTGAAAAATTTTACAAAAAAAATGTCATAGTATAGTATGTCGAAATTTTTCGATGAAAACGTCAAATTTCTTCGATGTTGAAAAAAATCACAAAAACGGTCATATTATAGCATGTAAAATGATCCTCTGGTGAAATAAAGTCATTTTGTGAAATGTTGAAAAATTTTACAAAAAAAAAGTCATAGTATAGTATGTCGAAATTTTTCGATGAAAACGTCAAATTTCTTTGATGTTGAAAAAAATCACGAAAACGGTCATATTATAGCATGTAAAATGATCCTATGGTGAAATTAAGTCATTTTGTGAAATGTTGAAAAATTTTACAAAAAAAAATGTAAAATTTTGTAAAATACTGACAAAAAAAATGTCATAGTATAGCATGTCAAAATTTTTCGATGAAAACGTCAAATTTCTTTGATGTTGAAAAAAATCACGAAAACGGTCATATTATAGCATGTAAAATGATCCTATGGTGAAATTAGAGTCATTTTGTGAAATGTTGAAAAATTTCACAAAAAATGTCATAGTATAGATGTCAAAATTTTTCGATGAAAACGTCAAATTTCTTCGATGTTAAAAAAAATCACGAAAACGGTCATATTATAGCATGTAAAATGATCCTATGGTGAAATTAAGTCATATTGTGAAATGTTGAAAAATTTTACAAAAAAAATGTCATAGTATAGTATGTCGAAATTTTTCGATGAAAACGTCAAATTTCTTTGATGTTGAAAAAAATCACGAAAACGGTCATATTATAGCATGTAAAATGATCCTATGGTGAAATTAAGTCATTTTGTGAAATGTTGAAAAATTTTACAAAAAAAAATGTAAAATTTTGTAAAATACTGACAAAAAAAATGTCATAGTATAGCATGTCAAAATTTTTCGATGAAAACGTCAAATTTCTTTGATGTTGAAAAAATCATGAAAACGGCCGTATTATAGAATGTAAAATGATCCTATGGTGAAATTAAGTCATTTTGTGAAATGTTGAAAAATTTCACAAAAAAAGTCATAGTATAGATGTCGAAATTTTTCGATGAAAACATCAAATTTCTTTGATGTTGAAAAAAATCACGAAAACGGTCATATTATAGCATGTAAAATGATCCTTTGGTGAAATAAAGTCATTTTGGGAAATGTTAAAAAATTTTACAAAAAAAAAAAATGTAAAATTTTGTGAAACACTGACAAAAAAAATGTCATAGTATAGTAAGTCGAAATTTTTCAATGAAAACGTCAAATTTCTTTAATGTTGAAAAAATCATGAAAACGGCCGTATTATAGCATGTAAAATGATCCTATGGTTAAATAAAGTCATTTTGTGAAATGTTAAAAATCTTACAAAAAAAAAAAAATTTTACAAAAAAAATGTCATAGTATAGTATGTCGAAATTTTTCGATGAAAACGTCAAATTTCTTTGGTGTTGAAAAAAATCACGAAAACAGTCATATTATAGCATGTAAAATGATCCTAGGGTGAAATAAAGTCATTTTGTGAAATATTGAAAAATTTTACAAAAAAATAAAATTTAAAAAAGTCATAGTATAGATGTCGAAATTTTTCGATGAAAACGTCAAATTTCTTTGATGTTGAAAAAAATCACGAAAACGGTCATATTATAGCAATTAAAATGATCCTATGGTGAAATTAAGTGGTTTTGGGAAATGTTGAAAAATTTTACAAAAAAACAAATATAAAATTTTGTAAAATACTGACAAAAAAATGTCATAGTATAGTATGTCGAAATTTTTCGATGAAAACGTCAAATATCTTTGGTGTTGAAAAAAATCACGAAAACGGTCATATTATAGCATGTAAAATGATCCTATGGTGAAATAAAGTCATTTTGTGAAATGTTGAAAAATTTTACAAAAAAAATGTCATAGTATAGTATGTCGAAATTTTTCGATGAAAACGTCAAATTTCTTCGATGTTGAAAAAAATCACGAAAACGGTCATATTATAGCATATAAAATGATCCTATGGTGAAATTAAGTCATTTTGTGAAATGTTGAAAAATTTTACAAAAAAAATGTCATAGTATAGTATGTCGAAATTTTTCGATGAAAACGTCAAATTTCTTCGATGTTGAAAAAAATCACAAAAACGGTCATATTATAGCGTGTAAAATGATCCTATGGTGAAATTAAGTCATTTTGTGAAATGTTGAAAAATTTTACAAAAAAAATTAAAATTTTGTAAAATCTGACAAAAAAAATGTCATAGTATAGCATGTCAAAATTTTTCGATGAAAACGTCAAATTTCTTTGATGTTGAAAAAAATCATGAAAACGGTCATATTATAGCATGTAAAATGATCCTATGGTGAAATTAAGTCATTTTGTGAAATGTTGAAAAATTTCACAAAAAATGTCATAGTATAGATGTCGAAATTTTTCGATGAAAACATCAAATTTCTTTGATGTTGAAAAAAATCACGAAAACGGTCATATTATAGCATGTAAAATGATCCTTTGGTGAAATAAAGTCATTTTGGGAAATGTTAAAAAATTTTACAAAAAAAAAAAATGTAAAATTTTGTAAAATACTGTAAAAAAAAATGTCATAGTATAGTATGTCGAAATTTTTCGATGAAAACGTCAAATATCTTTGGTGTTGAAAAAAATCACGAAAACGGTCATATTATAGCATGTAAAATGATCCTATGGTGAAATAGTCATTTTGTGTAATGTTGAAAAATTTTACAAAAAAAAGTCATAGTATAGTATGTCGAAATTTTTCGATGAAAACGTCAAATTTCTTTGATGTTGAAAAAAATCATGGAAACAGTCATATTATAGCATGTAAAATGATCCTATGGTGAAATTAAGTCATTTCGTGAAATGTTGAAAAATTTTACAAAAAAAATGTCATAGTATAGTATGTCGAAATTTTTCGATTAAAACGTCAAATTTCTTTGATGTTGAAAAAAATCACGAAAACGGTCATATTATAGCATGTAAAATGATCCTCTGGTGAAATTAAGTCATTTTGGGAAATATTGAAAAATTTTACAAAAAAAAATGTAAAATTTTGTAAAATACTGACAAAAAAAATGTCATAGTATAGCATGTCGAAATTTTTCGATGAAAACGTCAAATTTCTTCGATGTTGAAAAAATCATGAAAACGGCCGTATTATAGCATGTAAAATGATCCTAGGGTGAAATAAAGTCATTTTGTGAAATATTGAAAAATTTCACAAAAAAAGTCATAGTATAGATGTCGAAATTTTTCGATGAAAACGTCAAATTTCTTTGATGTTGAAAAAAATCAAGAAAACGGTCATTTTATAGCATGTAAAATGATCCTTTGGTGAAATAAAGTCATTTTGGGAAATGTTAAAAGATTTTACAAAAAAAAAAATGTAAAGTTTTGTAAAATACTGACAAAAAAAATGTCATAGCATAGTATGTCGAAATTTTTCGATGAAAACGTCAAATTTCTTTGATGTTGAAAAAAATCACGAAAACGGTCATATTATAGCATGTAAAATGATCCTATGGTGAAATTAAGTCATTTTGTGAAATGTTGAAAAATTTTACAAAAAAAAATGTAAAATTTTGTAAAATACTGACAAAAAAATGTCATAGTATAGCATGTCAAAATTTTTCGATGAAAACGTCAAATTTCTTTGATGTTGAAAAAAATCATGAAAACGGTCATATTATAGCATGTAAAATGATCCTATGGTGAAATTAAGTCATTTTGTGAAATGTTGAAAAATTTCACAAAAAATGTCATAGTATAGATGTCAAAATTTTTCGATGAAAACGTCAAATTTCTTCGATGTTGAAAAAAATCACGAAAACGGTCATATTATAGCATGTAAAATGATCCTATGGTGAAATTAAGTCATATTGTGAAATGTTGAAAAATTTTACAAAAAAAATGTCATAGTATAGTATGTCGAAATTTTTCGATGAAAACGTCAAATTTCTTTGATGTTGAAAAAAATCACGAAAACGGTCATATTATAGCAATTAAAATGATCCTATGGTGAAATTAAGTGGTTTTGGGAAATGTTGAAAAATTTTACAAAAAAAAAAATATAAAATTTTGTAAAATACTGAAAAAAAAAATGTCATAGTATAGTATGTCGAAATTTTTCGATGAAAACGTCAAATTTCTTTGATGTTGAAAAAATCATGAAAACGGCCGTATTATAGAATGTAAAATGATCCTATGGTGAAATAAAGTCATTTTGGGAAATGTTAAAAAATTTTACAAAAAAAAAAATGTAAAATTTTTTGAAACACTGACAAAAAAAATGTCATAGTATAGTAAGTCGAAATTTTTCAATGAAAACGTCAAATTTCTTTAATGTTGAAAAAATCATGAAAACGGTCATATTATAGCATATAAAATGATCCTATGGTTAAATAAAGTCATTTTGTGAAATCTTGAAAAATTTTACAAAAAAAATGTCATAGTATAGTATGTCGAAATTTTTCGATGAAAACGTCAAATTTCTTTGGTGTTGAAAAAAATCACGAAAACAGTCATATTATAGCATGTAAAATGATCCTAGGGTGAAATAAAGTCATTTTGTGAAATATTGAAAAATTTTACAAAAAAAGTTATAGTATAGATGTCGAAATTTTTCGATGAAAACGTCAAATTTCTTTGATGTTGAAAAAAATCACGAAAACGGTCATATTATAGCAATTAAAATGATCCTATGGTGAAATTAAGTGGTTTTGGGAAATGTTGAAAAATTTTACAAAAAAACAAATATAAAATTTTGTAAAATACTGACAAAAAAATGTCATAGTATAGTATGTCGAAATTTTTCGATGAAAACGTCAAATTTCTTTGATGTTGAAAAAATCATGAAAACGGCCGTATTATAGAATGTAAAATGATCCTATGGTGAAATTAAGTCATTTTGTGAAATGTTGAAAAATTTCACAAAAAAAGTCATAGTATAGATGTCGAAATTTTTCGATGAAAACATCAAATTTCTTTGATGTTGAAAAAAATCACGAAAACGGTCATATTATAGCATGTAAAATGATCCTTTGGTGAAATAAAGTCATTTTGGGAAATGTTAAAAAATTTTACAAAAAAAAAAATGTAAAATTTTGTGAAACACTGACAAAAAAAATGTCATAGTATAGTAAGTCGAAATTTTTCAATGAATGTATTATAGAATGTAAAATGATCCTATGGTGAAATTAAGTCATTTTGTGAAATGTTGAAAAATTTCACAAAAAAAGTCATAGTATAGATGTCGAAATTTTTCGATGAAAACATCAAATTTCTTTGATGTTGAAAAAAATCACGAAAACGGTCATATTATAGCATGTAAAATGATCCTTTGGTGAAATAAAGTCATTTTGGGAAATGTTAAAAAATTTTACAAAAAAAAAAATGTAAAATTTTGTGAAACACTGACAAAAAAAATGTCATAGTATAGTAAGTCGAAATTTTTCAATGAAAACGTCAAATTTCTTTAATGTTGAAAAAAATCATGAAAACGGCCGTATTATAGCATGTAAAATGATCCTATGGTTAAATAAAGTCATTTTGTGAAATCTTGAAAAATTTTACAAAAAAAATGTCATAGTATAGTATGTCGAAATTTTTCGATGAAAACGTCAAATTTCTTCGATGTTGAAAAAAATCACGAAAACGGTCATATTATAGCATGTAAAATGATCCTATGGTGAAATAAAGTCATTTTGTGAAATGTTGAAAAATTTTACAAAAAAAATGTCATAGTATAGTATGTCGAAATTTTTCGATGAAAACGTCAAATTTCTTCGATGTTGAAAAAAATCACGAAAACGGTCATATTATTGCATATAAAATGATCCTATGGTGAAATTAAGTCATTTTGTGAAATGTTGAAAAATTTTACAAAAAAAATGTCATAGTATAGTATGTCGAAATTTTTCGATGAAAACGTCAAATTTCTTCGATGTTGAAAAAAATCACAAAAACGGTCATATTATAGCGTGTAAAATGATCCTCTGGTGAAATAAAGTCATTTTGTGAAATGTTGAAAAATTTTACAAAAAAAAAGTCATAGTATAGTATGTCGAAATTTTTCGATGAAAACGTCAAATTTCTTTGATGTTGAAAAAAATCACGAAAACGGTCATATTATAGCATGTAAAATGATCCTATGGTGAAATTAAGTCATTTTGTGAAATGTTGAAAAATTTTACAAAAAAAAATGTAAAATTTTGTAAAATACTGACAAAAAAAATGTCATAGTATAGCATGTCAAAATTTTTCGATGAAAACGTCAAATTTCTTTGATGTTGAAAAAAATCATGAAAACGGTCATATTATAGCATGTAAAATGATCCTATGGTGAAATTAAGTCATTTTGTGAAATGTTGAAAAATTTCACAAAAAAAGTCATAGTATAGATGTCGAAATTTTTCGATGAAAACATCAAATTTCTTTGATGTTGAAAAAAATCACGAAAACGGTCATATTATAGCATGTAAAATGATCCTTTGGTGAAATAAAGTCATTTTGGGAAATGTTAAAAAATTTTACAAAAAAAAAAATGTAAAATTTTGTGAAACACTGACAAAAAAAATGTCATAGTATAGTAAGTCGAAATTTTTCAATGAAAACGTCAAATTTCTTTAATGTTGAAAAAAATCATGAAAACGGCCGTATTATAGCATGTAAAATGATCCTATGGTTAAATAAAGTCATTTTGTGAAATCTTGAAAAATTTTACAAAAAAAATGTCATAGTATAGTATGTCGAAATTTTTCGATGAAAACGTCAAATTTCTTCGATGTTGAAAAAAATCACGAAAACGGTCATATTATAGCATGTAAAATGATCCTATGGTGAAATAAAGTCATTTTGTGAAATGTTGAAAAATTTTACAAAAAAAATGTCATAGTATAGTATGTCGAAATTTTTCGATGAAAACGTCAAATTTCTTCGATGTTGAAAAAAATCACGAAAACGGTCATATTATAGCATATAAAATGATCCTATGGTGAAATTAAGTCATTTTGTGAAATGTTGAAAAATTTTACAAAAAAAATGTCATAGTATAGTATGTCGAAATTTTTCGATGAAAACGTCAAATTTCTTCGATGTTGAAAAAAATCACAAAAACGGTCATATTATAGCGTGTAAAATGATCCTCTGGTGAAATAAAGTCATTTTGTGAAATGTTGAAAAATTTTACAAAAAAAAAGTCATAGTATAGTATGTCGAAATTTTTCGATGAAAACGTCAAATTTCTTTGATGTTGAAAAAAATAACGAAAACGGTCATATTATAGCATGTAAAATGATCCTATGGTGAAATTAAGTCATTTTGTGAAATGTTGAAAAATTTTACAAAAAAAAATGTAAAATTTTGTAAAATACTGACAAAAAAAATGTCATAGTATAGCATGTCAAAATTTTTCGATGAAAACTTCAAATTTCTTTGATGTTGAAAAAAATCATGAAAACGGTCATATTATAGCATGTAAAATGATCCTATGGTGAAATTAAGTCATTTTGTGAAATGTTGAAAAATTTCACAAAAAATGTCATAGTATAGATGTCGAAATTTTTCGATGAAAACATCAAATTTCTTTGATGTTGAAAAAAATCACGAAAACGGTCATATTATAGCATGTAAAATGATCCTTTGGTGAAATAAAGTTATTTTGGGAAATGTTAAAAAATTTTACAAAAAAAAAATGTAAAATTTTGTAAAATACTGTAAAAAAAAATGTCATAGTATAGTATGTCGAAATTTTTCGATGAAAACGTCAAATATCTTTGGTGTTGAAAAAAATCACGAAAACGGTCATATTATAGCATGTAAAATGATCCTATGGTGAAATAGTCATTTTGTGTAATGTTGAAAAATTTTACAAAAAAAAGTCATAGTATAGTATGTCGAAATTTTTCGATGAAAACGTCAAATTTCTTTGATGTTGAAAAAAATCATGGAAACAGTCATATTATAGCATGTAAAATGATCCTATGGTGAAATTAAGTCATTTCGTGAAATGTTGAAAAATTTTACAAAAAAAATGTCATAGTATAGTATGTCGAAATTTTTCAATTAAAACGTCAAATTTCTTTGATGTTGAAAAAAATCACGAAAACGGTCATATTATAGCATGTAAAATGATCCTTTGGTGAAATAAAGTCATTTTGTGAAATGTTGAAAAATTTTACAAAAAAAAATGTAAAATTTTGTAAAATACTGACAAAAAAAATGTCATAGTATAGTATGTCGAAATTTTTCGATGAAAACGTCAAATTTCTTCGATGTTGAAAAAATCATGAAAACGGCCGTATTATAGCATGTAAAATGATCCTAGGGTGAAATAAAGTCATTTTGTGAAATATTGAAAAATTTTACAAAAAATGTCATAGTATAGATGTCGAAATTTTTCGATGAAAACGTCAAATTTCTTTGATGTTGAAAAAAATCAAGAAAACGGTCATTTTATAGCATGTAAAATGATCCTTTGGTGAAATAAAGTCATTTTGTGAAATGTTAAAAGATTTTACAAAAAAAAAATGTAAAGTTTTGTAAAATACTGACAAAAAAAATGTCATAGTATAGTATGTCGAAATTTTTCGATGAAAACGTCAAATTTCTTTGATGTTGAAAAAAATCACGAAAGCGGTCATATTATAGCAATTAAAATGATCCTATGGTGAAATTAAGTGGTTTTGGGAAATGTTGAAAAATTTTACAAAAAAACAAATGTAAAATTTTGTAAAATACTGACAAAAAAATGTCATAGTATAGTATGTCGAAATTTTTCGATGAAAACGTCAAATATCTTTGGTGTTGAAAAAAATCACGAAAACGGTCATATTATAGCATGTAAAATGATCCTATGGTGAAATTAAGTCATTTTGTGAAATGTTGAAAAATTTTACAAAAAAAAATGTAAAATTTTGTAAAATACTGACAAAAAAAATGTCATAGTATAGCATGTCAAAATTTTTCGATGAAAACGTCAAATTTCTTTGATGTTGAAAAAAATCATGAAAACGGTCATATTATAGCATGTAAAATGATCCTATGGTGAAATTAAGTCATTTTGTGAAATGTTGAAAAATTTCACAAAAAATGTCATAGTATAGATGTCGAAATTTTTCGATGAAAACATCAAATTTCTTTGATGTTGAAAAAAATCACGAAAACGGTCATATTATAGCATGTAAAATGATCCTTTGGTGAAATAAAGTTATTTTGGGAAATGTTAAAAAATTTTACAAAAAAAAAAATGTAAAATTTTGTAAAATACTGTAAAAAAAAATGTCATAGTATAGTATGTCGAAATTTTTCGATGAAAACGTCAAATTTCTTTGGTGTTGAAAAAAATCACGAAAGCGGTCATATTATAGCAATTAAAATGATCCTATGGTGAAATTAAGTGGTTTTGGGAAATGTTGAAAAATTTTACAAAAAAACAAATGTAAAATTTTGTAAAATACTGACAAAAAAATGTCATAGTATAGTATGTCGAAATTTTTCGATGAAAACGTCAAATATCTTTGGTGTTGAAAAAAATCACGAAAACGGTCATATTATAGCATATAAAATGATCCTATGGTGAAATTAAGTCATTTTGTGAAATGTTGAAAAATTTTACAAAAAAAAATGTAAAATTTTGTAAAATACTGACAAAAAAAATGTCATAGTATAGCATGTCAAAATTTTTCGATGAAAACGTCAAATTTCTTTGATGTTGAAAAAAATCATGAAAACGGTCATATTATAGCATGTAAAATGATCCTATGGTGAAATTAAGTCATTTTGTGAAATGTTGAAAAATTTTACAAAAAAAATGTCATAGTATAGTATGTCGAAATTTTTCGATGAAAACGTCAAATTTCTTTGATGTTGAAAAAAATCACGAAAACGGTCATATTATAGCATGTAAAATGATCCTATGGTGAAATTAAGTCATTTTGTGAAATGTTGAAAAATTTTACAAAAAAAAAATGTAAAATTTTGTAAAATACTGACAAAAAAAATGTCATAGTATAGCATGTCAAAATTTTTCGATGAAAACGTCAAATTTCTTTGATGTTGAAAAAAATCATGAAAACGGCCGTATTATAGAATGTAAAATGATCCTATGGTGAAATTAAGTCATTTTGTGAAATGTTGAAAAATTTCACAAAAAAAAAAAAAAAAAAAAAAGTCATAGTATAGATGTCGAAATTTTTCGATGAAAACATCAAATTTCTTTGATGTTGAAAAAAATCACGAAAACGGTCATATTATAGCATGTAAAATGATCCTTTGGTGAAATAAAGTCATTTTGGGAAATGTTAAAAAATTTTACAAAAAAAAAAATGTAAAATTTTGTGAAACACTGACAAAAAAAATGTCATAGTATAGTAAGTCGAAATTTTTCAATGAAAACGTCAAATTTCTTTAATGTTGAAAAAATCATGAAAACGGCCGTATTATAGCATGTAAAATGATCCTATGGTTAAATAAAGTCATTTTGTGAAATCTTGAAAAATTTTACAAAAAAAATGTCATAGTATAGTATGTCGAAATTTTTCGATGAAAACGTCAAATTTCTTTGGTGTTGAAAAAAATCACGAAAACAGTCATATTATAGCATGTAAAATGATCCTAGGGTGAAATAAAGTCATTTTGTGAAATATTGAAAAATTTTACAAAAAAAGTCATAGTATAGATGTCGAAATTTTTCGATGAAAACGTCAAATTTCTTTGATGTTGAAAAAAATCACGAAAACGGTCATATTATAGCAATTAAAATGATCCTATGGTGAAATTAAGTGGTTTTGGGAAATGTTGAAAAATTTTACAAAAAAAAAAATATAAAATTTTGTAAAATACTGACAAAAAAAATGTCATAGTATAGTATGTCGAAATTTTTCGATGAAAACGTCAAATTTCTTTGATGTTGAAAAAAATCACGAAAACGGTCATATTATAGCATGTAAAATGATCCTATGGTGAAATAAAGTCATTTTGTGAAATGTTGAAAAATTTTACAAAAAAAATGTCATAGTATAGTATGTCGAAATTTTTCGATGAAAACGTCAAATTTCTTCGATGTTGAAAAAAATCACGAAAACGGTCATATTGTAGCATATAAAATGATCCTATGGTGAAATTAAGTCATTTTGTGAAATGTTGAAAAATTTTACAAAAAAAATGTCATAGTATAGTATGTCGAAATTTTTCGATGAAAACGTCAAATTTCTTCGATGTTGAAAAAAATCACAAAAACGGTCATATTATAGCATGTAAAATGATCCTCTGGTGAAATAAAGTCATTTTGTGAAATGTTGAAAAATTTTACAAAAAAAAATAAAATTTTGTAAAATACTGACAAAAAAAATGTCATAGTATAGCATGTCAAAATTTTTCGATGAAAACGTCAAATTTCTTTGATGTTGAAAAAAATCACGAAAACGGTCATATTATAGCATGTAAAATGATCCTTTGGTGAAATAAAGTCATTTTGGGAAATGTTGAAAAATTTTACAAAAAAAATGTAAAATTTTGTAAAATACTGACAAAAAAAATGTCATAGTATAGTATGTCGAAATTTTTCGATGAAAACGTCAAATTTCTTCGATGTTGAAAAAATCATGAAAACGGCCGTATTATAGAATGTAAAATGATCCTAGGGTGAAATAAAGTCATTTTGTGAAATATTGAAAAATTTCACAAAAAAAGTCATAGTATAGATGTCGAAATTTTTCGATGAAAACGTCAAATTTCTTTGATGTTGAAAAAAATCAAGAAAATGGTTATTTTATAGCATGTAAAATGATCCTTTGGTGAAATAAAGTCATTTTGGGAAATGTTAAAAGATTTTACAAAAAAAAAAATGTAAAGTTTTGTAAAATACTGACAAAAAAAATGTCATAGTATAGTATGTCGAAATTTTTCGATGAAAACGTCAAATTTCTTTGATGTTGAAAAAAATCAAGAAAACGGTTATTTTATAGCATGTAAAATGATCCTATGGTGAAATAAAGTCATTTTGTGAAATGTTGAAAAGATTTTACAAAAAAAAAAATGTAAAATTTTATAAAATACTGACAAAAAAAATGTCATAGTATAGCATGTCAAAATTTTTCGATGAAAACGTCAAATTTCTTTGATGTTGAAAAAAATCAAGAAAACGGTTATTTTATAGCATGTAAAATGATCCTATGGTGAAATAAAGTCATTTTGTGAAATGTTGAAAAATTTAAAAAAAATGTCATAGTATAGATGTCAAGATTTTTCGATGGAAACGTCAAATTTCTTCGATGTTGAAAAAAATGTAAACGGTCAATTTATAAAATGATCCTATGTGAAATTAACATATTGTGAAATGTTGAAAAATGTACAAAAAAAGTAAATAGTATGTCGAAATTTTTCGATGAAAACGTCAAATTTCTTCGATGTTGAAAAAAATCACGAAAACGGTCATATTATAGCATATAAAATGATCCTATGGTGAAATAAAGTGGTTTTGGGAAATGTTGAAAAATTTTACAAAAAAACAAATGTAAAATTTTGTAAAATACTGACATAAAAAATGTCATAGTATAGTATGTCGAAATTTTTCGATGAAAACGTCAAATTTCTTTGATGTTGAAAAAAATCACGAAAACGGTCATATTATAGAGTGTAAAATGATCCTCTGGTGAAATAAAGTCATTTTGTGAAATGTTGAAAAATTTCACAAAAAAAATGTCATAGTATAGTATGTCGAAATTTTTCGATGAAAACGTCAAATTTCTTTGATGTTGAAAAAAATCACGAAAACGGTCATATTATAGCATATAAAATGATCCTATGGTGAAATAAAGTCATTTTGTGAAATGTTGAAAAATTTTACAAAAAAAAAATGTAAAAAAAAAACTGTCATAGTATAGTATGTCGAAATTTTTCAATGAAAACGTCAAATTTCTTTGATGTTGAAAAAAATCACGAAAACGGTCATATTATAGCATGTAAAATGATCCTTTGGTTAAATAAAGTCATTTTGTGAAATGTTGAAAAATTTTACAAAAAAAAATGTAAAATTTTTTAAAATACTGACAAAAAAAATGTCATAGTATAGTATGTCGAAATTTTTCGATGAAAACGTCAAATTTCTTCGATGTTGAAAAAAATCACGAAAACGGTCATATTATAGCATATAAAATGATCCTATGGTGAAATAAAGTCATTTTGTGAAATGTTGAAAAATTTTACAAAAAAAAAAGTCATAGTATAGTATGTCAAAATTTTTCGATGAAAACGTGAAATTTCTTCGATGTTGAAAAAAATCATGAAAACGGTCATATTATAGCATGTAAAATGATCCTATGGTGAAATTAAGTCATTTTGTGAAATGTTGAAAAATTTTAAAAAAAAAAAAAAAAAAATTTTTAAAATTACTGACAAAAAAATGTCATAGTATAGTATGTCGAAATTTTTCGATGAAAACGTCAAATTTCTTTGATGTTGAAAAAAATCACGAAAACGGCCGTATTATAGAATGTAAAATGATCCTATGGTGAAATAGAGTCATTTTGTGAAATGTTGAAAAATTTTACAAAAAAAAAGTCATAGTATAGTATGTCGAAATTTTTCGATGAAAACGTCAAATTTCTTTGATGTTGAAAAAAATCACGAAAACGGTCGTATTATAGCATGTAAAATGATCCTTTGGTGAAATAAAGTCATTTTGTGAAATGTTGAAAAATTTTACAAAAAAAAAATGTAAAATTTTGTAAAATACTGACAAAAAAAATGTCATAGTATAGTATGTCGAACTTTTTCGATGAAAACGTCAAATTTCTTCGATGTTGAAAAAATCATGAAAACGGCCGTATTATAGAATGTAAAATGATCCTAGGGTGAAATTAAGTCATTTTGTGAAATATTGAAAAATTTCACAAAAAAAAGTCATAGTATAGATGTCGAAATTTTTCGATGAAAACATCAAATTTCTTTGATGTTGAAAAAAATCAAGAAAACGGTCATTTTATAGCATGTAAAATGATCCTTTGGTGAAATAAAGTCATTTTGGGAAATGTTAAAAGATTTTACAAAAAAAAAAATGTAAAATTTTATGAAATACTGACAAAAAAAATGTCATAGTATAGTATGTCGAAATTTTTCAATGAAAACGTCAAATTTCTTTGATGTTGAAAAAAATCATGAAAACGGCCGTATTATAGCATGTAAAATGATCCTATGGTGAAATAAAGTCATTTTGGGAAATGTTGAAAAGATTTTACAAAAAAAAAAAAAAGTTTTATAAAATACTGACAAAAAAATGTCATAGTATAGTATGTCGAAATTTTTCGATGAAAACGTCAAATTTCTTTGATGTTGAAAAAAATCAAGAAAACGGTTATTTAATAGCATCTAAAATGATCCTATGGTGAAATAAAGTCATTTTGGGAAATGTTAAAAGATTTTACAAAAAAAAAAATGTAAAGTTTTATAAAATACTGACAAAAAAAATGTCATAGTATAGTATGTCGAAATTTTTCGATGAAAACGTCAAATTTCTTCGATGTTGAAAAAAATCACAGAAAACGGTCATTTTATAGCATGTAAAATGATCCTCTGGTGAAATAAAGTCATTTTGTGAAATCTTGAAAAATTTTACAAAAAAAATGTCATAGTATAGTATGTCGAAATTTTTCGATGAAAACGTCAAATTTCTTTGATGTTGAAAAAAATCACGAAAACGGTCATATTATAGCATGTAAAATGATCCTATGGTGAAATTAAGTCATTTTGGGAAATGTTGAAAAATTTTACAAAAAAAAATGTAAAATTTTGTAAAATACTGACAAAAAAAATGTCATAGTATAGTATGTCAAAATTTTTCGATGAAAACGTCAAATTTCTTCGATGTTGAAAAAAATCATGAAAACAGTCATATTATAGCATGTAAAATGATCCTAGGGTGAAATTAAGTCATTTTGTGAAATGTTGAAAAATTTCACAAAAAATGTCATAGTATAGATGTCGAAATTTTTCGATGAAAACGTCAAATTTCTTTGATGTTGAAAAAAATCAAGAAAACGGTCATATTATAGCATGTAAAATGATTCTTTGGTGAAATAAAGTCATTTTGGGAAATGTTAAAAAATTTTACAAAAAAAAAAAATGTAAAATTTTATAAAATACTGAAAAAAAAATGTCATAGTATAGTATGTCGAAATTTTTCGATGAAAACGTCAAATTTCTTTGATGTTGAAAAAAATCAAGAAAACGGTCATTTTATAGCATGTAAAATGATCCTATGGTGAAATAAAGTCATTTTGTGTAATGTTGAAAAGATTTTACAAAAAAAAATTAATTAAAAAGATTTTTAATTTTTGCAAATTTTTATGTTGAAAAATAGCGATTAGTGGGAATGTGTTTGGGAAATGTTGAAAATTTTACAAAAAACAGTGTAAAATACTGACATAAAAAATGTCATAGTATAGTATGTCGAAATTTTTCGATGAAAACGTCAAATTTCTTTGATGTTGAAAAAAATCACAAAAACAGTCATATTATAGCATGTAAAATGATCCTATGGTGAAATTAAGTCATTTTGTGAAATGTTGAAAAATTTTACAAAAAAAATGTCATAGTATAGTATGTCCAAATTTTTCAATTAAAACGTCAAATTTCTTTGGTGTTGAAAAAAATCACGAAAACGGTCATATTATAGCATGTAAAATGATCCTTTGGTGAAATAAAGTCATTTTGGGAAATGTTAAAAAATTTTACAAAAAAAAAAAATGTAAAATTTTGTAAAATACTGTAAAAAAAAATGTCATAGTATAGTATGTCGAAATTTTTCGATGAAAACGTCAAATTTCTTTGATGTTGAAAAAAATCACGAAAACGGTCATATTATAGCATGTAAAATGATCCTATGGTGAAATTAAGTCATTTTGTGTAATGTTGAAAAATTTTACAAAAAAAAGTCATAGTATAGTATGTCGAAATTTTTCGATGAAAACGTCAAATTTCTTTGATGTTGAAAAAAATCATGGAAACAGTCATATTATAGCATGTAAAATGATCCTATGGTGAAATTAAGTCATTTCGTGAAATGTTGAAAAATTTTACAAAAAAAATGTCATAGTATAGTATGTCGAAATTTTTCAATTAAAACGTCAAATTTCTTTGATGTTGAAAAAAAATCCAAAACGGTCATATTATAGCATGTAAAATGATCCTTTGGTGAAATAAAGTCATTTTGTGAAATGTTGAAAAATTTTACAAAAAAAAAATGTAAAATTTTGTAAAATACTGACAAAAAAAATGTCATAGTATAGTATGTCGAAATTTTTCGATGAAAACGTCAAATTTCTTCGATGTTGAAAAAATCATGAAAACGGTCGATTATAGCATGTAAAATGATCCTAGGGTGAAATAAAGTCATTTTGTGAAATATTGAAAAATTTTAAAAAAAAAAAATAAAAATTTAAAATACTGACAAAAAAAAGTCATAGTATAGATGTCGAAATTTTTCGATGAAAACGTCAAATTTCTTTGATGTTGAAAAAAATCAAGAAAACGGTCATTTTATAGCATGTAAAATGATCCTATGGTGAAATAAAGTCATTTTGTGAAATGTTAAAAGATTTTACAAAAAAAAAATGTAAAGTTTTGTAAAATACTGACAAAAAAAATGTCATAGTATAGTATGTCGAAATTTTTCGATGAAAACGTCAAATTTCTTTGATGTTGAAAAAAATCACGAAAACGGTCATATTATAGCAATTAAAATGATCCTATGGTGAAATTAAGTGGTTTTGGGAAATGTTGAAAAATTTTACAAAAAAACAAATGTAAAATTTTGTAAAATACTGACAAAAAAATGTCATAGTATAGTATGTCGAAATTTTTCGATGAAAACGTCAAATTTCTTTGATGTTGAAAAAAATCACGAAAACGGTCATATTATAGCATATAAAATGATCCTATGGTGAAATTAGAGTCATTTTGTGAAATGTTGAAAAATTTTACAAAAAAAAATGTAAAATTTTATAAAATACTGACAAAAAAAATGTCATAGTATAGCATGTCAAAATTTTTCGATGAAAACGTCAAATTTCTTTGATGTTGAAAAAAATCATGAAAACGGTCATATTATAGCATGTAAAATGATCCTCTGGTGAAATAAAGTCATTTTGTGAAATGTTGAAAAATTTTACAAAAAAAAGTCATAGTATAGTATGTCGAAATTTTTCGATGAAAACGTCAAATTTCTTTGATGTTGAAAAAAATCACGAAAACGGTCATATTATAGCATGTAAAATGATCCTTTGGTGAAATAAAGTCATTTTGGGAAATGTTGAAAAATTTTACAAAAAAAATCAAAAAAATGTAAAATTTTGTAAAATACTGACAAAAAAAAATGTCATAGTATAGTATGTCGAAATTTTTCGATGAAAACGTCAAATTTCTTTGATGTTGAAAAAAATCACGAAAACGGTCATATTATAGCATGTAAAATGATCCTATCGTGAAATTAAAGTCATTTTGTGAAATGTTGAAAAATTTTACAAAAAAAAAGTTAGTATAGTGTGTCGAAAAAAAGTCATAGTATAGTACTTCGTAAAAAAAGTCATAGTATGTCGAAAAAAATTCATAGGAGTTTGTAAAAAAAATTAAGGGTGTCGAACAAAATTAATAATATAATGTCGAAAAACGTTGTAGTATAGTATGTCGAAAAAAGTCATAGTGTAGTATGTCGAAAAAAGCCATAGTATAAATATATCGTAAAAAAAGTCCACAGAAAAACCCTTCAAACATTGAAATTCATCGGCTTTATTAACAAAGAAATACAAACAAGACAATATAAATATAGCTAACAGCCAATCCAGCAGTCCTCACACCAGTGGCCTCTGTCTTCTGCTGCTGGCACAGGAGCTTTTAGGCACTTTCCACCCAACCTCGTTGAGTACATGCAGCACACCTTGTCACCTTGATTAGCAGTAAAGCACAAATGGCCAGAACTACTGGAGAGTGAAAAGGGATAATAAAACAGGAAACACATGCAGCCTTAACGGTATAACATAACAATACGTTGTAATAAAGTCAGTATGTCCAAAAAGATCATAGAAATTTACAGAAAAGCATGTTAAAAAGTCATGGTATATTTTGTCAAAAAAAAAGTCACGACGTAGCATGTCAAAAAGGTCACAGTATAGCATGTCAAAAAGGTCACAGTATAGCATGTCAAAAAAGTCACAGCATAGCATGTCAAAAGAAGATCAAAGTATAGCCTGTCCAAAAAGTTGTAGCATAGCATAGTATAGCATGTCATAAAAGTCATAGCATAGCATGTCAAAAAAGGCATAGCATGTCAAAAGAAGGTCAAAGTATAGCCTGTCAAAAGTCATAATCTAGCCTGTCAAAAAAGTCATAGTATAATATGTCAAAGAAAGTCACAGTATAGCATGTCAAAAAAAGTCATAGCATAGTATAGCATGTCAAAAAAGTCAGAGCATAGCATGTCAAAAGAAGGTCAAAGTATAGCCTGTCAAAAAAGTCATAATCTAACCTGTCAAAAAAGTCACAGTATAGCATGTCAAAAAAAAAGTCATAGTATAGCATGTCAAAAAAGTCATAGCATAGCATAGCATAGCATGTCAAAAAAGTCAGAGCATAGTATAGCATGTCAAAAGAAGGTCAAATTATAGCCTGCAAAACATAGTATAGCATGTCAAAAAAGTCAGAGCGTAATATGTCAAAAAAGTCATAGTATGGCATGTCAAAAAAGTCAGAGCATAGCATGTCAAAAAAGTCATAGCATAGCATAGCATAGCATGTCAAAAAAGTCAGAGCATAGTATAGCATGTCAAAAACGTCATAGCATAGCATGTCAAAAAAGTCAGAGCATAACATAGTATAGCATGTCAAAAAGTCAGAGCGTAATATGTCAAAAAAGTCATAGTATAGCATAGCATGTCAAAAAAGTCATAGCATAGCATAGCATGTCAAAAAAGTCTTGGCATAGCATGTCAAAAGAAGGTCAAAGTATAGCCTGTCAAAAGTCATAATCTAGCATGTCAAAAAAGTCATAGCATAGTATGTCAAAAAAGTCAGAGCGTAACAAATAGCATGTCAAAAAAGTCAGAGCTAATATAACATAGTATAGCATGTCAAAAAAGTCAGAGCGTAATATGTCAAAAAAGTCATTATAGCACATCAAAGGCATAGTATAGCAGTCAAAAAAGGGTAAAAAAAAAAAAAAAAAAAAAAAAAAAAAAAAAAAAGTCAGAGCGTAGATTGTATAGCATGTCAAAAAAGTCATGGCATAGCATGAAAATCAAAAGAAGGTCAAAGTATAGCCTGTCAAAAGTCATAATCTAGCCTGTCAAAAAAGTCATAGTGTAATATGTCAAAAAAGTCATAGCATAGTATAGCATGTCAAAGTATGTGGTTTGAGTAAAAGGTGAGTAAAGTTGTGTGTAAAGAGTTGGTAAAAGTGTGGGGAAAGGGTAGTTGTGTAAAAGAGGGTTTGTGGGTGCGGTAAGGTGCGAAAAAGTAAGCGTGCAGTTAAGTAGGTGAGTAAAGTGTATTGACGGATGTTGAGAAAAGGTAAAGTTGATGTAAGTCAGTGTGGTGTCATGGTGCATTGTATAGCATGTAAAAAATCATAGTGTCGCATCACAAAAAAGTCATGGCATAGCATGTCAAAAGAAGGTAAGTTGTTAAAGAAGGTCAAAGTATAGCCTGTCAAAAGTCATAATCTAGCCTGTCAAAAAAGTCATAGTGTAATATGTCAAAAAAGTCATAGCATAGTATAGATTAAAAGTCATAGGTAGAATAGTTTAGAATGTAAAAAAGGATAGATTAAAAAAGTCATATAAAAAAATAGCATGTCAAAAAGTCGTGCATAGCATGATAGCATGTCAAAAAAGTCAGAGCATAACATAGTATAGCATGTCAAAATGTCAGAGCGTAATATGTCAAAAAAGTCATAGTATGTCATGTCAAAAAAGTCAAGTAGCATGTCAAAAAAGTCAATAGCATTTAAAAAGTAATATAAAAGAATGTAAAAAAATAGTAAAATAACACGTAAAAATAATAAAATAAGTAAAAAAAAGTATAAAAAAAAGTCAGTGTCGCATGTCAAAAAAGTCATAGTGTCATTCATGTCAAAAAAGTTATAGCGTCGCATGTCAAAATATAGTGTGATACAAAAAAGTCATGGCATAGCATGCAAAAGAAGGAAAGATAGTGCAAAAGAAAAAACTAGCTGAAAAAAAAAAAAGGAAAATGAAAAAAAAAAAAAAAGATGTAAAAGTCATAGGTAGCATAGTATAGCATGTCAAAAAAGGCATAGCATGTCAAAAAAGTCATAGTATAGCATGTCAAAAAAAGTCACAGTATAGCATGTCAAAACAGTCATAGCATAGCAGATAGCATGTCAAAAAAAGCCATAGCATAGCATGTCAAAACAGTCATAGCATAGCATAGCATGTCAAAAAAAAAGTCATAGCTGTAAAAAAGTCATAGGTAATATGTCAAAAGAAGGTCAAAGTATAGCCTGTCAAAAGTCATAATCTAGCCTGTCAAAAAAGTCATAGTGTAATATGTCAAAAAAGTCACAGTATAGCATGTCAAAAAAGTCATAGCATATAAAAAAAGAGCATAGCATGTCAAAAGAAGGTCAAAGTATAGCCTGTCAAAAGTCATAATCTAGCATGTCAAAAAAGTCATAGTTAATATGTGAAAAAAGTATAGATAGATTAAAAACATAGCATGTCAAAAAAGTCAGAGCATAACATAGTATAGCATGTCAAAAAGTCAGAGCGTAATATGTCAAAAAAGTCATAGTATGTAAAAGGGGGCATGTCAAAAAAGTCAGAGCATAGCATGTCAAAAAAGTCATGGCAATAGCATGTCAAAAAAGTCATGGCATAGCATGTCAAAAGAAGGTCAAAGTATAGCCTGTCAAAAGTCATAATCTAGCCTGTCAAAAAAGTCATAGTGTAATATGTCAAAAAAGTCATAGTCATAGTATAGCATGTCAAAAAAGTCATAGCATAGCATAGCATGTCAAAAAAAGTCATGGCATAGCATGTCAAAAGAAGGTCAAAGTATAGCCTGTCTAAAAGTCATAATCTAGCATGTCAAAAAAGTCATAGTGTATATATGTCAAAAAAGTCATAGCATGTAGCATGTCAAAAAAGTCATAGCATAGCATGTCAAAAAAGTCAGAGCATAGATGCAAAAACGTCCAGCATAGCATGTCAAAAAAGTCAGAGCATAACATAGTAGCCTAGCATGTCAAAAAGTCAGTGGTATATATGTCAAAAAAGTCATAGTATGGCATGTCAAAAAAGTCAGAGCATAGCATGTCAAAAAAGTCATAGCATGTAAAAAAAGTCAGTGTCGCATGTCAAAAAAGTCATAGCATAGCATGTCAAAAAAGTCATAGTATGGCATGTCAAAAAAGTCATAGCATAGTATAGCATGTCAAAAGTCATAGCGTAGCATAGTATAGCATGTCAAAAAAGTCATAGTGTCACATGTCAAAAAAGTTATAGTGTCGGATGTCAAAAAAGTCATGGCATAGCATAGTATAGCATGTCAAAAAAAGTCATAGCATAGCATGTCAAAACAGTCATAGCATAGCATAGCATGTCAAAAAAAGCCATAGCATAGCATGTCAAAACAGTCATAGTCATAGTATAGCATGTCAAAACAGTCATAGAATGGCATAGCATGTCAAAAAAGTCAGAGCATAGCATGTCAAAAAAGTCATGGCATAGCATGTCAAAAGAAGGTCAAAGTATAGCCTGTCAAAAGTCATAATCTAGCCTGTCAAAAAAAAAAAAAGTCATAGTCAAAAATATAGCATAGTATAGCATGTCAAAAAAGTCATGGCATAGCATGTCAAAAAAGTCACAGTATAGCATGTCAAAAAAGTCATAGCATAAGATAGTATAGCATGTAAAAAAAGTCATAGTATGGCATGTCAAAAAAGTCATAGCATAACAGTATAGTATGCATGTCAAAAAAAGTCATAGCATAGCATGTCAAAAAAGTCATAGTGTCGCATGTCAAAAAAGTCATGGCATAGCATGTCAAAAGAAGGTCAAAGTATAGCATATCAAAAGAAGGTCAAAGTATAGCCTGCCAAAAGTCATAATCTAGCCTGTCAAAAAAGTCATAGCATAGCATGTCAAAAAAGTCATAGCATAGCATAGTATAGCATGTCAAAAAAGTCATAGCATAGCATAGTATAGCATGTCAAAAATGTCATAGCATAGCATGTCAAAAAAGTCACAGTATAGCATGTCAAAACAGTCATAGCATAGCATAGCATAGCATGTCAAAAAAGTCAGAGCATAGCATAGCATAGCATGTCAAAAAAGTCATAGCATAGCATGTCAAAAAAAGGTCAAAGTATAGCCTGTCAAAAGTCATAATCTAGCCTGTCAAAAAAGTCATAGGGTAATATGTCAAAAAAGTCACAGTATAGCATGTCAAAAGTCATAGCATAGCATAGTATAGCATGTCAAAAAAGTCATAGCATAGCATGTCAAAAAAGTCATAATCTAGCCTGTCAAAAAAGTCATAGTGTAATATGTCAAAAAAGGCATAGTATGGCATATCAAAAAAGTCATAGCATAGCACAGTATAGCATGTCAAAAAAGGCATAGCATGTCAAAAAAGTCAGAGTATAGCATGTCAAAACAGTCATAGCATAGCATAGTATAGCATGTCAAAAAAAGTCACAGCGTAGCATGTCTAAAAAGTCATGCATAGCATGTCAAAAAGTCGTCATATAGCACGTCAAAGTCATAGTATAGCACGTCAAAAAAAGGTCAAAGTATAGCATGTAAAAAAAGTCAGTGTCGCATGTCAAAAAAGTCATAGTATGGCATGTCAAAAAAGTCATAGCATAGCATAAAAAAGTATAGCATGTCAAAAGTCATAGCGTAGCATTGTATAGCATGTCAAAAAAGTCATAGCATAGCATGTCAAAAAAAAAGTCATAGCATGTATCGCATGTCAAAAAAAGTCAGTGTCGCATCACAGTCAAAAAAGTCATGGCATAGCATGTCAAAAGAAGGTCAAAGTAATAAAATAATAAAAAAAAAAAAAAAAAAAAAAAAATAGCATATCAAAAGAAGGTCAAAGTATAGCCTGTCAAAAGTCATAATCTAGCCTGTCAAAAAATTCATAGTGTAATATGTCAAAAAAGTCATAGCATAGTATAGCATGTCAAAAGTCATAGCGTAGCATAGTATAGCATGTCAAAAGAAGGCATAGCATGTCAAAAAAGTCATAGCATAGCATGTCAAAAAAATCATAGCATAGCATGTCAAAAAGTCACAGTATAGCATGTCAAAACAGTCATAGCATAGCATAGTATAGCATGTCAAAAAAGTCATAGCATAGCATGTCAAAAAAGTCAGAGCATAACATAGTATAGCATGTCAAAAAAAGTCATAGCATAGCATGTCAAAAAAGTCATGGCATAGCATGTCAAAAGAAGGTCAAAGTATAGCCTGTCAAAAGTCATAATCTAGCATGTCAAAATAGTCATAGTGTAATATGTCAAAAAAGTCACAGTATAGCTTGTCAAAAAAGTCATAGCAATTAAAAAAAAAAAAAAAAAAAAAAAATAGCATGTCAAAAGAAGGTCATAATATAGCATGTCTAAAAAGTCACAGCCTAGCATGTCTAAAAAGTCACAGCGTAGCATGTTAAAAAAAGTCATAGTATAGCATGTCAAAAAGTCTTCGTATGGCACGTCAAAGTCATAGTATAGCACGTCAAAAAAAGGTCAAAGTATAGCATGTGAAAAAAGTCATAGCATAAGATAGTATAGCATGTAAAAAAAAGTCAGTGTCGCATGTCAAAAAAGTCATAGCATAGTATAGCATGTCAAAAGTCATAAAAAAAAAAAAAAAAAAAAAAAAAAAAATAAAAAAAAAAAAAAAAAAAAAAAAAAAAAAAAAAAAAAAGTGTCGCATGACAAAAAAGTCATAGCATAGCATGTCAAAAGAAGGTCAAAGTATAGCATATCAAAAGAAGGTCAAAGTATAGCCTGTCAAAAGTCATAATCTAGCATGTCAAAAAAGTCATAGCATAGTATAGCATGTCAAAAGAATTAAAAAAAAAATAAAAAAAAAAAAAAAAAAAAAAAAAAAAAAAAAAAAGTCATAGCATAGCATGTCAAAAAAGTCATACGCATGTCAAAAAAGTCATGGCATAGCATGTCAAAAGAAGGTCAAAGTATAGCCTGTCAAAAGTCATAGTAATGTCTAAAAAGTCACATCTAGCCTGTCAAAAAAGTCATAGTAAGTCGTCAAAGTCTAAAAAAGGTCGAAGTATAGCATGTAAAAAAACTCATAGCATAGGATAATATGTCATGTAAAAAAAGTCACAAAAGTATAGCATGTCAAAAAAAGTCATAGCATGTCAAAAAAGTCATAGCATAGCATAGTATAGCATGTCAAAAAAGTCATAGCATAGCACGTCAAAAAAAAGGTCAAAGTATAGCATGTAAAAAAGTCATAGTGTAGCTTGTCAAAAAAGGCATAGCATGTCAAAAAAGTCAGAGCGTAATATGTCAAAAAAGTCATCGTATAGCACGTCAAAAAAAAGTCAAAGTATAGCATGTCAAAAAAAAGGTCAAAGTATAGCATGTCAAAAAAGTCATAGGATAAAATAAGATTAAAAAAAAAAAAAAAAAAAAAAACATAGTATAGCAGTGTAGCATGTCAAAAAAGGAGGTCACAGTATCGTATATTTAAAATGATCTAAAAAGTCGGTATAATATTTTTTTAAAAGACGTGTTTTTGCCAGCGAGGGCTCACTTCACCACAGTATACCAGACGTCAGGCCTAAAGTCTTCACAGAAACATTTACCAGAAACCTCGTCCAGGTTCTCACAGTCATTAATGCGTCAGTCAACGTTGTCATCAATTACAGCTGAAGGTTGAATAACTTTAAACATCATGATGCATTCTGTATTTACATAGTTGAATGAACGGTAAAGGCCGATGTCACTCACCTGTTTTCTGTGCAGCGGTGGCCATCCCGTCTCCCTCCAACGTCGGCTACCGTCCGGGCGACATGGCCCTTCTGGGTCTGGTCATGGCGGCTCTGCTGGTCCTCTGCCTCATTGTGATCGGCTTCCTGATTTCCCGCCTGTGGAAGGGAAATGCCAGCATGGACAAAATATGTGAGGTCAGTCAGTATTTCTCTTCTCTGAAGTATTTTGAGCTGCAACATGCAAACTAGTTCTGGAAACACTGCAAAATCAGACATTTAAATACCACAAATGCTCTGTGAGGAATAGTTCAGAGGAGTGGTTTCTGTGGAATTCAAGTCCTGTTTTAATGTGCTATGTGTAACTGTTGACTGAGAAAAATTAGAGATTTCCACAGTCAAGTCAATTTTACAAGATTAAAGTCATAACTTAACAAGAAGAATAGTCATTTCCTCCTCCAGGAAAGAGTCCGTCCAGGTCCGAGTGTTCTGTCTTCAGGATCAACTCCGTTTCTGTCTCAGTCTTTTCAGGGTCCTGATACTGATGATAATGTGGAGCTGATGACACAAAACATGAATTTGTGAAGCCTGAACTAAAGTAGATGCTCCGTGTTCCTCATTTTAACACTATTTCCCCTCAAAAATAACATGTAAAATTACTGTATATTACAACTTTTTTTCTCCCTAAACTTATGACTTTATCTTCATAATATTACAACTTTTTTATCTTAAAGTTATGACTATTTTATAACATTACGACCTTTTTCTACTAAACGTGATCTTACTCTATTAATTATTTTTAATTTTGTTAATATAATTTTTTTTGAACATGTAAAATAAAAAAATAAAATGAAAAGGATGATGGAAACAAGTGGACAGACAGAAAAACATAATATTTACAGACAATGTAAAGCACAAAGTAAAATAAACTGTCACTTGATGCCTTAGTTGACATATTAGTCCAAACTTCTCATCATAATATTACATCTTTTTTCTCCTAAACCTCAGATTGATTTATTTTTCTTCACTGTGGACCTCATACTCTGAGGTTCTTTCCAAAGTCAGTTAAAAACTCTGAACATAGGGACCCTGAACTAAAACTTCCTTTGCTTTCAGACCTTCAGTAAGTCATTTTTCTTCACTTTCTTAACAAATTTTTATTTAACGTTTAGTTACCCAGGAAGCCTCGAGAGACAGTCTCTTTTACGAGACAGAAATCTGCTTATTTTGCTTGTATGTTAAGTGTGGAGCTCAAGCCAGGTGGATTAGCTTAGCTTAGCATAAAGACTGGAAACCAGGCTAAACAGCTAGCCTGGCTCTGTCCAAAGGGAAAGAAACTTCAATTTCAAGTCTTTATGTTTAACTGAATTTGTAAAGGAACACTGACAATAGCCTGTAAAATAAAGTACGTATTCATGTTTGTTCAGCCAGTTTTGAAGCCTCCATGCTGTGATGGTTATAGGCGGCAGACGGACTCAGGTCCTCCTTGTGACTGTGATGAATATTTATCAGCTGAAATCCACAGAAGGTTCTGTGTTAAAACAAATGAACCACGGTGGCTCCGGTAGTGTTGAACAGCGCCTCAACATCCTCCATGCTCCATTAACTGCTGTATTAACGAGGGGCCTCTCTCCTGCCTGTAGTGCCTGGGCCCCTGTCTGAAGTCCGACCAGCCCCGGTCCGGCCACAGGGACTCCCTGCAGTACACCAACGACGGCTTCCAGAACGAGGGCGACCAGAGCCGCGGGGGCGGCAGGCGCTGGAACAACGCTATCCCCAGACGGAGCACCTTCCCCCAGGCACGGGGCCGGGTCATCCCCCTGGAGAGACGGAGCCGCCACTGCTCCTCCTGTGGCGTCTACACCAACCACGTCCCCAAGGGGAGCCCTTCGGTGAGGCCGTCCAGGAGGGGCCGAGGAGACGGGGACGAGTACGGCATGAGGTCCATCTTGACCAAGCAGAGGAGGAAGGAGGGCCAGAAGACGGTGTGGTTCAAGGAGAGCGAGGACTCCTCCGACATCGAGGTGGAGATTATCCCCGACACTGTGGGCCGGGTGGAGGAGGAGACGGAGGAGGAGCTGGATATGGAGGGGGTCATCAGAGACCCGGCAGCCCCACTGAGAGAGTCTGACGGCGGGCAGGAAGGCGAGAGCACAGAGCCCAGCGAGGAGCAGGACTGTGGAAATACCAGCTCAGAAAAAGAGAAGGGAGGCCAGGAGCAGGAGGGCTGACAGCAGAGGTCAGAGGTCAAACTCCAGTCGGAGGATGAAACTGAGCTGTTTGTTTTCTTGTCACTTTTTGGAGACGGCAGCCAACAGCAGGGAGGTCTCAGCGGTCCAGGATGACTCCAGCATCTCTGGGAAACTGCAAAACCTCAAGGACTCATTCAAGGATCCAAAAACTATTTATTTTCTACTGTGAGTTTCTACTGTAGGAGGCAGCGTCCCAGGTAATAACGTCATACCATACGCCGGCACTCGCAGATAAACGTACTGATTACACAAAACAAACCTGTGATTTAGATAAACTGGTTTTACTGCTGGTTTGTGTACAACATGACTGACTGTGTGTTTAGTTCAGTGAGGCCAGTGTCCTCATTAACGGATAGAAACGACGGTCAAAACTACTAAAATAACCTCCAAGTTGAAATAAAGTGACCTGCGGGCAACATTGCAAATCAATAAGACCACTTTCTAATAAGGCATAAATTTATTAAAAGACTTATACGCTGTGATGACGGTTTCATCTGGTCAACATTTGAAGGCACCACGTGTTCCTACTGTATACATGTAGGATGTGATGATTGGTCCTTGCGACATTTGTCCCACCCCTCCTCCACTGATTGGACGGCTGGGTAAAAAGTGACCGAGCTGAACGCAGCGTGTTACCCACAGTTTTTCAAGTCTCTGCATCCAGAAAATGTCACCATTGTGGTTATTGTGACGGCCCTGGATTCAACTAACTTCTGACTATCGATTCATCTGCTGATCATTTTCCCATTTAATCGAATAATTGTGCATACAGTTTGTCTACAATACATCAGAAAACAGTGAAAATCACAATGTTCTTAAGCAAAATATGATGTTTTGAAATGTTTAACACTTCAAAACCCAAAGATATTAAATTTACTCTCAAGAACGACCAGGAAAAGCAACAGATTCTCACATTTTAGAAACTGGAACCATCCAAAAATTTCTACATTTTTGCTTTAAAAATAAAACACCAAAACAATTAATCATTTATAAAAATGGCTCCCAGTTCATTTTTATTGTTGGTTGATCGACTAATTGTTGCAGCTCTAGTTGTAACTGATGGCTTTATTAGTGGTTAATGAATCATTTATTAAGGCTTAACAGAGTAAACTTTTAGGTTTCTAGGTTTTAAAAGCACCTTCTATTCTAAAGTTATTAATAAATGTTAAAGTTGTAATAAATGGATATTAGTCCAGAGAGTCAGAGGTGAAATGGTTCTTTGGAGCCATCTTTAAAACATTAGTAAATGATTTATTCACCATAAATAAACCTATTACTGTCTTTTCTAATAAAATGATGCCTTATTAGAAAGTGGTAACGATCTGGTTATTGTTGGATTTACAGGATTTTTGCCTTAATTTGATGAAGTATTTTTGATTTGTTGGGTATTTAATTCACTTGATTAGTTTCCCATCCGGCTATTTTATCTGTGGGTTTATAAACTGAGTTTATAGTTTATTATATTTCACCGATATAAAACTGCAAAAAGGTGTAAAACCTGTGGAGTGGTTTGTGTGCAGTGAACGAGGTCGCTGTAGTGCTGTGATGAGTTCAGTCTTATTCTGTTCACGCTTTACTAAACTGGATTTTATAGTGAAAAATATATATGATCTACTGAATACTAAACAGCCGAGAAGACGTTTTTATGTGGACCGTTTCTGAGCATGTTAAAACATATGTAAAATAACTACTTTCATGGATGAATCTGTGGTTAATGGATAGTTGACTTTTTGTACATTTAAAGTGATGAAAGGAATAATAAAGTTTGAAGGATTTGTTGAGTCTTGGGATCGCCTCGCTGGTGTTTCAACAGGAACGGTTCTACCTTTTACCTCTAGCTGAGCGTTAGATGAGAAGATTGATGCTCAGATCTATACATTCGATATGAAGCTGATGCCGGTTAGCTCAGCATTAAAGGTGCAGTGTGTTGGTCCTGGTGGCATCTCACGGTTTTTACTGGATCTTCTCCTGTGTACCAAGTATGAAGGAGAACGATAGTGGCTGACGTGAAAACGCGATCGTCCGTCTAGAACCAGTGTTTGGTTTGTTCGTTCCGCACTGGGTTGCAACAGCAATGCGTAAATTCAAACATAGTTTGAGGGTAATTTCTAACTTGTCTACGAGTTTACAAGCTATTAACATTTCAATGGTCGCACCAGTTGATGATAGAAAACATTTCTGCACACTTAGATCCAACCACTGTTTCACTAGATGTAGATATACAAAGCTTTGGACACCAGAAGCTTAGTATTAAAGAATCTAGTGAAATACTGTGCGGATCTCAGTGTGCAGAAATGTTTCCAGCACCTTCGCTGAGATTTGGACGGGTGGAGCGGTTGTTCATCCTGGTTGCACCAGCTGAAGTAGTTTGAACACTGGCATAAGTTACAGCTTAAATCTTACATCAAGCCCACAGTCGTATTTTTACATCAGAATTAATATAAATCTATTGCTTGATTTGAGTCTATGTGGAGGTAGAAGGAAGTTATCGCTTTTATTGCTGTAGTCCGAGTGACGTGACATCATATCTGTTTAGTATCCGTAAACCAGAACAAACCACGAGCCGAAACAAGAAAATAGAAAATGGAGGGTGGGCGTGGATCCGACCTCCACCCTCCATGTTAAATCCAGCCTGGTAAACACTACACATCCAGTAAAGGAGGGAAACACTTTGGAAAAGCAGAGCAAGACATCACGGCTAAAGCTGCACGCTAACTCTGTCACGGACGGGAAACATCATCGTACGGCGGTAACATGCGGTCCGGCCGGCCGTCGCTCTCATCTCCGTGGTCCAACGGGCCGACGCTACGACTGTAGAGCGCCATATACTGACATTTATGTTACATGCATTCAAACAGCCCCGATGGAGCTGACCATGGATGGATAAAGAGAACGGAGCTGACGGAGCTAGAGATGGATTGTTGTTGTTTGAAGCTATTTTTTAACTGCTTCTTTTATTAACTGCATCAAGGATTAGTGCTTTTCACTGATTGGCCACAGAAACGTCCCTTTCTGCAAGGACTTTATGTAACTTAAGATGAACCTGACATACCTGTAGTGCAAACATTAGCACAACTTTAGTATCTAAAGTACAGGAAGTAGTTTCAAGGTATTGCTTAGTGGATTTTACCCCCAGACGTAAGAGAGAACTTACATATAGCTGGTTCAACAGGCTGCTGTAGAAACATGGCGACCGGCTCCGTGAAGAGGTCCCACTCCGTATGTACATATAAAAACAAAAACACAACAGCTCTTATTTTCAGGTGATTATACACAAAAGAAAACATACTTATTAATATTATATTCAGTCTCTGCCTAGATCCCCCTAAATGAAACACACTGGTCCTTCAAGCTCGAGGTCAAGTCAAAAAAGAAAAGATGAAGATTTCTTTAAGAGCAACACGAAAATTCAAAGTTTGCTTCTTTATCATGATGGTTAAATGAAGTTGGTTTCTCTCACCTCTCCCTGGATCAGCGGCGTGGCTCCGATTGCCTTCTGCAGGGCTTTGACCTCCGCCGAGGGGCCGGTGATCAGCGACGTCCCAGTGTCCACGATGGCCTCACAGCCGCCCTTACACAGACTCAGCTGCCCACCGCCATCCTGTAACACACATATACAGTAAACACAGGCTTCATTTTTCAAAGTACAACCATCTCTGTTTCAGTGGTTTAGGAATGACGCACTAAATCAAACTACTAACAACAATGTGCAGCAGGCTGGGGGTTAAACGGGAGGTTATGTGTTGGACTATTTCTTGGCCGCACAACCAAAATCACGTTTACACTTTTGGTCTTTGAACGATTAAACCAACGTGATAAAACATTAATCTGTGAGCTGTAGAGATGCTGATAGGTGGACAGAACCAGGCTACAGTAGCTGTTTTAACCTGTTTCCTGTCTCTATATTAAGCTAAGCGCCTCCTGACACCAGCTCCAGACTTAACATACAGACATGAGTAACTAAAGCACATAAGCATGTTTACCGAAATATCTATTCATTTAAAGTAGTGAGAAAAGTAGCGTCAAGCATTTAGCCGCTCCAGAGGAAGTGATGTCACTCGAGTCGGCGTCTGTTGTAATTACTTTTGCATCTTTATTATCTAATCAAACACAGTAGAACAGAAACAAACGATGCTGCAATAGAAATAATGTCAGACTGTAAGTAACATTAAATTCTGATTAAAAATGTACTGATACAAATCCACAAGTTTTGTTGGCAGCAAGCAGAACTTTTTGTATTAAAGCTCAGCATTAAAGGTGCAGTGTGCAGGTCCTGGTGGCGTCTACCGGTGAGGTTGCAGATTGCAACCGACTGAATCTTCTCCTGTGTACCGAGCGTGACGGAGGACCACAGTGGATGTCGTGAAGACATGATCATCCCCCTCGAGAACCAGTGTTGGGTTTGTTCGTTCCACACTGCGTTGCAACAGCTACGTGTAAATTCAAACGTAACCTAGCTTGAGTGCAATTTCTAACTTAAGTCAAGTTTGAGCTACTAATCAACTACTAATCAATATAAATATATTTCTTCATCTGACTCCATGTGGAGTTAGAAGGAAGTTACTGCTTTTATTGTTGTAGTCCGAGTAAGGTGACGTCATATCCGTTCCGTATCCGTCAACCAAAACGGATGGAAACACTTTGGGTTTCACACACTTTGGAAAAGCAGAGCAAGACATCACGGCTAAAGCTGCACGCTAACTCCGTCACGGACGGGAAACGTCATCGTACGGCGGTAACGTGCGGTCCGGCCGGCCGGCGCCCTCGTCTCCGTGGTCCGACGGGCCGACGCTACGACTGTAGAGCTCCATATACTGACATTTATGTTAAATACATTCAAACGGCCCCGATGGAGCTGAACATGGATGGATAAAGAGAACGGAGCTGACGGAGCAAGAGATGGATTGTTATTGTTTGGTAGCTATTTTTAACTGTTGGCCTCTTTTCTAAACTGCTGCTTGAGTAGTTTTGCTCTCAAACCTAAATAAAGACACAGAAGTGTCTCCACGCAGTCGGAGCCGAAGGCTTCAGGTCTGAAAATTAAAAAACGATGTGGAGTAAGAAAGAAGTGAACTTACCAAACCGCCGTAGACTGCTGCCGGCTCCACGGCACATACTAGCTGCTACTAGCATAACACACCGCTACCTACAACGCAGCAGTTGATGGTCAAGTTGCATTGTGGGTAATGTAGGCATCAATTTAAAAAAAAAAAAAAAATCTGGATTTTTCATTGGGAATACAAACCAAGTGAGACAAGCTGCTTCTTTTAAAAACTTTTATTTTATTCTGGCCAATCACATTAAGATACATCTCAAAGTCAGTAGTTGAGGAACAAAAACCTCCTAAAATGCAAATTAAAATCCCCAATTTAGAAAAAAAAAAAAAAAAAAAAAAAAATCGATCAGTTGGATGTTTAAAAAGGGCAGTAGCAACACAACCACCTGATCCATCAGTCACACAACCTATCAAAGCTCCCATCGGTCTCACACACTCGGCTGGAAATCGTATAAATTCTTCAGATTAGTGCATTTACATTCTACACAAAATCTATTGCTAAATACGGTTCGATTGCAAAGCAACAGAAAACGTGCAGCTCAGGTTTTTGTCTCCAAAAACTTGGATTATTAGTGTTGCACTTGAACACGTGGCTGCAGCGCAGGATGTGCTCACTTGGCCTTGGCGAAGCCCACCCTGTTGTTGTCCCGATCAAAGACGGTGTAGTACGGACCGATGAACACATCTCCCAGAATCCACAGGGGCCCGGCGGGGGCAGGGATGTCCAGACCCATGAAGCCACTCAGACAAATGGTCTTTCCAGCCTGACTTACCTGGATAAATAAAAAAAGAGAGAAACAGTCAGAGCCGGAGCTGCTGAAACGCTGTAGTGTGTGAATCACTCCTCCAACCAGCCTCCTCCAAGAGAAACAACGCTGCTGCTGTTCGTCACAGTCAGTCACAGAGCTGTATTGTTGCAGCAGGAGTCGATTGCCTGTCGCCTCCTGCTGGATGCTAAACAACATCACCTGTCTCCGGCGTCTCACCTTGAGGACGTACTGCTCTCCAGTCAGCGAGTAGGCCTGGCCGCCGACGCTGAAGGTGACGACGGGCAGCGATGGGATCTTGTCACAGCTCACCATGTACTGAAACAACCACAACTCAACTCTTTAATACACTGCTCAATATTTTAACTACAAACTGACATGACTGGTAAATAAAAGGAGTAAAGCTGCATTTATTTTGTTGCAGACATTTGATTTGATTCTGCAGACAGTACCAGAAATAAGTAAATATTATAATACATGAAGTGAAACTTGTTGCCAATTAGATGAAATGAAAAACTTGAAATATACAATAAAAGGAAATTAAAATTAAAGCAACATGAAAATTCAATGTATGCTTCTTTATCATGATGGTTAAATGAAGTTGGTTTCTCTCACCTCTCCCTGGATCAGCGGCGTGGCTCCGATGGCCTTCTGCAGGGCTTTGACCTCCACCGAGGGGCCGGTGATCAGAGACGTCCCGGTGTCCACGATGGCCTCACAGCCGCCCTTACACAGACTCAGCTGGCTGCCCACCGCCATCCTGTCACACACACACACACACACACACACACACACACACACACACACACACACACACACACACACACACACACACACACACCACATGTTCTCATATTCATAACAAATTCAGTTCAGTTTCCTGCACAAATTTTAATCCCAGTTTCTCAGAGTTCAAGATGATGCCTTCAAACTACTTGTTTTGTCTGACAGTCAAAATATATTTAATCTACAGTTATATTGAAACAAAGAAAAGCAGGAAATCATAACATTTGAGAAGATGGAGACAGCTAATGTCCCACTAAACAGGTTATTATTAGAATGGTATTATATAAATTTAAATGACTGTTGTTTAATCTTTAATATCTTCAGTGTATATTAGTAAATCATCACCAGGGTGGTGATGATATAATGAGGTCTGCGTTAATGCTGGAGGACTCACCCGTCCATGTGGATCTGCCAGTAGGCCTGGCGGGTGATGTTGACGTAGTGGAAATCCCCGCTGTAGTATTTTGGGTCGGTTCCTCCCAGCAGCAGCTCACCGCCGGGTTCAGTGTCCGGGTTCCTGACCACAGAGACGACAGCAAGTCAAATTTAGCCTCCAAAAATGTAAAAATATGAATCTATTTTTTTTTATTAGGGATGTTAACAATTAACCATTTAACCGATAACCAACATTAAGCATTTTACTTAAAATATTAATAATAAAAAAACTGAGAAAAACTCAGAGGAGCGTCTCATCACTTTAAGGAGGAAAGCTGGTCCACCTTAAGAGAGAGTCGGCGCAGATACAGGAAGTTGGCTCTGGACTTCCAGCTGAGGAGTTGTAGCTTGCAGCCTCGTAGCATTTATTCACCGACAAATAAACTGAACACACACTGTCTGCTACAGCTACGTTCACAGCTACAACACCACCAACAAACACACACTCGCCACCGACACACTGGCTTCATAGCCTGCACTTTGATAAGCAATCGATAGATAATGAGTCGTTAGTGGCAGCCCTATAACCGAACAAGACATTAAAGGATATTCTTTAGTATCCGGCAGGTCATAATTTGTAAAGTACAGTAGAAACATGAGGGAACCTGCTAGCGACAAGATTAAAGTTAAGGGAAGTCCCCGGTTACAGGTTAAATTCCGGCAGTGGATCCGACAGGAAAACAGGCTTTAATACAGCCTGGACTGAGACCGAGCAGCAGCAGGTGATGAAGCCTGAATAAAACGAGGTGAAGCTCACTGCTCCTGCAGCACCATCATCCATCATACAACCCTGAAGCTCCCAAGTTAAATAGTTTGAGTTTTGCCCCAGAAATGGAAGAGAAGTTAAAAATAATCACATAATCAGATCAATCACAACAACTTTATAGCACCACCTGGATCTAACCTCAGAAAGACAACTAGACCACAGTGTGAAGCTGCAACATTTTGACCCGGAAACAAAACCACAAGCACTTCAAAAATCTAACCCCCAAAAGGCACAACTAGACCACACCGTCAACCACCAGACCAAATTTGGAGATGCAAAGTTAAATAGTGTCTGAGTTCTGCCCCGACAGCGGACGGACGGACGGACACGCAGAGCTCTATATACCCTCACAGAGCTCTATATACCCTCACAGAGCTCTATATACCCTCACAGAAGCTCTATGTACCCTCACAGAGCTCTATATACCCTCACAGAGCTCTATATACCCTCACAGAGCTCTATGTACCCTCACAGAGCTCTATATACCCTCACAGAGCTCTATATACCCTCACAGAGCTCTATATACCCTCACAGAGCTCTATATACCCTCACAGAGCTCTATATACCCTCACAGAGCTCTATGTACCCCCGCCCACCCTCACAGAGCTCTATATACCCTCACAGAGCTCTATATACCACCGACTACGTTATCGCAGGTATAAAAATGTGCTACAGGTTCTACAAACATGCTACACCCGTTCGGTTTCCCCACCTGTTCAGGTAGAAAGAGAAGACGTTCTGCTCCACCTTCTTCTGGCTCATGATGTTGTCAAAGACTGGAGTGACCCCGTCCACGGAGATCCGTGGGTAGGCCATACCCAGAATCCCATCAAACTTGGCTGCGATGAAGGCCACGCCGGGCTGCTTGATGGCTTCACCAAAAAGCTGCTTATCCACCGCGATGTCTCCGATCTAGAAAATAAAACAAGTTATTCACGTAAAACTCAGGTTTACTGTGGTGCTGCCGTGTGAGACGAGCTTACCGTGCACGTGTCCTGACTGAGGTAGCCCGACAAACTGCCGGTTCCATACTGGATGGCGAAGGCTGTGCCGTTCTTCACGTACGTGCTGGACTTGCCAGAATTATATTTGTGGTGAAGCACTGTGAAAAAAAAAAAACAAAAGGACTGGTTATATTTAAAGCTTCATCAGTTCACCTCGACTACACTACAGAGCTGGTATTTTTGTGAGATGACTCACAGCAGGCGATGTCCAACAGGGAGCAGTGGACGGAGGGCACCCAGAGGTTGGAGGAACCGGTGTCAAACACCACAGTGAAGGGCTGGGGGGGGGTACCCAGACCAATCTCACCATAATACTGGGCCTGGACAAACAAACAGAACGTGGTCATGATCAATAACAAGCTTGAGGAGATTTACCAGCTATTCCAGGACCAGTAAATACATCAGTGAGAGACAGAAAGCACATAATCCTGCTGATCTTGTGTTTTCAGGAAAAGAGATTATGGTAATCCATCACACAGGAAACTGGTCATTTCTACCAAACTGCAGAAAGACCCTGTTCTCAAAGAGCAGCTGATCTAATTCAGAAATGTTTATTCTCCCTCCAAATAATGAGGTTCCTTTGTTTTCCTCAAGTACGTTTGAGGTTTTCATGTAAACACGCAGTAATAACTCAGCTAAGCAGTAATCTGCACATTCAGCATGAAGAGTCGACCATTTCACAGATGTCAACAAACCAGGGCTGTCAGTTTTCGCAATAACGCTAACTCATTTCAACACCACTAAATTTCTTTAATTTAGGTTGTAGTGGCTCAGTTATAAAGCTAGAGTGAAGATACTGGTGTCACATGAAACTAGAAAAATGAAGGAGTCCATCGGTACCAACCAGGTCAGACTAGCTTGTCAGGAAGGAGGTTAAATAACAATCCAACGTGAAAAACTGTCATGTCCATTTTCAAAGGGGTCCGTTGACCTCTGACCTCCAGATGTGTGAATGTAAATGGGTTCTCTGGGTCCCCACCAGTCTCCTTGTGAAATGTTTTTTACTTAACAAAACTTTCTACTTAACAAAAACATATTTTTGAAGAGGCCTTGTGGGGATTTTTCAATAACCTGTATGTTCTCAATTATATTATAAACTAGATCAAGACTCTGGTATTCAAAATTTACTTAATGTGTGGGGTCTGTCACGATCTAGCTTCTGGGCAATCAGATAATAGGAACGAGGTCCAGGTCTATTGATTAAGAGTAAAAACCACCAGGTCTGACAAAGCTCAGCTAATACCAGACAATCACAGCGAATGTTGACGCAGGTCAAATAGTTACCAAGTCAATAAATCTGTCCTTATTGTTTCACAGTGACGGCGTGACACAACAAATGATTAGTCCACAAATTCAGGAGGTGAAGCAAACGTCTGTTTCATGTGACTGAAAGTCAGAAGAGTTGAGTCATCCCCGCCTCAAAGTACATCCTCTTTTTCCTGAGCGACATCTGAAAACTGCCAGATTTAGTCGGAGTTTGTGGTCGGTTATAAAAAAGTGTTTAACTCTAGCGGCATCTTGCAGATTTTGGTTTTATTTGTCCAAATTTTGAGGCATCCGTCTTGATATTTCTTCTTCTAACCAAATACAACGGCAGTCAGTTTCATTTACGGAGGCCGGAACCTCCCAAATCAAAAATAAATGAATAAATAAATGACTCAATAAAGAGATAAATGTCAGTAAATGTAGCAAAAATAAACGTAATAAATGTAGCCGTTAATTAACGGATAAAATGTGAATTCATATTTGTTTTAATTTGCTTCTTTATTTATTAATCTTTGTATTATAATTGATCTACTCTTCTGCTTAATTTTCCAAATTATTTATTTATAAATTCTTATTTTAAAATCATTTTTATTATTCATTTCTTTTTTTATTTTAGTAGAAGCAAATTAAAACAGAAATATCATATATTTTAATATTATTTTGCTACATTTAATGACATATTTCTGTATATATTTACACATCGAGTCATTTATTTATTTATATATCGAGTCATTTATTTATTTATTTATCACTTATTTTTATTTGGGCAGTAACTGTCCACCATACACTGTGAGGTCTGTGGATTTTTATCATTGTTTTTGGAAAGACCTGCAGCTGTTTTTTACTCACTTTATGTAAAAACAATAAATGGTCAAACTTGAAGCACGGTAGGTAGAACGAAGCCTATCAGCTGGTTTACACACTTCTCCTCTCACAGTCTTGAAAGACTGACTGGCGTAATAACTGAAAATAAAAAAGGTGATTGCCTAATTGAGTAAAACCAAGAGCAAACAGCTGATGAGGGTTAAGAGGCTTCCAGATCAACAGTGAGTCAGCTGTCATGTGGTCAACGTTCCCTCTCTCACTCTTGGTTTTATCACTTAAAAAGCTGATATTAGTCTACAGCAGAATGAATCAGCCGTTCTGAAACGCTGCGTCTGCAGAGGATTTTCTGGTCTCGATGGGCAAAGTCTACTTTTCCATTCAGCTGGGAGGATTTACAGAAAAGAGGAGGAAGAGGTCACAACACAAGAAGACCTTTGTTGTGGCTCCCCCCGCCTCCAGCTTGGCTTTTTAGCTTCTGAGTGCTGCATTAGGAGAAAGGGAAGACGTTCAGGTCCACAGCTCAGTGGTTTGGAGAGGGATGCTTACGTCAAGGTAGTTCGTCAGGGTTTCTGGAGTGGGCTCATTACTGGAGGCGAAGCCAAGGTTGTACTTCAGGGAGTGTTGGTCGGCCAGCAGCTCCTCTACTCGCCTCCCCGAGTCGGTCAGCTCCCGTCTGATAGATCGGAATTTCTTTAAGGGAACTCTGAACGGGAAGAAATGGAAAGGGAGTGATTTAGGGCCATTAACTTCAGTATTACAATGAAGTATAAACACAGTAGAAATGACTTATCAGGCTACTTCCTTTATGAAACAACTGGTGGCTCTGCAGATAAGCTTTGACCCACATATTTCATCCTTATCTGCACAGCATATCAGAGTACTGCAAATAGCATGAGTACTATACATAATGTGCAGCAATGCATGTGACCAAAACATGCCCCCTTAAAGTCAATATTTTAACCCACACTCA